>PVHT020003785.1:12234757-12398605 GCA_004024745.2 Catagonus wagneri
GGAAATGGCTTTCCTTTCACCTTTCACACAGTTTAAGCCTTCAGCCCAAAGGCATCTCCAGCCCTTATTGCAAGACTTATCAGAGGAACTTCTAGGACAAAATTCCCTTTCCTCACCTGAATGAGTTGCTGATTCATCTTCTCCTTCAGGACATAAATTCTGGCCCAACACCAGGACTTTAAAATATTTAAAACTCTTGTTGTTTTTTCCCTTGAATTCTTTCTCAAACTTCTGGAGTTCCAGCTGTTTCAGAAAGCCGTAATCATATAAGCTTTAGCCTTAGTCTTACAAACCTTTATTCCAAATATTCACTTGTTCCTAAATTCCAATATCCACAAATTTCCCTTCAGTTCAGTGTCCTCTGAGTGACAGCCCACACTGACCTTCGTTGCCCTGCACACCCTAATACACATCTGCTAAATAATCTGAGTCTTGAGGAACTGTTCTCATTTTTTCTAATTGGATTGCTTCACTCCATCTGCTACCAAATCTACCTGGATATATACAAGCAGCCTTAAAAGTATTTATGCTAAAAAGAAGACCATAAATAATTTGACAGTTATGTTTTCTATGTTTACTTGTTAATTTTATGGCCTGTATAGTAGGAGCCCAGCTAATAATCTTCTCTGCTTTGACTTTTTGTGAATATGATCCATTAAGGAATTTTATAGTTTCATTAATAAATCAAAATAAAATTTAATCAAAGATATAAATGCTGTGCAACCATCTGCTTGGACTTAACCACCTACAATTTTAATGTGTAATTCTGTATGCTGAATATTAATATTCCCTTGTGAGTGGGATGTGAATGTTTATGTGAGTTTGTGTGAAACTGAGAACTTTTCAACTACAAAATTTTAAAAACAAACAAAACAAAATGAAAAAATCTAACGCTGACCACACCAGAAGGGAATATTTGGAAAGCAGTGTATATTTAAAGAATGTTCATTAATCCAATTTTTCCCATTAGATTTCTGTTAAAATCTTCCAATACTTCTCCTTAGTTTTCTGTGCTTCGTACAAACTGAAAATATATTTATATATGTACTACTGTGGTTTGAGGCTATATACGTGTATGTATTAGTGCTATAACTCTATGGGAAGAAGAGGGCTATACAATCTAAAGTCAAAAAGATGACTCATTTAAAGCCAAAACAATAAAGGTCACAGTTTACTTCGAGAAAAAAAAAACCTTGTGTTTTCCTACACACACACATAAACGCAAAATCACCTACTTAACATAACCATTCAGAAAACTATCAGAGTTCCATTGTGGCTCTGTGGGTTAAGAACTCAACTAGTAAAAATGAGGTTGTGGGTTTGATCCCTGGCCTCTCTCAGTGGGTTAAGGATCCTGCATTGCATGAGCTGTGGAATAGGTTGCAGATGTGGCTTGGATCTGAAGTTGCTCTAGCTGTGGTACAGGCCAGCACCTGAAACTTAGATTCGGACCCTAGCCTGGGAACTTCCATATGCTGCAG
Organism: Catagonus wagneri; assembly: GCA_004024745.2. Classification (NCBI taxonomy): domain Eukaryota; kingdom Metazoa; phylum Chordata; class Mammalia; order Artiodactyla; family Tayassuidae; genus Catagonus; species Catagonus wagneri. The sequence continues at coordinate 12,236,239 of PVHT020003785.1, forward strand.
GTGCAGCCCTAAAAAAGACAAAAAAAGAAAAAAGGAAAACAAAAGCTATTGCTGTTTTTGTTCTTCCTTTCTAATTTTCCTTAACTGTTAGGCCATCAGGGAACCCCCAATCATCACTTTCCAAAACAATATATTTAGCGAACTGAGAACTGGCAAAAATGTCCATGTTTAATAAAACTTTGAATGAGCATAAATTATTTACAAAACTCCATATAGGTAGTATTGTTCATTCAACTATACAGTAATTTCCTTTTGCTATTTTGGTAACCTTTAATATATTTTAATATGAGATTCTTCTTCACTAATACACTCTGCTCATTCTTCTTCTGAAACTTTTAATTCTGGGTTTCTCCATATTTGCCTCCTTAGAATTTTTGTTTAAACACTAATTTAATGTAGTAAATTCCCCCCTTCCTGAATCTATTGAAAAGTAAAATCAGCTCTTCAGAACAAGGTAATACCACCTTCTCTGACTCAGAATTTTCTTTACATTCAGGTATTTATGCTATGTACCCATTAATATTTTGTAATCTATGCACATATAAACTTTGAAGGCAGACTATTTTATACATGCTCAGTCACACGTGAGATTATACCATAAGCCAGTAATCAAGTGATACAAGATAATGTAACATCAGGATAAAAGTAAAACATCTTAGGAAAACATCGTTGGTTAAATACTCAACAATATAAATACAGATGCATTTAATTCCAACTTCTGAAAAGAAACTTCCCCACCACAAGGGTCATAAGACTGGCAAATAATGATATTTGATTTCTGTCAAAATAAAATGGTTCCTTATGGTTTTGCTTTTCCTAGCACATTTGTTCTGCCATGCCAAAATAAAGTTTGCAGCAGATAGTTATTTTGTTTTTGAACCTAAGAGTTAATGGCCTTTTCTGCTGTCAGAGATTTCAAAGCCATTAATTTTATCTGAGGCCCTTTTTTGGCTTTCCTACTTCCTGAATATTAATTAAGTGTGTAAATTTCTCTTACAACCACATTTCTAAGAACCTGAATCAATGCATCCCTCCCATCACATTTATTCAGGCTCAGACTCCTCTTCCATTACCCAGGCGACAAACTGACAAAGTACAAAGCTTTAATTCTGTTTTTTTTTTTTCTTGGTGGGAAAATAATGATTCCATTGTTAATTTATGTCTTCATTTCAGCCAGCATTAAATCATGGACTTGAGGGCTCTAACAGTTTGGAGGTCATTCTCATCTATAGTCTACAGGATGCATAGACTAATAAACTTAAAATAACTTTACTATCAGTCAAATAAAAGCTATCAATACAAATATGTGGTTTCATTCTACAAAAACACACAATGTATGACCCTATAAAAAGTTGATTAGGATTTCATATCATATCTACATATTAAAAAAAAAAAAAGGTTATTTTCAGGCTCCTCGAGAGTGGGTCAAAAAATATTAAGTTAGAGCCATTCTACCCTTCCAGAAGTTCCCATCTACTTTTTCCAAACTTGCATTCTGAAATATAACTAATGTCAGTGGTCTCTTCCACAGCTCATCTAATTTACCTGATCTCCCTGTTAAACACATTTCGAGTGTTTCAAGTGGTTTTTACTACCCTTCCACATTCAACCTCGAGAAACTTAACTACTTTCTTCTTATACAGAACACACTAGCTTCTCAGGCCCTGAGCTGTCAGTAAAAAATGAACATATGTGTTTTTTTCTTCTCTACTTTAATTCTCCTAAAATAATAAAAAGCACATAAATACATAAACTTCTAATACAGAGCATGAGGAGAAGACCAGTAGAAGGTGGAAGGTAAATACAATTCTAAACAAAAAATGACAGAAAATATTTTTTTTTAAAAAAAGATGCAGTAACAGTAACTAGCAAAGTGAGCCTGAGAAAACGTGTCTTTAAGTCTTCAAGGCAGAGGATATAATCTAGAAATCTTCTCTTAGGCTTAACGTTTTGAAAATACATTATCATCTATAAATACATACGGCTTTACACTGGACATATGGTGGACCCTTTCATCCCGAAGATTCATGTCCTTCGACTCTAATACAGTTGATCCTCATTATTTGTAGATTTCATATTTACAGATTGGTCTACTCAATAAAAATTTATTTGTAACCTCCAAGTAAATAGTTGGGCACTTAATTCATGAACATGTACAGGGAGGTAAAAAACTTGAGTTGCTGAACACACATTCCCACCTGAAGTCAAAGCAAAACTGTGACATCTTGTTTCAGCTCTCATGCTGTAAACAATTATTCTTTTCAAAGTCTATTTGAAGAGAATATTTGAAAATAATATTTCCATTTGAAAAGAATATTTATTGCCATATTTTTTTTTCATTTTTGAGCTTTTTCTTGGTGATGTAACTGATAATTTAATTGGGTAATTTAAAAATCCTCCCAAGTATAAAATCGAAGTGCTGTGTAGTGTTCTTAAGCGCAAAGCTGTGATATACCTCATGGCTAAAATGCACTTGTTGGACAATCTTTATTCATGCATGAGTTAAAGTGCTGTTGGCTATAAGCTCAATGTTAATGAATCAATAACAAGGTGGATCTAGAAAAATATCAAGGAGAAATGCATCAATCTTAACATAAGACCACTGCAGAATGTGCTAAAGCAACATCTATAATACATGATAAAGCTATGGAAAAGGTAAAAGTAGCTAAATTGGAGGATTCATGCGATGATCCATTTCTTAAAGTGTAGGGCATGTTACTGTTTTGAGGCTCAAAGTCAGAGAAATTTACAATCATGTAACCGAGAATCAGAAAAATGTAGATCCTTTTCAGTTAGTTCTGGCTGACTTGTTCATCTCAAAAGGCAATACCAGCACAAAAAATGTTAAACTTTCAGGAGAGGCAGGTTCCACAGTGAAATGTCTGTGGAGGAATCTTAAAAATACCTGGAAAAGTATTTTATGGAGGAGCAGGTTTTCAAAGATGAAGAGACTAGCTTGTTTTAAAAGGACATTGTTGGCAAGAAAACATATCTAAGATAAATGGAGTTTAAGTTGATAAAAATGTCATAACCAGAGACTTGCAGGAATTTAATCCTGTATTTTCCCTAGAGCAATATCTTAGTATTCAATAATTCAGTGTCTATTGTAATTTTCTAGAATGCCACTATGGCAAATAATGAGAATCAGCTATATACATAGCAGAAGTTCCAGCTAAAACTAAACTTTACAGTACCCTTATCAGGTTGACCAAGATATAAGATCATCTCATGCTAATGTCATTAATTAGAGAAACTATATCAAAAGAAATGAGGAGTCTTTAGTATAAACAGAAGAGGTAAAGAAAGATCAAAAGGGAAAGACAGAAAGTTGTCAAAAAAAATTGAACAGAGACTACTATGTGGACAAACATCTTGAGTATTTCAGGGATACCGTCTACCAGTGATTAGTGTCAATAAACCAAGTGTTCATAAATCCATAATGTACTGACTGGAATCACCATCTGAAAGGATCAATGATTTAGGAACTAGGTCATTATCCAGGTGGTATTTATCTAATTTGCATGTTTGCTATTAATATGGCAGCCTACAGCAGTGAGTATTTCTTTGGCCTCTTGCTGTGAAAAAACAATTAGAACCCATTTGGAGGGAGAAGGATGGGTGTCACAGAGTATATGAGGGAACTGAGCAGAGTTAGCCTGAAGAAAGAGGCCTTCAGAGAAAGAGAAAGGGCATCTTTAAGTGTTTGAGCATGTGGCTTAGTGTGTGTCTTAAATTTATTTTTATTTTTTAAAAGGGTAGAACTAGAAGCAATAGTTGAAAAGGTACAAAGAGGAAAATTCCAACTATCATGGATAATGCTAAACACGTGTTTATTCAATAATAAAACTGAATGCACTGAGGTATTCTGTTTTCTCCTACACTGTAATAGTTACCACAAGTGATGCAATGCTTTGTCAGGGAGGGAGTGCAGGGAATTTTCCTTTGCATAGAAGGACGTACCAAATTATGTTCAAGCTCCTCCTAGCTCTAATTCTCCAATACAGTGTATATGATTCTCCTTATAAAATGTATTTAGTCAATAAATAAATAATTAGGTAATGAACAATGTGAATGGATAGAAAAACTGTCAGTAGGTAAATATAACCTTTAAAAAAATCCACTTGCTTCATATGAATAATTTTCCAGAGGATCTTGCTACATTATTTGGAATAAAGAAACAATTTCTTTTGCAAATATGATTCAGTAGAGAACCATAAAGCAGAAAAAATTGAATAGTGTAGAGTAACAGTAACCACAGGGGTATATGGGAGAAAGAAAGGATGGATGCAGGATTAATTAAATTACAAATGCAATCAACTTCAGGGAAACCAGACATGGGCTTCAGAACAAATAACAATCCATCAATAATTGCTAATAATAAGTCATTCTAGAAGTCTAAGAGATCAGTCCTCTGTAGGTAAACAGAACTTAATTAATATAATTCTGGCTTTATGTCCTCTTCTCTAAGAGTGACAATATCTTTAAGCCTTAGTTTTCTCATTTGCAAAAACAACAATATTTCATTGAGTTGTTATTGGATGATGTTAGGCGGTTAAAGGCCTTAGTATAGTACCAAGCACAGATTATAACCACCAAAACTTTAGAAACAACACTAACAATATCAACAATGGTGTTGTCATCGTTATCAGGTTGGGGTAATAGGAATGATTTCACTGAAAAGACATCAGAAGAGCAGGTTCTTTATGAAAGGGTATGAATAAGTTACAAAAGGCCGGGGAACAAACATACATACTGTATGGTAAAAAAGTCACAGATAATATAAAAGACAAAACATAGTTTGATTGCTAATCTCATGACCAACTCCATAAAAACAAAATTAATGAAAACTCCACTTTTCCCACTGCTCAGATAAAAAAGATTTAGTGTCACTACTAACTCATTTCTCTAATATCCTACATTTGTTCAATCAGCAAGTTTTGTATGCTTACCTTTTAATTTTTTAAATGTTAATTTTAAAAAATACCTTAAAAATTTTGACTATGTGTCATGATCACCATGACTGCCACCACCCTGACTAAAGACATCACCTCCCAATTTATGTATTTATTGAAATATGTATGACTAAGAAAACCCATCCAAAACTTCTCCACACTCAAAAAGGAGTACAGCATTCCATTTCAGAGTCAGACAAGAACACTAACAAACCTACCCAAGGAATATATAATATTGACCAAGATGGCCTTAATGTTCCTCTCAGATTGACTAATCCATAGACAGGCTTCTTCTGAACTTGAGGCCCCTGACTTCCCTTTTCTTAAAGCATTTACTTCAGAAAGCCTTGTAACTGTAAATTCTTTCTCAGCTTTTTTTGTGATGTATACAAATCTTTACAAAAGCCTCTGGCCAATTTTCTGATCCAAGAATGACTTTCTTATGGATCTGGAAGCCAGTCCTTTGAAATGTAGTCATCAAGAAGATAGATACTCTTTCTCCCAGTCCCTGTGGGAGGTGGAAGCCTAACTTCAATGCTTGTCAATTAGTAAAAATATAAGGCCTAGTTTGAAAGAAAAACAGTTGAAAACTCAGGAATAACTCAAGGTCCAAGACATATTCAATTGTTTAATCTCTCTGCTGACATCCTTCAGTATTTTTCCACTCATTCACCTCAATGATTAAAAACTCTCCTGCCTTTTGTTTCTGTGGAGCTAAGTTCAGACTTTAGTTCTGGCTTTCTATATACTGCTGTAATAGCCTTGAATAGTTTTCCTGCCTAACTTTGGTGCAATTTTTGCTTTGCCATTCTCCACAACAGTGGATATATCTTTGAATTTATTAGATTTTGTGAGAGTTTAGACACAGTAAAGACACATATTAACTTTTCTCTCATACAGAAAATTATCAAAGTTCATAGATTTTAAAAAACAATAATCTCAGTAACTGTAAAAAATAACTTAAAATTCTAAGGCTTATTTCTGGTTAAAAACACAAACTCTCAGTTAGAAAAAGGAAAGAACTTCCTAAGCCTAATAAAACATCTGTGAAAATTCTATACCTAACACTGTACTTACCGATAAAAGAGAATTTTTTGCCACTAATATCAGGAATAAGACAAAGATGTCTGCTCTCACCATTTCTATATAACACTGTACTAAAGGTCCTTGACAGTGCAATAATATAAGAAAAAAAGACAAAAAATATCAAAACTGGAAAGAAAGGTATAAAGTTATCTATTTAGAGATAACACAATTTTCAGTGTAGAAAATCCTATGGAATCCATGAATTAAATTCTAGAACTGATCATTTTAACAGGGTTACAGATTTCAAGACCTATATTCTAAAATCAATACTATTTCTATGCATTAGAATCAGACAAGTGAAAATTTAGAACTATCACTTATAAGGGTACCAAAAATATCAAATACTGTTAAGAAGGCAGTTCTCTCCAAATCAATCTATAGTTTCAATGCAATCTCAATCAATATTCTGGCAGGTTTTTTTTTTTCCCCAAGTTGACAAAATTATTCTAATCTTCTAGGAGAAATATAAAAGGCCTAAAACTGTAGTAACTTTGAAAAAACCTGCAGACTCTTGTCATTTTCAGCTATTGATATTTCCCTCCTTGTCTCTTGGCTCCTTTCCACTGACCCATCTTCTCAGCATTCTTTTTCTGGAACCCCCATATAACATATATTGGATGTCCTTGAATATCTTTTATATTTTCTTACATGCATCCAAACTCTTAATTCTCTCATGCTACTAAAATAATTACTTCTCTTTGACATCTTTTGGCTTCAACATAGAAAGGTATCATAAAACTGAATTTCATGCATACAGAATAGGTTATTAGCCTCTTCTTCCTAGAGGATGTTGAATTAAAAGTACAAAAGACAGAAGGTAGCAAATTTTAAATGAAAAAGAATATTGTGTAATTAAAAGGGCAAATATTCTTACATAATGAGGAGTCACAAAACTAGCTACCATGAAGGGTATAAGAAAAATGATCTAATTTTATTGTATAGAGTTAAGGAGATAATCAATAAAAAAGAAAGAATAACAAGTTAACTGTCAAAAAATAAAAGTAGTAGGTGGGGGCAGGTGGGCCATAATAGAGAGAAGACTTCATATCTCATAGCAAACACCCAGTGTTCCTAGATCAACAAGTGACTATAAACAAATATCATTAAGTATTACAGTGGTTATCACAAGAACTAAAACTAGAAACCATTTGAAGTTTCACATATTTGGGAGGAGGCTTGATTGCAGACAGAAGTATTAGTTAAATATTTTTAATATGAATTTCTGTATTACATTTTGCATCATTATATGAAACTAGAATTTCAATTTTAAAAATTGAGTTGAAAGACTTTATGTCTATTTTGCAATGAACCAAACTAGGACTTAAACATACATGAAAAAAAAAGAAAAATATGGCTTTCAAAATATAAAATAAAATGTCCCAACAGGAAATAAAAACAATTCAATAAAATGACACTGTTTCAGAAATCAATAATAAAGATAAATAAAAATGCAGACTAATATGAATATACAAAAATACTGTTTGGTCCAACAATAGAAAACTAAATGTTCATCAATGAGAAGATTGGTAAATATACTATGAAATATGGTGCAAATACTTAAAGGCATGTTTCTGAAGAATTTTAGGTGACATGAGGAAAAAATGACCACATGATAGCAGGTTAAAAATACTATCAAGGACTTTCCCTTGTGGCTCACAGAGTAACTACTTGGCATTCCTTCTAAGGTTAGTACATACTGATCAAAGGATCTATCCAAGAGGAAGAAATAACAATTGTAACTATATATCTACCACAGGAGAACCTCCATATATAAAGCAATTGCTGACAGCCATAAAAGGAGAAATCAAGAGCAACACAATAATAGTGGGGAACTTTTAACACCCCAATTACACCAATGGACAGATCATCGAAAGAGAAAATCAACAGGGAAACACAGGCCTTAGATGACCACAGAACAGGTATATTTAGCTGATATTTATAGAACATTCAATCCCAAAACAGCAGAATATACATTCTTCTTAAGTGTACACAGAACATTCTCCAGGATAGATCACATCATGGGCCAAAAATCAAACCTTGGTAATTTTTAAAAAGTTGAAATGATTACAAGCATTTGTCCAGCCACAGTGCTAGGAGACTAGAAATCACCTACAAGTATAAACCAGCAAAAAAACACAAACTCCTGGAAGCTAAACAATATGCTACTGAACAACAAATGGAACGCTGAATAAATCAAAATGAAAATCAAAACATTCTTAGAGACAAGTGACAATGAAGATCCAACAATCCAAAACCTATGGGACACAGCAAAATCAGTTCTGAGAGGAAAGTCTACAGCAATACAACCTTATCGCAGGAAACAAGAAAAAACTTAAATAAATAACCTAACCTCACACCTAAAGCAACCAGAGAAGGAAGAACCGAAAAATCCCAAAATTAGTAGAAAGAAAGAAACCATGAATACCAGAGCAGAAATAAATGAAACAGAGACAAATAAAACAATAGAGAAGACCAATAAAACCAAAAGCTGGTTCTGTGAAAATACCAACATTGATAAACCTTTAGCAAGGCCCATCAGGAAAAAAGGGGAGAGGGCTCAAATCAATAAAATCAAAAATGAAAAGGGAGAATTACAACTGACTCCACACAAAGGATAACAGACTACTATAACCAACTATATGCCAATAAAATGGACACTCCAGAGAGATTATATTAAGATGGCAGAATAGAAGGACTGGAGCTCAACTTCTCTCCCAAAAAACAGCAAAACCACAACCAAATGCCTAGCATCCTTCAACCAAATGAACTGTAAACTTCCAAAAAAATATATTCTGCTCCAGAAGACAAAGAGGAGACCACACCAAGAGGTAGGAGGGGCGATTACAAAATAGAAGCAACCACATACCTCCCGGGTGGGAAGCCCCACAGACTGGAAAGTAACTGCATCATGGAGACTCAGCTACAGGACTGAGAGTTCTGAGCCCACGTCAAAACCCCATGCCTGGAGATCGGGCACAGGGAGAAAGAGCCCCTGGAGTATCTGGCATTGAAGGCCAGCGGGGCTTGTGTGCAGGAGCTCCACAGGACTGGGGGAAACAGAGACCCCATTCTTGAAAGGCACACACAGACTTTCACGTGCACTGGGTCCCAGGGCAAAGCAGTCTCCATAGGAATCCGGGTGGAACCTGACTGCAATCCTTGGAGGATCTCCCAGGAAAACAGGGGTGACTGTGGCTTGTGGTGGGGGAAGGGCATTGGAGGTGAAGCTCTTGGCAACATTCATCAGCCTGCATTTCTCTAGAGGTGGCCACTTCTGGGAAAATCTGGTCCCTCTCATCAGCACTGAGAAGCCCCAGGCCAAACAATAATCCAGGTGGGATCTGAACCCCGCCCATCAGTAAAGAGGCTGCCTAAAGACCCCTTGGGCACCCAGCCAGCCTCTAATCTCATCCAGAGACAAAGCCCCACCCATCAGAGGGAGAAGAATCAACCCCACCTACCAGTGGGCAGGCATCACTCCCTCCCATCAGGAAGCCTACAGCAAGCCCCCACACCAAAAACCTATAAAAATAAAAAGACAGAAAACTCTAACTCAGATAAGGGAGAAAGAGAAAAGCCCAGAAAAACAGCTCAGTGATGAGGAGATTATCAGCCTCCCAGAAAGAGACTTTAGACTGTTGATGCTGAAGATGATGCAAGGCATTGGAAACAGACTGGAGGCCAAGACTGATCATTTACAGGAAACACTGAGCAAAGAAATACAAAATGTAAAAATTAAACAAGAAGAGATGCAAAATACAATAACTGAAAGCAGCCAACAGTAGAATACAGGAGGCAGAGAATGAATCAGCAAGGTGGAGGACAGATTAGTGGAAAGCACTAATGCGGATGAGAAAAGAGATAAAAGATTGAAAGGAAATGAGCAGAGCCTCAGAGAACTCTGGGATAATGTTAAATGCACCAATATCCGTATTATAGGGGTACCAGAGGGAGAAGAGAGAGAGAAGGAGACAGAAAAAAAATTTGAGGAGATAATAGCCAAAAACTTCCCTAATATGGGAAAGGAACCACTCAGTCAAATTCAGGAAGTGCAACGAGTACCATATAAAAGAAACCCAAGGAGGAACACCCCGAGACACATATTAATCAAAATGACCAAAATTAAAGACGAAGAGAAAATATTGAAAGCAGCTAGGGAAAAGAAACAAATGACATACAAGGGAACCCCAATAAGGTTATCAGCAGATTTTTCATCTGAAACTCTGCAGGCCAGAAGGGAGTGGCATGATATACTTAATGTGATGAAAGGGAAAAATACCAGGATTGCTTTACCCTGCAAGGCTCTCATTCAGATTTGAAGGAGAGATCAAAACCTTTACAGATAAGCAAAAGCTAAGAGATTTCTGCAACACTAAACCAGCTTTACAACAAATCTTAAAGGAACCTCTCTAGGCAGAAAAGAAAAGGCCACATCCAGAAACAAAAACACCACAAATGACAAGGCTCACCAGTAAAGGCATATATACAGTACAGATACTAAATCATCCATGCACAGTTATACTACCAAAATCAGAAATCATGAGAAGAGAGCACAAATGCAGGTCACTGGAGACACACATGCAATTAAGAAACCAACAACTTAAAACAATCTCATTTGTATATAGACTCCTATATCAAAACTTCAGGGTAAAAAAAAAGGAGAAACAAAAACCATAATCAGTTAATACAATGGCAATAAGAACATATATATCAGTAATTACCTTAAATGTTAATGGACTGAATGCCCCAGCCAAAAGACATAGACTAGCCGCACGGACACAAAAACAAGACCCATATATATGCTTCAAGAGACCCACTTCACCTCTAGAGACACATACAAATTGAAAGTGAGAGGATGGAAGAAAATATTCCATGCAAACGGGCATCAAAAGAAAGCCAGAGTAGCAATACTCCTATCAGACAAAATAGACTTCAAGATGAAGAACATTTTAAGAGACAAGGAAGGGCACTACATAATGATCAAAGGATCAATCCAAGAAAAAGATATAATAATTTTAAATATCTATGCACCCAGCATAGGATCACTACAATATATAAGGCAACTGCAAACAACCTTAAAAGGAGAAATCAACAATAACACGATCATAGTGAGGGAATTTAACACCCCACTTACAGCAATGGACAGGTCATCCAGACAGAAAATCAATAAAGAAACACAGGCCCTCAATGAAGCATTAGATCAGATGGACTTAATAGATATTTATAGGACATTCCATCCAAAAGCAACAGAACACACATTCTTCTCAAGTGCACACGGAACATTCTCTAAGATTGATCACTTCCTGGGCTACAAATCAAGCCTTAGTAACTTTAAGAGAATTGAAATCATATCAAGCATCTTCTCTAATCACAATGCTATACAACTGGAAATCAACAAGAAAAAAATGGCAAAAAATACAAAAACACATGGAAACTAAACGATACGCTACTTAACAACAAATGGGTCACTGAAGAAATCAAAGAGGAAATTAAAAAATACCTAGAAGCAAATGATAACAAACATACGACACTCCAAATCCTCTGGGATGCAGCAAAAGCAGTTCTAAGAGGAAAGTATATAGCGATACAAGCCTACCTCAGGAAACAAAAGCTCAAATAAACAACCTAACTTTACATCTAAAGCAGCTAGAGAGGGAAGAAGCCAGGTCATGGAAAAAACCTAAATGCCCATCGACAGAGGAGTGGATAGGGAAGATATGGTACATACACACAATGGAATATTACTCAGCCATTAAAAGGAATGAAATAACAATATTTACAGCAAAATGGATGGACCTACAAATTATCTTGTGAAGTAAACCAGTCAGACAATTGGACAGCAATACCCAATGCTCCCTATTACATGTGAAACTAAAGAGACACAGTGAACTTCTTTGAAGAACAAACAATGACTCAGAGATTTTGGAAAACTTTGGTTTTTCAAGTGGGACAATCTGGGTGGTGGGGGATGCACTTTGGGTTTGGGACACAAAGTCTATCACATTGACCTGTGATGATCTTTGTACACCTATAATTGAAATAAAATTGTTATAAAAAAAATGGACACTCCAGAAGAAATGGACAGATTCTTAAAAAGACACAACCTACCAAGACTGAACTAGGAAGAAACTGAAAATAGGAGCAAAACAAAACAAAACAAAACTGGAGATCCCGTCATGGCTCAGTGGTTAGCAAATTCAACTAGGAACCAAGAGGTTGCAGTTTCAATTCCTGGCCTCGCTCAGTGGGTTGGGGATCTGGTGCAGACACGGCTCAGATCCCACGTTGCTGTGGCTGTTGCATAGCTCAGAGGCTACAGCTCTGATTAGACCCCTAGCCTGGGAACCTCCATATGCCACAGGCGTAGCCCTAGAAAAGGCAAAAAGACAAAAAAAAAAAGAAAGAAAACAGGAACAGACCGATCACAAGTCCTGAAATTGAAAATGTGCTTTAAAAACGTCCAAAAAAAAAAAGTCCAGGATCTAATGACTACACAGGTGAATTCTATCAAACACTCAGAGAAGAGTTAACACCAATTCTTCTGAAATTCTTACAAAAAAAGAGCAGAGGAAGGAACACTCCCAAACTCATTCCATGACACCATCACTCTGATACCAAAACCAGACAAGGATACCACAAAAAAAATAAAATAAAATTATAGGCCAATACCACTGCTGAACAAAAATCCTCAACAAAATATCAGCAAACTGAATATTAAAAGAATCATACGCCGAGTTCCCATTGTGGCACAGTGGTTAACAAATCCAATGAGGAAACATAAGGTTGTGGGTTCGATCCCTGGCCTTGCTCAGTGGGTTAACAATCCGGCGTTGCCGTGAGCTGTGGTGTAGGTTGCAGATGCAGCTTGGATTTGGCATTGCTGTGGCTGTGGTGTAGGCTGGCAGCTACAGCTCCGATTAGACACCTAGCCTGAGAACCTCCATATGCCATGAGTGTGGCCCTAGAAAAAGGCAAAAAGACAAAAAAAAAAGGATCATACACCATGATCAAGTGTGATTTATCCCAGGGATACAAAGATTTTTAAATATCTACAAATCAATCAGTATGATAACACCACAAATCAATCAGTGTGATAACACCACATCAACAAACAAAAAAGAAAAATTGTATGATATTATGAAATTTTGCAGGAAAAGCTTTTGACAAAGTTCGACACACATTCCTGGTAAAAGCTCTCCAGAAAGTGGGCATAGAGGGAAACTACCTTAACATAATAAAAGCCATATATGACAAACACACAGCTAATATTCTTAATGGTGGAAAAACTGAAAATATTTCCACTAAGATAGGGAATAAGGATGATGGCTTTCAGCACTACTATTCAACATATTTTGGAAGTCCTAGCAATGGTAATCAGAGAAGAAAAAGAAATAAAAAGAATCCAAACTGGAAAAGAGCAGGTAAAACTATCACTGTTTGCAGTGACATGATGCTATTCTTGGAAAGCCCTAAAGACACCACCAGAAAACTGTTAGAACTCATCAATGAATTTGGTGCAGTTGCAGGATGTAAAAGCAATATACAGAAATCGATTTCTTTCTATATACTAAAAATGAAAGATCAGAAAAAGAAATCAGAGAAATGATTCCATTTACCATCACATCCAAAAGAATAAAATACATAGGAATAAACCTACCTAAAGAGACAAAAGACCAATACTCTGAAAACTATAAGATGCCAATGAAAGAAATCAAAGACGACACAAAGAGATGGAAAGATATAACATGCTCTTGGATTGGAAGAATCAATATCTTAAAAATGACTATACCACCCAAGGCAATCAACAAATTCAATGCAATTCCTATCAAATTCCCAAGGACATTCTTCAGAGAACTAGAATAGAATATTATAAAATTTGTATGGAAACACAAAAGACCTCAAATAGCCACAGCGATATTGAAAAAGGAAAATGGAAATGGAGGAATCAGGATCCCTGACTTCAGACAAAATATAAAGCTATGGTTATCAAAACAATGTGGTACTGGAACAAAAATAGAAATACAGATGACTGAAATAGGATAGAAAACCCAGAAATAAACCCAAGCTCCTATGGTCAACTAGTCTATGACAAGTGGTGCTGAGAAAAACTGGAAAGCTTCATGTAAAGAATGAAATTAGAACATTCTCTAACAACACACACAGAAATAAACTCAAAATGGATTTAAGACACAAATATAAGGCCAGGTACTATAAAATTTCTAGTGGAAAACCTAGGCAGAACTCTCTTTGACATAAATCACAGTAACATCTTGTTTGATTCACCTCCTAGAATAATGACAATAAAAACAAAAATAAGCCAATGGGACCTAATTAAACTCAACAGCTTTTGCACAGTGAAAGAAACCACAAACAAAAGGAAAAAACAACCCACAAAAGAGAAGAAAATCTTTGCAAATGATGCAGATGTCAAGGGCTTAATGTGCAAAATATGCAGACAATTTATACAATTAACAACAAAAAAACAAACAACCCAATTGAAAAATGGGCAAAAGACCAAAGCAGACATGAATAGCCAATAGGCACATGAAAAAATGCTTAACATCACTAATTATTAGAGAAATGCAAATTGAAACTACAGTAAGCTACCACCTCGCACTGCTCAGAAAGGCCATCACTAACAAGTCTACAAATAGCAAATGTTGGAGAGGGTGTGGAAAAAAGGGAACCCTCCTTCAGTGTTGGTGGGAATGTAAATTAGCACAATGGAAATTAGTATGGAGGTTTCACAGAAAACTAAATATAAAACTACCATATGATCCAACAGTCCCACTCCTGGGCATATATTTGGACAAAACTTTCACTGAAAAAGCTACATGTGGAAAAAATAAAAATCATTTAAAAAAATTAAACAATAAAACCATCCCTGCACTGGCAAAAAAAAGAAAAAAAATACATGCACCCCTATATTCATCACAGCAATATTCACAATAGCCAAGACATGGAAACAGCCTAACTGTCCATTGACAGATGAATGGATTAAGAAATGTGGTATATATATATATATACACAACAGAATACAGCCATAAAAAATGACAAAATAATGCTATTTGCAGCAACATGAATGGAACTTAAAATTCTCATACTACGTGAAGTCAGAGAGAGGAAGACAAATACCACATGACATAATTTATATGTGGAATCTAAAATATGACAGAAATGATCCTATCTACAAAAGAGAAACAGATCATGGACATGGAGAGCAGACTTGTGGCTGTCTGGGGGGAGGGAGTGGGATGGTCAGGGTGTTTGCAGTTGATGGATACAAACTATAACATTTGTAATGGATGGGCAATGGGTTCCTACTGTACAGCACAAGGAACAGTGCCTGATTGGGTCACTTTGCTGTACAACGAAAACTGAAGAAACATTGTAAATCAACTATAATAAAAAATAAAATAAAAATACTATCAAAATTCAGGTACATAAATAACACCAACTGACAAAGAAAAATACACATGTAAGATTGGACACAATATTGTGAACAGTTATCCTTGGGTGGTAAGAATACATAAAATTTTTGTTTTAGTAATTACAACTTTCTGTAATTTTAAGTCCTTGTACGATGATCAAGTAAAGCCTTTGTAAGAAAAAATAGTAAGCCTTATATAATAAAAATGAAAAAATACAGTAACTGATGCATAGGGCTCAGAATGATGCCACAAATCAGTCAGCATTTCTCAGCAGCGTGCCAAGTGCAATTGATTTCCCTATCTTGCCAACTGTCTAACTCAGTTTGATATTGTGGCGTGCTTTATGTCTACGCTTTATTCACAAGACATTGGTTAATTTTCTCAGTGAACTTTGTGTCCTTGATTTTAAGTTCTAAATTGCAAAAGAGCTTGTGAATTAGACAAGAACTAGTTCTCTGATCTCTTGACACTATGATACAGACTTTGAATTATATTTAGAGGAAGCACTGAAGCATGGGAAACAATGACTCTTTTTTAATATTGAAATAAAAATTGATTTTTCTCAGACAAATTGAGAAGAGGCCAAAAATATTTGGCCAATAGGAAGAAAGAATCTCATTTTCTATATACATAAAGAAAATTAGAGAAAAATTGAAAATAAGACATTCATCCAGAAAATTTGTGACAAATAGATATATAATTTTAAAAATATTCTGCAATCTAAGTATTTCAGGTGAACCCTTAGTTTAGACTTAATTTTCTATTTCATAGACTATTACTTTACAAACTATACAATCAAGGACCTATTTATTGTGTTGTTTTAAAATTCCAACCCATTGGTTGGACAGATACTTTGGAAAATATAATAATATATATTACTATAAAAATGATCACATGCCTCTACATCGTGGCAATGTTAATTTTAATAAGTTTCCAAATGTTAAATCTCACTTTCTGAACCCATCCTGTGGGCCACTGACAAACATTTCACAGATCATAGCAGTCATGACCACCCTTCCAGCAGCACTTTTCTCAATATTTCTGGACAATATTTTGGGCATAAATCAATATAAATTTCCTTATTAATTTATGTAATGAGTTTTAAAATAGTAAATTCAAAGGCTACATGCACTTAGAAAATAATCTGTTTGTGTCTGATACTAACCCTCAGTTTCAGAAAATCCTAGATAAATATATTCACTTGAGTTGGACTTATTGCTAGCTGTGGTTCAAAAAAACAAATAAAGCAAGTAAAGAGAATTACATTCATTGGATAAGAACTAATAAATTCGTATTCTCTGTAGTGACCACACCAGATAAAATAAAAATTGAATGAGTAACAGTTTTCTTTATGACACTTTTCATCCATGATCTCAGGTAAACACGTAACAACTTTCTAGCTTACATGTTTCCTTCCTATGAGTGTCTAAAATCCATATACTTGCAAAGTCACTCACTCTGTCTAATCTTTCTTTCTACCTATGTTTACATAAACACACACAAATAGTACATGCATATATATTTTTTCTAGAGGATTAATCATTTTGAAAGGGAGTGCCACGGTATATAGTGTTTAAAAAATACTCTTTGAAGTTGAGAGTAAGGTTTCTCATTAACCATCTGTGTGAGGATGAGCTTGAAGCTTAATAGAATGACTGAAATTCTCAAGAAGATGACCTCATCCCTGAGATGAAGTACAACAGATTCTGTGTGTAGAGTTTAGCACAAGAGAACATTTAATAGATGATAGGTATTATTACCATTATTAATACATTCACTGATTACCAGTTACTAAGCTTGCTCCAGGTCAAAAGTAAACATCACAGTTCCCTGTACACCTAACTAATGGTTATGAATATGGGTACAAAGTCTGCGATCTTTTAAGCTGTTATTCATACTCTAGATTTGACTATAAACTTAACAGTTTTGAGTTTTATTTGCTTGTTATTTTTGAAACACAGCTATGAAAAAAACTCATTTTCAAAGTTTAATTATTTGCTATGTTGCGGGATCTTGTCCCTTCTTGTTTTTCAAGAGAAAGTCAACTTCCAGTTCAGATCCAAATATTCATTTTCGTGCTATTTATCTTTATTTCTGGGCATAGTGTCTGCCCTGTTTTTTTTCAAAACATTTTAATCCTTGATTTAGAGTCCCAAGATGAATCACTGGAGAATCACTGTTTAAAATATGTATGTGATTTTAACAAGTTAAAATGATCAAGGAGCTCAAAGTTAGACTTACTAAGTTTGGACTTTAACTCAAACCATGCAGGTCAGGACCTTGAGGAAAATATTTAACCATGCTGTGTCCATACCCTCAACTTTTTTTTTTCTTCTTCTTTTATTGGCTACGCCTATGGCATATGGCATATGGAAGTTCTCAGGCTAGAGGGGTGAATTGGAGCTGCAGCTGCAGGCCCATGCTACAGCCATGGCAACACTGGATCCAAGCACCACCTGCTACCTACACCACAGCTTGCAGCAACACCAGATCTAAACCCACTGAGCAAGGCCAGAGATCCAACAAGCATCCTCACAGAGACAATGTTGGTTACTTAACCTGCTGAGCCACAACTGAAACTCCTGTTTCCTCATCTTTAAGACAGGGATAATCATAGTTCCTCCTTCATATGGCTAAGGATTAAATGGTTTGACATAAGTTAAAATGTTTGATTCTGCAGTGAAACCATTTAGTAATTATAAGTATTCACAAATAGCTTCTAAGGCTAGAATCTTGATACCAATTTTGTGTCTCTGTATTCTCATGGATCTTTTTAGAAGATATGAATTTCTTGTCTGTTTTACATCTATTCCTAATCCCAATTTACTGTGCTCACAAGAAATGGTGATTAGAAGGTCCATTTTCTCTCTACAAAATAACTCCTCCATGATCATAAATTAGATAGCCCTTTATTTGTTCTTCTCTAGTTCCTTCTAAACTTAAAAAGAGGGACTTCCCAGAGTTCCTGTTATGACACAACAGAATTAGCAGCATCTATGCAGCGCCAGGACACAGGTTCAATTCCTGGCCCCACAGAGTTGGTTAAAGGATCCAGTGCTGTCACAGCTGCGACAAAGGTCAAAAATGTGGTTCAGATGTGATCCCTGGCACAGGAACTCCATATGTGAAGAGGTGGCCAAAAAAGATAGAGAAAAAAAACATAGGGAGCTCCCACTGTGGTTAAGTGGATTAATGATCCAGCTTGTCTCTGTGGCATAGCCAGTTTAATCCCGACGCCATACAGTGGGTTAAGGATTTGGCATTGCCCAGATGCAGCTCAGATTCAATCACTGATTACTTCCATATGCCACAGGTGCAGCAAAAAAAAAAATACCATTTGATACTTACAATATAGTTTATGCCTCCCATTCAATAGTGGGAAAAGCCCTAAGAGTGTAGAAATAGGCATCATAATTATAAGCCTGACTGTGAGATAAACGTCAGGAACCTTATTTAAATTATCAAAAGCAGAAGGTGGCTTAAAATGGTATTAGTATGCCTCTAATTCATCCTTAACTTCTGTTTCTAAGTATAAGCAATGCCTCAAACTCTATTGCCTTTTCTCAAAACCTCACGCAATGACAATTTTCGATATCTACTGAGCACTGACATCCATATGGAACCATGTTTCAGTTCCTAGTACACAGGGTTGTAAACCTAGATCCGTTAGTCAGAGCTCTTTGCTATTTTTAGACTGCACATTACACCTCTGATTTAGTACGAACTTACTGCCTTCATAACGCTCTTCTCTTCAATCAGCTAACTCTATGATTATTTAGCACTATTTGTCTTTAAATCTTTATCTTGACTCTGTGTTTGGCTAAACAAAGAGGTCAAAGATATGTTCATGTATCAAATTTTTGTGAGAAATTACCGGAGTAAGGCCATGAAGTGGGCTTTCTGTAACAAAACAAAGAAGAGGAGGAAAAGAGAAGAGACAATTTGATCATATCTTCTGAAATAAAATTCACTCTAGCATTTTACTGAAATCTACAGAAAAGAAAAAAACTAGTAGTAAAGTTTCTAGTCCCATAGCCTATCTTCCCATCCTATCCACAATGCCTTCTAATTCAAATTCCATTTCAGGATTAATATTCTTAGATCATAATTTAATTTGTATAATTTCTCAAGTTAAAAATAACTAAGGTTCCGTTGCATTTTTGGAGAAAGTATAGTGGGAGGGGGCCGTGCCCTCCTAGATCAAAGGGAAGGAGACTTGCAGCATCGCCAACATCTGTATGCACATGTGTAGTTCTGTAGTAACGTAGCATAACCTCTATCCATGAAGGCAGGAACATCTATAGTTGTCGGCTAAAATTTATAATACACCTGATAAATGGGGACAAAGAAACTTAGATGTAGTGGGAAAACAAATGGGGTGTATAAGCTGATGCCCCACTGCAATTGGGACTCAGCTTCTGGATATTAATCTGCTGAGCCAGTGCTGGCACAAATAAACGCTGCTTCCTGGTAAAAGGCCTTGGTGTCTCATTTCTCTAAACGTAAGTCCCACTTACAAAAGTGCTGATCCCAGGCTGAGTCAGAGTATACACAAGATGAGTCTGGTCATCTTACTATGTCAGAAAGTAAAGATCTTCTCAAAAAAAGTGATAGGGCATGTCCCAAGGACACACAAGCCAGCCTGAATGGGCTTCCACTGGCCAAGTCTCAGACAATTTAAGCTCCTCCTCCATAAATAATAATAAGTATAATAAATCATAAGAGGCAGATAGAAAAAAAGGCAGAAAAACATGAATCTGTACCAAAAATAATAGATACAAAAGATGCAAATAGGATAGAAGGGAAACAGGGCTACTCCTTACAGTACCAAGGCTAACTGATAAATAGGAACAGAGTTCTGGAGCTGAAAAATCATCACTTTGTGACTATCAAAGTAATTATTATTTCCTATCTGCATGATCAACAGATGCCAAACATGGAGGGAAATTTTGGTATGTGAGCACAATATTTGCATGGTTCTAAAGTCTTCCGACAAATTGCTTATTAGTTGCAAAGGAAAAATTAGTAACTTTACTTTGTCAAGGGCAATACCTTGATAAGATGAGCAAAATTAATATCACAAATGAGTGGCATACTTTTTATAACTTCAGATGTTATACCCTGAAAACTATCTGGCATCACTTATATGTAGCATCATGTTCTATCCAGGAATGCAAAACATAAATCTAATCATGATAGAACATCAGAAAAACCCCAAAGGAAGATCACTTTATTTAAAAAGATGACTCTATTACTCAAAAGTAACAATTTAATAAACAAAAGAAAATCTTTAGAGGATACTCTAGATTAAAAGAGATGTGATAAATAAATGTAATACCCCATCTGAGACTGGGTTGTCAGTGGAATAACAAAAAATGCTACCAAGGACATTATTAGGTAAAAAACTGAAATATGAGTAACAGACTTGATGTAACTATTACCTCAAAGATAATTTGGCTTAAGTTTATAAATATGTTCTTACCTAAGAGAGTAAACTTATTCTTCAGAACTACCCAATGGCGCACCTAGGGGTAATACTTACAATTCACCTCAAGTGATTCAGCAAAATAAGAGTGTATACAGGGAGAGTTTTATATTTTAAGCCTGAAGTCCATTCCTCCCTAGCTGTCAGCTAGGAAACTCAGTTCTTTAAAGCCACTTGATTTCCTTGCAAATGATCCATTTTCAAACCCATAATGACATTTGGGATCCTCACATTTTGAATCTCCCTGATGCCTTCTTCAACCACATTAAAAGGCTCATGTGATTAAAGGCTCATGTGATTATATAAGACCCACCAGGATAAAATCTGTATCTTAAGGTTAACTGTCTTGGAAGTTTAATTACATCTGCAAAAATCTCTTCCCAGCAGTACCTATATTAATGTTTGATTGAATGACCAAGAAACAGGAATCCGGGGGCTGGAAAGAGATGGTCTTTAGAATTATGCCTACCATAGATAGAGATACATAGATGATAGATAAAGTATGACTGAGAGACAATGATAAAACAAAAATAATACAAAATGGGTACAAAATTAATAAATGAACATGGTAAAAGCTGTTAGCGCAAGTTTGTGCCTGAGGCACAATGAGGCCAAACTGAAACGTTCGAGTTTGGAGCTGAGAAAGGTTCATCGCAGGCCATGCAAGGAGATAAGTGGCTCATGCCCCTAAAAAAATCCTAACTCCTCAAAATGTTTTTGTAAAGCATTCTTAAAAGCCAGGTGAAGGAGGGGGTCGCAGTGATCAGCTCATGCACAATTCTTTGATTTTTCTGGTGGTGAGCTAACGAGAAGTGTCACAAACGTTATCATGATCAATCCTTAGGCTCTAGGTGAACTGGGAGCTTTGTGCCCATGGTCATCAAGTAGTTGACATCTTCCATTTTGTTGGGAGTGGATGAGTTTCACATTTGTAAAGCCAATCAGGAAATGTGTTTCAGATACTGTTATCTAGGTACTTCAGAGAGGAGCTAAAGCAGGAAGGATCTGCCCCTTGGAAGGCCCCATAGGGTCCTGCTCTGTTACAAAGTTGATAGGCATAAGAAAGTTACAACTACAGAAGCATAAGTTTGAAATTATTTTCAAATAAAAATCTCAAAAGATACTTAGGATTTTACAGTAAAGATTGTCAACAGTACTGTCACAAATTAATTTTTCTATTTCATCAACAGTTACTTCTCTAAGTTAACTACAGATACCCATAAAAAATAAAATATTGTCTGCCTTATCAGAAAACAAAAGATACCAGTCAGAAGTTGCAGGCATATCAAAGGGTAAGAGAGTGAGCCCTGTGGGAATTCAGGAAGGAAACAAAGATCTGTCATCTAACATCCATCATACTGTAGCCACTCCCAGTGGTAAACCATTAGGGAAACTTGCAATGTAAAAACAGGATTCTGGACCACATAGTGAGGTGCATATCAAAGGACAGATTTCAGCAAACCCAAAACTTTGCATCTTCCAATACATAGAAAAGTGCTAAATTCCTTAACTTGAGATAATCTAGTTTTCTCTTATTAGCAGTAATCTTTGTTCCTACTACCTTCCTTTGTTGCAAAACTCCTATATATCCTAGCTCCCCCCTCACCTTCTCAGAGCAGTTTTCTCAAGGTTACTTGAGATGCTGCCTCCCAGTCCTAACTCTTCAATTTTGTCTACCAAATAAAATATAACTATCAACTTTCAGGTTGTGCCTTTTTGTCAATGCCCAGGAGAAAACTCATGCTCTCCTGACACCTTATTTTCCTCATATTCTTGCAAGAGGTGGTGGCTGAGCTGTTTCTGAAACCAAAAAAAAATCCCTTGGGGCAGGGGAAGAAACACAAAAAGCATCAAAATTCTATTTTCACACTAGAGAAATTCAAAATATAGAAAGGTTTGGTTAGTTTATCTATGTACAGTAAGATTTTTGATATGTTAAAAACTGGTTCTTTTTGGAGTTCCTGTCATGGCTCAGTGGTTAACGGATCTGACTAGGAACGATGAGGTTGCGGGTTCTATCCCTGGCCTTGCTCAGTGGGTTAAGGATCCGGCATTGCCGTGAGCTGTGGTGTAGGTCGCAGACGTGACTCGGATCCCTCATTACTGTGGCTGTGGCGAAGGCTGGCAGCTATAGCTCCTGTTAGACCCCTAGCCTGGGAACCTCCATATGCCGTGGGTGTGGCCCTAGATAAAGCAAAAGACAAAAAAAAAATGCGTTCTTTTTCCTACTTATTGATTTTGGCTCAACTAAAGCCCCAAACTACAGATTCCAAAGCTCTTCTGTTCTAAATAATGGTCTTGCTAAGATTAGCACAAACCAACATCCCAACCCTTAGCTCATTATCCATCTTCAGCCCAAAAGAGAAAATTCTTGAGATTCATGTGGGACTTCAGGGCCTCTCCAAGGAGATAGAACCCAAAGCCTTGGCCAAGACAAGAATTATCTTATCTCCGCACCCATACCATTGTAATGCTCTCTCCCCCAATCTTGAGCAACCTGGCCTACTTCTTCCTATTCCCTACTAGCATGTATGTAGCCCACTCCTCAACCGGCCCTTTTAGGAGTCTTACATGCCCCCAACCAACTAGCAAGTGTACTGTAAGACCCTTCTTTCCCCAACCAATAAGGAGCTCAAGAGGTGTATCAAAAGACCTCTCCTCTTTCCCCAGGCTATAAAAAACTACATGACTATATGCTTGGGGTCAACTCTCCCTGATTGTCAGGATTTCATCCTACTGTGCTAACAGAGCGTTTCTTATTTCAATAAACTCTTCTCTCTCTTTACATCACTACAAGTCTGGGAATCCTCTTTCTAACCCTCTCCCACAGATCACAATAATACACTAGGATTTTTCTTTAAATATAGTTGCCTACCACAGAAGACACACTGCATATGCCTTGTTCCCTCTTATGACTGAATATGTTTGTATTTTTTCATGAGATAAGAGGGATCTTATCTTGTCTCTTTTGAGAAAGGGGGGGGGGCTTCAGTTAAATCACTTGAAGAAAGGGACATATCTGTGAGAAGAAAGACTGGCACCTTGACCTCTGACCAAATGATTGTTGATTTGAAAATGGTCATATATAGACTAAAGTGCTCAGTGCTGCCAATTTTTCAATTAAGGAGAGAAAGAGAAATTTGAAGCACCCTGAAATCCATGGGACATGAGAAAAAAATTCATAGCATCTTAAATAAACAAGCATACACAATGCAAGCTGTATTATCTCTTGAAGTAACTTGTAAAAATCCTGTCTGAGAATTCTTTGTGGTGGAGTGAGGTTGTCATGAAACTTGGCCTCTGTCTACCAGAGCTGAATAAAAATGCAGAGACAAGAGTTTTGGATGAAGGGGAAAAAATAGCTTCAGTGCTTTGCCAGGCAAAGGCCATAGCAGGCTAAGGACCTAACGACTGTGCCCTCCCTTGGGAAAGAATAGGAAGTGGTTTTATAGTTTGGGAGTAGAAAATAGGGCAAAATAGGGCCACAGATAAGGATATGGATAGATGCAAGCTTTCATTCTTCTTCAATGTTGGTGTTTATTGGACCCAGGACTGGTTCTGCGGAGTCCTCCTTTCTGGTTTTCATTTGTTGAGGGGTTTAGTTCTGCAGAAGAACTCAAATACATTGTTATGTATATTCCTTGCAGAGGAACCAGGACCTTGCCCCAAAGCTGCACTGCACTATTGTTTCTTGACTGTTCCTCCCTTGTCTCTGCATCCCCTCCCTTCCCTGATCAACAACATGCCCTTTGGAATTCAGCTAAGGTTTGGAGGCTGAAGCTTATTCCATAAAAACAAGAAAAGGGGGGCACAGAAAGACTTGTGCCCAGAAGCCCCACAGGGTCCTGCACAATTTCAAGGTGACTCAAGCAGAAAGAGACTGTGGAGTGTTGACACAGAGAAAGCTCAAGGGGTTATAATAATCAGTGGGATACAGTACCACCTGTGCAGATAAATGTATACTGAAAAAGATTCCACTTTGTGTGGAAGTTGGAACTCTCTAAAGAATCCATTAAACCTTCCAATGAGAAAGAGTTAGTGTTTGGAAATCTGCCCAGTCAGATGTTGTGACAGACAAAAAAAGGCAAAAGATTCAACTGTGTTAAATGATTTTTCCTTGGTCCTGGTTTCCTTTTATCTCTCCTCCAACTCTTGATCATGAAGGAATTAAAGTCATATAATGTCTATAGGAGGAGGCGGGAATCCCAAACAGTTCATGTTCCACAAGCTCTAAGTGTGTACATAATTTCTATGCTTGAGGAAATATTCTGAATCTTTAAAAATTGGAGATATCATATGACTTATGCCTCATTGTCCATGATAGAAAAAGTATTATCTCATATTTTAAAATATTGGCTTAGAATTAGATTGTCTATTCCACTTACTAGGACTATTTCACAAATTACTCCAGAACTTAAGCAAATTTTCATTAGGCTCATGGGATCTTTCAGTCAGGAAACAAACCAACATATTGGATATACGTGTCTTTGCTCCATGATATACAAGGCCTCCTATGAAATGACTAAAAGACAGGAGATGACTTAATGTCAAAAGGCTGGTATCATTTGATAACTTGCTCACTCAGCCCAAGCCTGCTAACTCTACAGGTTGATGCTGGCTGTCAGCTGAATCCTTAGCTGTGGCTTTCAGCCAGAAAATCTATTATGTGGTCTCTCCGTGTGGCTTGAATGTCCTCCAAGGAGGCTGGGTTCCTAGGGTGACTGTCCTGAGGCAAAAAGGAACAAAGGAAACTGCATGTTTTCTATAATCTAGCCTCAGGTGTTCAAAACATTATTTCTGTCAGTCCCACTCTTGAATAGAGCAATCACAAGCCCCCAAGTTTTCCAGTAAGGGTAATAGTTGGACTCTTATCTCTTGACGAGGAATAGCACAATTTTTAAAAGATTAAATGTTACCAGTAATTTCACTTTGGCCATTTTGGAGAAGCACAATTTGCCTCACTGCCTATTTTCAAGTCTGCACAGTGTCAGATGTGACCATAAACAGGATACCTTGAAAAAACTGAAAATCTCTATTTTCTTAGCAATAAAATAGGATGAGAAAAATAGTATCCATTCATTGGTTTATGGTGAGGATTATGTGAAAATTTCAACCTACAGTGCTTAACAGTTATTAGATGCAATATAAAAAAATATACATGACCTGGAGTTCCCTTCATGGCGCAATGGTTAACGAATCCAACTAGGAACCATGAGGTTACGGGCTAGATCCCTGGCCTTGCTCAGTGGGTTAAGGATCCGGCGTTGCCGTGAGCTGTGGTAGAGGTTGCAGACGCAGCTCGGATCCCGCGTTGCTGTGGCTGTGGCGAAGGCCGGCAGCTACAGCTCCTGTTAGACCCCTATCCTGGAAATCTCCACATGCCGCAGGTGCGGCCTTAAAAAGCAAAGTAAATAAATAAATAAATACATACATAAAATACACACACACACACACACACACACAACCTATCATTATTTCTTACACCTGCCAAGGACTCTAAATCTGATGGAGGAAAGTGTAAATTACCATATTCACATTCCTTCAGTCTCTTGAAATTTGGATAAGCTATCTGTTTCATTTAGGTGAGTGATTATTAGTTTACTTAGTATTCTGGAAGGTGATTTAAGCAGATGGTATATTTGAAGCAGGAAAAAACAATTACTTTAATAAAAATAATAGTTATTAAGGGCAATGAACATTACTCAATTTGTTTTATTCATTTTCCTTTTCCTACTTCTATTATAAACTACTCTGGAAATTTGGAAGAAAATAAATGCTAGAAGACCACACACACAACATCAGACTAGAGAAATTACTATCACCAAACCAGTACAATGGTGCTTTGGGCCATCTGGGAGATCAACCAAACCATGCTGTTATGAGAATCAAAATCTGTCATACTAGCTACTACTAGCTGACTTAGCACAATTTTGATAAGCAATACTGACGACACATCCAGAGGTAAAATTTTGAAAGAAAACTGGCCAAAAGGTACATTTGGCCTTAGAAAGCAACTATTAGTTATTTTTGGGAACTCATTTATAGTTGGATACAGTGTTTCTCACTGCTTTTGAAAAGTTAATGATTGTTCTGAAATAATTTTCAGGCAACCTCATGACTCAACTGTAGTTTTATCTTAACTCTTCATTATAAAGAGTGCCTTAATCTCAGCTCCTAAAGATTTTCCTTTGGTTAAGATTGAAAAGTAATGACGACCTTATTTATAAACATTACTTTTCACTGCTATGGGATTAGGTGTCTATGAAGAGAAAGTCCTTAGAAAACAACCTATGAAATGTCATTAAAATCTCAGAAACCTCGAATTGAATACTGCAAAATATTTCCCCTTTAAAGTACTTAAGTTGACTTATTGGTATTATGTGTATTAATTGTGTATAAATGTGAAATCTTAAATGGGGACGGGAAATATGACAATGTTTTTGTTTTCTCTTACAGTCTCAGGAAAATACCTCCCACTGAGTAGACTGAAAAGCTATCATAATA
The DNA here is from genome assembly GCA_004024745.2 of Catagonus wagneri. NCBI lineage: Eukaryota > Metazoa > Chordata > Mammalia > Artiodactyla > Tayassuidae > Catagonus > Catagonus wagneri. The sequence goes on from PVHT020003785.1 coordinate 12,263,697, forward strand.
ATTAATGGCCATTTAAGTCTCCACTCAGGCATTAACCTATTTAATTAAAAACATAAACTCACCAACATAGAAAATACAATGCATTTAAATGGCCGAACATAATATAAAGTATTCTGGATTTAAAAGGTATATTTATACCACTGTCCCCTAATCTCTCTAATGAAATTAAAATCACTACAATTTAATATATTTATACCTAGAGGAATTTTAACTGGAAAATTCATCAAATCAAGAAATACTAATATTAATGATATTATTATAAGTTGAAATATTCAAGACATCTACAAGCGGGGGAGGGGAGAGCGAGAGCGAGAGCAAGAGCAGATTAAACTACATAGCCTAGTGCAAAGAAATTAAGGTTAACAACCAGGATACTTGGATTTTCTGCCTCTACCAATTCCTAGGAAATTATACTTAATGTGTTTCATTTTACTCATCTCCAATACATAAACAGCATTTCCCCTGATCTTCCTCACAGAATAGTCTGAAATGTTCCACTGAAACACAGCATGACATGAAGAAATGCTCGCAACACAATGCTAAGAAAGAGATGGAATCTAATATTTGTATATGATTCTTTCTCTAAATAGAGAAATAGACGTGTGCATCTGTATAACCATATGAATACTAAGTCAAGAAAGAAATATAATTATTATCTCTTCTCATGGATTAGGGCTGATTTCTTCTTTTGGGGGTAAAGACAAATTAGCAAATATCTAGAAATAAGCCAGTTGGTTGGAGAAATATATTTTCTCAATGTTATACAAAGGTATTGTTTAACTTTGCAAAGTATCTTTCACTTTGATGTTTCCTGTTTGAGGGGATCCCAGTTTAGGTGTACATTTTTGTTCAGTAAAAATGAATTATGTCTCTTAATCCCATATCCTTATCTCATCTCACCCCTTTTCCTCTCCCCACTGGTTATGAGTTTATTCTCTGTATATGTGAGTGTTTCTCATTTGTTATATACATTTATTTATTCTATTTGTTTAGAGTCCACATGTAAGTGGTGATAAGGAGTATTTTTCTCTGTTGTACTTATTTCACTCCATTTCCATCTAAGTTGTTGCAAATGTCAGAATTTCATCTTTTTGTGGCTGAATGATATGCCATTGAATAGATACAGCACTTTATTCATCTTTCGTGAACGTTTAGGTTGCTTCTATATAGTCTATTATAGATGACACTACTACAAACACTGGGGTGCTATTTTCTGGAACAGTTTGAGAAGGACAGGTGTTGGCTCTTCTTCATATGTTTAGTAGAATTCACCTATGAAGCTGTCCAGTCTTGGACTTCTGTTTGCTGGAATTTTTTTTTAAATTACAAATTTGATTTTACTACAAGTGATTGAGCTGTTCAGACTGTCTATCTCTTCCTGATTCAATCTTAGATGATTGTATCTTTCCAGAACTTGGTTTATGTCTTCAGGTTGTCCAATTTGTTGGTGTATACCTATTAACAGTATTCTCTTAGGATTTTTTTTAATACTTCTATGGTATTAGTCTCCTCTTTTATTACTTATTTTGTTTATTTGGGTCCTTTCTCTTTTCTTCTGAGATGAAACTGGCTTAAAATTTATCAGTTTTGTTTATCTTCTCAAAGAGCCAGCCCTGGTTTCATTGATCTTTTCTTATTGGTTATTTTTGTTTGGTTGGTTGGTTTGGTTTTTCTTTTTGGAGGGGAGTATCTATTTCCTATCTGGTCTTTATTATTTCCTTCCTTCTACTGAGTTTGGGCTCTTTTTATTCTCCTTTTCCTAATTACTTTAGATGGAAGTATAGGTTGTTTATTTGAAATTGTTCTTATTTTCTGAGGTAGGCCCATACTGCTATAAAATTACCTCTAAGAATGGCTTTTGCTTCATCCCATAGATGGAAAATTACGTTTCCATTTTCATTTCTCTCCAGGTATTTTCTGATTTCTTCTTTGACCCATTGTTTTTTTTTTTTTTTTTTTTTTTTTTTTTTTTTTTTTTTTTTTTTTTTTTTTTTTTTTTTTTTTTTTTTTTTTTTTTTTTTTTTTTTTTTTGTAGCATATTGTTCAGTCTCTGTTCTTTCCTGTCATTTTTTTCTGCATGGAATATTTTCTTCCTTTCCTTCACTTTCAGCCTATGTGGGTCTTCAGTTCTGAAGTGAGTCTCTTTACTTTCCTTTATTATTATTATCATTATTATTATTATTATTATTATTTTTATTTTTATTATTTACTGTCTTTTTAGGGCTAACCCACGGCATATGGAGGATCCCAAGATAGGGGTCAAATCAGAGCTGTGCCACAACCATAGGCCTGTGCCACAACCACAGCAACATGGGATCCGACCACACCTGCAACCTACACCACAGCTCACAGCAACACTGGATCCTTAATCCACTCAGTGAAGCCAGGGATTGAACCTGTGTCCTCATGGATACTATTCAGATTTGTTTCTGCTGAGCCATGTTAGGAACTCCTAAAGTGAGTCTCTTGTAAGCAGAATATAAGTACGTGTTTTTTTAATCCAGTCAGATATCCTATGTCTTTTGTTTGGAGCATTTAGTCCATTGAATTTAAAGTAATTATTGATAGGTATGTGCTTATTGCCATTTATTATTGTTTCCTGGTTGTTTTTGTAGTTCTTCCTCTTTTCTTCTTTTAGTTCATTCTCTTACATTTTAATGATTTTCTTTAGTGGTTTGCTTGTGTTCCATTCTCTCGTTTTTTTGTGTTCTATTATAGCTTTTTGATTTGTGGTTACCAAGAAGTTTACATATGTTGATCAATAACTATTATCTATTTATTCTAAACAAGTAGTCCTTTAAGTTTAAACACTTTCTAAAAAAAATTTACACTTTTACTCCCTTCTCTGCATACTTTGTGTTTCTAAATGTCATATTTTACACCTTCATGTTTATTCCTTTACTGATTACTCTAGTTATACTCTAGCTTACAATTTCTGTCTTTTTTTCTCTGTACTAGCTTATTTAAGTGGTCAATGCTCAGCCTTTACTAGTGGGATTTTTACCTTTCCTAAAGATGCCTACTTCTTATTGTAGCTTTTTCTTTTTTACTTAGAGAAAATACTTTAATATTTCTTTTAGGGTTGGTTTAGCTTTCATGAGCTCTTTTAGTAGTGTTTGCTTGTCAGAGAAGTTCTTTATCTTTCCTTCAAACCTAAATGGTGATCTTACTGGGTAGAATATCCTAGGTTTCAGGTTATTTTCCTTTATGCACATCACACATATCATTCACTCCCTCTTGGCCTGCAGAGTTTCTGCAGAGAAATCAGCAGCTAGCATTATGGAAGCTACTTTGTACATGACTCTTAGTTCATGACTCTTAGTTTTTCTTTAACTATCATCATTGTAATTATGACATGTCTCGGCATAGGTCTGTTTGGTTTCATCTTATTTGGGACCCTCTCCCCATATTTTCTAGAACTGGAAATATACGTCCTTCTTCAGGCTTGGGAAATTTTCAACCATAATTTCATAAAATACATTTTTGACCCTCTTCCCTGTCTCTTCTCCTTTTGGAATTCCAATAATGTAAATGTTGATAAATTTAATATTATTCCAAAGATCCCTTAGACCACTTTTGTTAATTTTTTTACTTTTTTTAAGTCTGGTTGGATGATTTCTATTATTCTTTCTTCCAGATAATTTATATATTCTTCTGTATAACCTAGTCTGCTGTTAATTCCTCCTAATGTGTTTTTTATTTCAGCTACTATATTCTTTGGTTCTGTTTTTTTTTTTTAATATATTTTCCAGTTCTTTATTAAAGTTCTCACTGTGTTCATCTATTCTTTTCCCTAATCCAGTTAGCATTCTTATTCCAATGTTCAGAATTCTTTATCTGGTAAATTGTTTATTTCCATTTTCCTCCACCCCCCCCCCCCAGGGGTTCCCTCTTGCTCTTTCAGTTGAGAAAAATTCCTGTCTTCTCATTTTCCTTATCTTTTTCTATCTCTATGCAATTAGGTAAAAGTTAACTATGGCAGTCTTGAAGGGGGATCTTTATAGGTGAGTATCTCTAATGTAGTCTGTGTGTGCCCAGTGACTTTGAATGAGACGGCTGGATTTGACATGAACTTAAGTCATGTCTTCCCTCAGAATATTCTGGCAGTTATCACCTTGGAGGTACTGGAATTGGAGATGAAATGGGTAGGGTCAGAGCCGGGTATGAGGCTATACTTGCTCCCTTCTCAATGTCTATCACTGCCCTATTAAGGTGGGATCAGGTCCCAAGTCGCTGGACCAGAAGCCCTGAGGGTCATATTTGACTTTCTCAGTTCCCTTTAAATATGTGTTCTTCCCCATTAGTACTCTTGTCCCATAGGGGAGCAATGCCGGAGCAAGAGGGGCAGATGATTGTATCCAGCAAAGGTTGTGGATGGCCTATACAAGTGTGACTGTCATCAGAGATTCAGTTTCCTCTAATGCACTGCTTGTGTAATTACCAGTAATGGCTACCCTCTCTCTTTTCAGATGTTACTTGGGGTTTAAACTGCCTCAGTGTGTCATGATTAGCCATGCTTTTTTGTTAGTCATGGCAGCCCTTGCTCCAGTGTGGAGCTGCAATGTGAGGCAAATGGTGCTGGATCATTTGTTTTATTCAGACTGGGGATATGCACCAAGGTCTCAGTATCAATTTCAATCCATTCTCTCAGCCCTGCTTTGGGAGAAAATAAGCATTCTGGAGTAAGCAAGCATTCATGCCCTCTTCAGTAGTGGAGTCCAGGCTTGCTGCAGCCCTTTTGTTAGGCCCACTGGCCCTCCAACCAGTGAAGGAGGCTTGTCCTCCCTTTGTCAAATCCCAAGACTGAGGCACTCAATATGTAGCTTAAACTGATTGCTACAGGACTGGGGAGGGGGGTTCTGCCAGTTTAATCTCCCTTTTCCTCTGAGTCCACTCCCAGGGACACAGGTCAGGTCCCAACCTGGTAGCTTCTCTTCCCTTCCTAATTCCATGGGGATCTATCTTATAGTAGCCACGGTTGTACAGAAGTCTTTCTGCCAGCCTCTGCTTAAGTTTCAGTGAGACCTGTACCACATATTGATGTATTTTTTGATGTATTCATGGATTCCCTCACTCAGCCATCTTGGTTCCTCTCTTGAATATTCTTTATATTTATTTCTATAAATAGCCACTTTCTCAAATGTTCTTGGAATTAACTTTACCATTTTATTGAAGCCTTTAGTACTTAAATTAAATCTTGAAATGTGTTCACTTGCAGTTGTACAATTCAGGATTGTAACATTTTCAAAGTATATTTCAGTAGAACTTTCAATATTTTCTAAATTTTTATTATGCTTTCAATAAATCATATTTTTAAATTTTATATCATCACTGCCAGCACTGAGTTTTAAAGATGTAAAAGCATTATACTAAGTAAACAGTACTATCATAATGCAGGAGAGAGAGATGGCTGTAAAGAAAATAGATAAACTACCATCTGAATTCCACCACTATCATATACTAACTGTGTGATCTAAAGGAAAAAAATTATACAAAAACTACTTGAACTGATCAATGAATTCAGCAAAGTGGCACAAGTTAACATTAAGAAATCAGTTGCATTTCTGTATACCAAAAATGAAATATTACAAAAGGATTATTTTAAAAGTAATACTTTTTAAAATTACATCTCAAAAAATTAAATACCTAGGAATAAATCTGACCAAGGAGGTAAAAGACTTATATGCTGAGAACTGTAAAACATTAATCCAGGAAATTAAAGGGGATTCAAACAAATGGAAAGATATCCAGATATCCCATGTTCCTGGACTAGAAGAATTAATGTTGTTAAAATGGTCATACTACCCAAAGCAATCTACAAATTCAATGCAATCCCTATTAAATTACCTAGGACATTTTTTACAGAACCAGAACAAATAATTCAAAAATTTATATTGAACTATAAAAAACTCAGAATTGTCAAAGAAATCCTGAGGGGGGATATGGAAAGCAGGAGACATAACTCTCCCAGACTACAGACAATATCACAAAGCTACAGTAATCAAAACAGTGTGGTACTGGTACAAAAACGACATACAGATCAGTGGAACAGAGAACGAAGAAATAAACCCAGATACCTTCAGTCAATTAATCTTTGACAAAGGAGGCAATAATACAAAATGGGGAAGAAAATCTCTTCAGCAAGTAATGTTGGCAAAACTGGACAGCTGAATGTAAATTAATGAAACTAGAACACACCCTCACACCATGCACAAAAATAACCTTGAAATGGCTTAAAGAATTAAACATAAGACAAGATACCATAAATCTCCCAGAAGATAATATAGTCAAAACATTTTCTGACATCAACCATACAATTCAACAAACAAAATATACAAACAACTCATGTAACTTATACAACTGAACAACAAAACCACCCAAAGAATGAGAAGAAGACCTAAACAGACATTTCTCCAAAGAAGACATATGGATGGCCAATAGGGACATGAAAAAATACTCAGCACTGCTTATTATTAGAGAAATGCAAATCAAACCTACCATGAGGTATCACCTCACCTGTGTCAGAATGGCTGTCACTAAAAAATCTACAAATAACAAATGCTGGAGAGAGTGTGGAGAAAACGAAACCCTACCACACTGTTGGTGGGAATGTAAATTAGTACAACCACTACGGATAACAGTATGTACGTTCCTCAGAAAACTCAATATAGAGGAGTTCCCTTTGTGGCTCAGTGGTTAACAAATCCGACTAAGAACCATGAGGCTGTGAGTTCGAACCCTGGCCTTGCTCAGTGGGTTAAGGATCCGGCGTTGCCGTGAGCTGTGGTGAAGTTTGCAGACGTGGCTTGGATCCCGCGTTGCTGTGGCTGTGGCATAGGCCGGCCGCTACAGATCCTGTTAGACCCCTAGCCTGGCAATCTCCATATGCCGCAGGTGCAGCTCTACATAAAGGCAAAAAGACCAAAAAAAAAAATAAAAAAAGGAAAAGAAAACTCAATATAGAACTACCACAAGACCCAACAATCCCACCACTGGGCATATAAAGGACATATCCTGACAAAACTACAATTCTAAAAGATATGTGCACTTCTATGTTCATATCAGCATGATTCATAATAGCCAAGACGTGGAAACAATCTACATGTCCATAGACAGATAAATGGATTAAGAGGTGGTACTCAGTCATAAAAAAGAACAAAATCATACCATTAGCAGCAACGTGGATGCAACTAGAGAGTCTCATACTAAATGAAGTAAGACAGAAAGAGAAAGACAAGTATCATATGATATTGTTTACATGTGGAATGTAAATTATGGCACAAATGAACCTATCTACAAAACAGGAACAAACTCATAGACATAGAGAATAGACATGTGGTTGCCTAGGGGGAGATGGGAGAGAGTGGGATGGACACAGGAGTTTGGAATTGGTAGATGCAAACTACTATATTTAGAATGGAAAGCAGTGAGGCCCTACCTTACATATAGCACAGGGAACTATGTCCAGTCTCTTAGGATAGAGCATGATGGAAGATAATATAAGAAAGGAAATGTATATATAAGACTGTGTCACTTTTCTGTATAGCAGAGACTGGCACAACATTGTAAATCAACTATACTATAATAAAAAATTAAATAATTACAAAGTAAAAGAAGAGAATAAATTTAGTGTTCTAGGATTCAGTTTCATTTCCAAAGTATCATTATTATTATTATTATTACTTTTCTTTCTTTTTTTTTTTTTTTGCTTTTTTTGTCATTTTAGGGCCGCACCTGCGGCATGTGGAGGTTCCCAGGCTAGGGGTCTAACAGGAGCTGTAGCCACTGGCCTACACTGCAGCCACAGCAACGCAGGATCCGAGCCACGTCTGCAACCTACACCACAGCTCACGGCAACGCCGGACCCTTAACCCACTGAGCAAGGCCAGGGATCGAACCCGCAACCTCATGGTTCCTAGTCGGGTTCGTTAACCACTGCGCCATGATGGGAACTCCTATTATTATTACTTTTCTATCAGTAGAAATAGTTTAATAGTAAAATTTCTATTAAACAGATGAAAGCTCTTTAAATCTTACTTATTTCAGTTTGTTCGTTCTTGGGCTCTCATAATATTCAATTCCCAACACATTTTAATACAGATATTCCAAGTTTGGCTCATATTAAAAACAATAAAACATGGTTGTTTTTATTACCTTTATTTTCTGTCAAATTGGTGGGAAAACCATACTCTCCCTCATATTCTGAAAGGAAGATTCTTAGAAAAACTTCAATGTCTTATTCACAGATTCTTTGACATATATTTATTTGGACAGCTTCTAATTCACCAAAGGAAAAACAGTGAAAATAAAATAACTAGATAATAAAGAACAGATTGAAGGGTGGTTCCGAAGGGCACACAACCTGCACTTGACAGTAGTTCTTACAATGGAAATGGGAGGTAAACAGCTAAAGCAATAATTTAATGACAGTCTAAATTAGTGGACCCCAAACACTCTTGGTTGTCAGAATCACACTAGGGCCCAAAACAGACTTCCTTAATTAGCTTTAGGAGGATGGTACTAAATTATTTACATCTCTATACTTTTAACAGTTACACAAATAAGCCTAATAGCCTGTTTTTTTTTTAATAACTTTATGATTGTAGTGATGTAAATTTCAAATGACACCTTATTTCACTCATTTATTCAGCAGATATACGTTGAATACATGCTCAGTGCTAAATCTTATGTCATAAGGTATATATCCGCAAGTCTTTGAAAGTTTTACCTAATAGTCATGGGGGGGGGTTAAAAGGTACAAACTACTAAGTATAAAATAGATACAATACATAACAAGGATGTAATGTACAGCCCAGGGAATATAGCCAATATTTTATAATAACTTCATATGTAATATAACATAAATATATCAAATTACTGTGTTATGTACGTGAAAATACCAATATCCATTATTATTACAACATTTAGGATGGATTGCCCTCTGGTGTGGAAATAGTTGCCTTCTAGATGATTGGTAGCTTTCTTCACGCTACTTCATTGTTACACTATTTCCTCTGCCAAACAAAAGAAATTATCCACTAAACAATCAGAACATGAAAAACTTTAAAATTTTTATATATCTGTCAAGTAAAATTATCTTCTGGATTTAAAGATAAAATTCAGTAAACTACTCTGAGATACCCCACCCCAGTTAAACTAGATTATAATCTTCTCGAGGACTACATATTTTTGTTCCTCATTATTCTTATCTAAGTATTGAAGACACTATAATATTTTAATATGATTTTTGTTGACTTGGCGTAACACAATGTCCCATTTTACATCTGAGCATACTTTAGCTATGTCATCAGACACTTTCTTAGTTGTTATAAAATAGGCAATGTGTAAGTCAAGAGAAGGAAGGGTTTGTTTTAGCTTGCTATATAAGGCACTCTAAAAAAAAAAAAAGGAGAGAGAGAAAGAGAGTAAGACAGTATTAGGGAGAGAGACAGAGAGAGAGAGAGAGTCATTTTAACTGAAGGTAAAGTAGACTAATTTCCGTTGCACAAAATTTGCTTAGTCTTCCCAAAAAGTTTTTCAAAATTCCCTGATTTTTGTGCTTGTTATTTCCTCCACTGCAAATTTTCATCTTTATTTAGAATAAAATTCTTGAGTAAGGAATATATTATATTTGAGCAAAATGTGTCTCCACTAAATGGCAAAAAGAGGAGAAGAATTAAAGTTCCTTCATTGAGTCAAAAATGAATTTTGAACAGGTTGATAAAGCAACACAAGACACCGGTGTAGTATAACGGGTGAAAGAAAATACTCACATTCCTTGGCAAAGCAGAGGGAATCACCATTTAAAAGCCTCAGAACTCATTTTATTTAATGCAGAAAGTTGAGACTATACATAGAACAACAAAGTAGAAAAGGGAAAGATTCTCTTGTTCTTTTCATCAATCAACTTAATCTCCCATTACCACAGAATTATAAGGTAAGAAAGCAGAGTGAATGCAAAGCTAGTAAGAGAGATCTTACACATTATTTGAACCCACAGAAATGCAGTGCCTTGAATTTTTTATAGCAGAAGACACCAGCAATATTATTTTTAAATTATTCATTTTTTCTAAGTCCATATTTAAAAAAAAACTATTGTCAATTTTATTTTTTTTCACTAAGTAACAAATGCAATTTGCATTAGTTTTGCTTTACTTTATAAAGTATTTTTAGCCACAGTATCTCATTTGAGCTTCATAAAAATTCTCTGTGTTGCAGATGCTTACCATCCTCATCTGATAAACAGTGAAATGGATGCTCATAATAATTTAATAGTAAAAATAAAACTAGAACTCAGATCTTATGATTCCCATTCCCATGCAATTTTTAAGAGTTTTAATCTAGAGAACAGTTGTTTTCAATATTTAAAAAAATTAGACTAGACCTACTAAGATTCAAATAAAAAAAAAGCTATGCTCCTTCTAACACATTATGAATGTACCCATTAAAGTTTGAAAACACTTTTGGTAAAAAGAAGGAATTTTGATTGAAAAGACAGACAAAACACTTTTCTAAGAATATTAACTTCTGTTCTCTTATTTTTTTCTTGTCTTTTTTCTTTTTTAGGGCCTTGCCCATGGCATATGGAGGCTCCCAGGCTAGGGGTCAAATTGGAGCTGTAACCGCCGGCCTACACCAAAGCCACAGTAACTGGGGATCGGAGCTGGGTCTGCGAACTACACCACACCTCATGGCAACGCCAGAGCCTTAACCCACTGAGCAAGGCCAGGGATCGAACCCAAGTCCTCATGGATGCCAGTCGGTTTCATTAACCACTTAGCCACGACGGAACTCTTTGTTCTCTTATTTAAAATCATTTTTGATGTATATAACATATATGCAGAAAGGCATGTTACTTTCACAAAGTGAATACAGCACTCAGTACAAGAATAAGAGCATTACAGGATCAGAAACTTCTCTTATGCCCTCTTTTAGTTACTATATAACCAATGACAATCACTATCCTGATTTCTAATACCATAAACTAAACTTGCAACTTCATTAAAGGGATGTATGAATTTATTTGTGTGCAGTTGCCAGTTCTAAACTCTACAATCGACCCCAAAATCAGTAACTATGTATATACAATATATCCTATTTGGCTACTGTTCTTGTTTTATTTAAGATCTCTTTTTTTTTATTTTTCCATTATAGCTGGGTTTGCAGATTTCTGTCAATTTTCCAACTGACAGTGTGGTGACCTGGTTACACATACATATATGGATTCATCACAATAAGATCCCTCTTTAATGCCAGAAAAAGTACTTGCCTCCCAAGTTTATTTTTAGTTAATCCATAAAAATGAGACACTGTTCTGCATATTTCTAATCCCTTCCCCATGTGTTCACAGGCTCAGTCCACCTCCTGCCTAGCCGTAACCAATCCAAGAATTAGTCACTCACCTCTACTTCCATTTCAACTTGGTGCCATTAGTCAAAAATCCTTTTAATAACTTTTGCAACATTATTTTAGGTATTATCCCTCCCAGAAACCAGTATTTATTTAATAAGAATTTGTCCTGCCTTAGTTATAAGATATTAATATTATGGGAATTTCTGAAAATATAGCCAGAGAAAGATTAAAAATGAATTCAAGAAAGAAGAATATCAGCTGCTACTGATGTGTACCTTAAGAGCAAGATTTTTCTAGATTTCTTATCCTAAAAATCATTAATAAGTTATAAATTATAATAATCCCCATTAGCTTTATGTATTGGTTGACTGGTCACCTATTGAATAAATGTTGCAAAAAACTAGATCAGAACCAAAAAGGATCAAATAAATCATCCTCATGGTATTTGAAAAACTATCATTACACTCAGCTAAGTAGTTTTACTGACTCTAAAGATGGCAAGGTATCTAGACATGGATCCTGCAAGATTGGCACAGTGTAATAGAATGATGGTTATAATTAAAGTTAACACCAAGTTTTTTGTCATAACAATTATCTCTCTCCTAAGAGACAATATTTATAATAGGAGAACAAAGAACTACAATCCAGCAAACATAAGTTTAAATCCTGGGTCCGCCTATGCTTATACGGGAGTGTTAAAATTTTATGAGTCTTACTTTTTACAACTGTGAATGGTCATTAATGATGCACAACATGTCTACTTATTTGAGTCCGTATCTTATACTTCTCTGCTATGTTCACAGCTCTGGAAACACATACAGATTTTATAAATAGTTACTAATAATGAAATGATCAGATCCTAAAGGGGACAATTTAAGGAATTAGTCCAAATTCAAACATTAAATACACAACATTTTCCTCAAGAAAGGGTTAATACTACATATCCTGAAAGTCTTTAATAGTAACTGGATCAAAAGCACAAGTAATGGTGAGAGATTCAATATTGCATTAGGAGGAAGTGAAGTAACTGACCTTTTTAGGTCTTTGCAATCTCTCGATGAAATTCAGATGAGATAAATAAAAGAAGGAAAAGAGGGTTCCCATTTCCACTCCTCAAGTCTACCTTTTCAATGAACAAAATAGAAATTATAAATCCCTCATAAAATCCAATATCTGACCTTAAAAATTGACTGCTAGTAAAAATTGCTCACATTATACCACAATTCTGAATCTATTTCCTCTTAGATTCTAGAAATTATAATTCCAAATGCAAATGAACACCAATGGCACTGGTGATGAAGGTACATTACCATCAACATTTGAATGACTATAGATGTCTAATAATACAACCTTCACCTTCAAAATATTTTAAAGAATGACTAAGCAAATGAAAAATAAAGCACCACATGCAATGGGTCAGTATACGTCAATTTTATGTGCACAGTTTTTAAAGCCAAAAACCAGAATAATACTGGTACTTTTATGTAAGAGGAGAAGAAGGCAAGGGAGGAAGAAGGAAATAGGAGGACACATGGAAACACTGAATAACCAGGTAAAAATGGATTAATTCCCTCTGAGAGAAATCCAAATTTTGGATTACAGACTTCTACACCCATAATGAATGAGAAAATACCCACACTGACATGGGTAATAAAATTTGAGACACACGGGTCATAAATCCTACTCCTAGCACAGCAACTTACAATTGGGAGGGATTCCCCCTGGGGAGCAAAGGGTTTAGACTACAAGTCTAATGTCCCAACTTTTACAGCTGCCACCCTAGAGCCTGGCTCCGAAATCACACAGCTTAGGGAACTGACAGTACTCAACATTTAGAGCCCTCCAGGGCTGCAGAGAACAAAGCTGCAGCTTGAAACTGAGTGTTCACACTTCCCATGGCTATCCCTCAGCCTCAGCACAGAGTAAGAGTGAAGATACAGCCAGCTCCTAGTTTCTCTCTGGAAGGGATCTGACTACACATATCCTCAGCTGCTGCCCAAGATTTGGGCTTCTTATCAACCTGCACCTAGGAGCTGATGGGCCAAATAATTAGTAATCCTCTGAGAGCCTGAATAAGTAAAAAAAAAAAAAAGAAAGAAAGAAAAGAAAAAGAAAAACAAAAGAAAAAAGAAAAAAGGACAAAGATCCTGGATCCTGGCTAGACATTTTGCCAAAGATATACAAATGATCAACAAGTACATGAAAAGGTGCTCAGCATTACTAATCATCATGGAAATGCAAATCAAAATAAAGTGATATCATCTCATACGTTTTAGGACAACTATTATCAAAGGATAAAAGATAACATTTGGTTGAAGATGTGGAACAAAGAAAACACTTTACAATATTGGTAAAGTGTAATATAAAGTAAATTGATACAACCATTATGGAAAACAGCATTGCAGACTCCTCAAAAAACAAGTAATAGAATTACCATGAGATCCAGCAATTGCTCTTCTGGGTATATACGCAAAGGAAATGAAATCAGTACTTCAAATAGATACCTGCACTCCTTTGTCCACTGCAGCATTATTCACAATAGCCAAGACATGGAAACTACCTGAGAGTCTAGTAACAAATGAATGGATAAACACATTGTGATATTTTTAAGTAAGAATAATAGAATATTATTCCACCTTAAGATAGGAGAATTTGCCATTTACAACAACATGGATGAACCTGGATGATTTTATGTTTTGTGAAATAATCCAGATACAGACAAAATAAAGCTGCATAATCTCACTTATATGTGGAATCTATTAAAGTTAAACATAGAAGCAGAGTTTAACGGTGGTTTCCAGGGTCAGAGGTGGGGAATATTGGGAGATGTTAGTCAAAGAGTACAAAGTTGCAGTTAGGTAAAATGAATAAGTCTAGGTCTAACATACGGCATGATGACTGTAGTAATACTCTACTGAAACTGGAAATTTGCTAATAGAGTAGATTTCACTTGTTCCTACAGGAAAAAAAGAGAAAAACGGTAACTACGTTAAGAGATAAATATGTTAATTAGCTTGTCTGTAGTAATCATTTCACTCTGTAAATGCATATCAAAACAATATGTTGTAAGTATGTACAATTTTTATCTCAAAAGTAATAAAAAAAGAAATGGAGTAAAAAGTATAAAGCAAACATACACATACACAAAGAGGCTATTACTTTTAGTTTCTGTGATTTATGCTGTATTTTTTCTTCCTTGCTTTTTTGCCTTTCCTTTGCTCAGATAAAACTTCTTGCTCCTGTTTGGCAATCTAGAGCTAGGATCACCATCCTTTAATCCCATACTACTAGAGAATCAGTTTGGATAGTGAAAAGGTTGTACATGGAATTAGACAGAACTTGGTCAGAACACTTAATAGTTTGGGGGTCACTTTGTTATTCTGATAAGCCTCAGTATCTTTATATGTAAAAAAGAGGCACAACTTTCCCCAGAGGGAAGATTACATGGGGATGGTGCACAATGATACATAAAATGTATAGCAAAGTGCCTCTCATTACGAAGTCCTTAATAAAATATCACTTTTACCATCTCAACTCTTCTGAACTGCTATGGTTTAAAGAATTATATAATTAATTTTAAGTTTATCAAAATGATGTTGCAGTAGCTATTTTTCAGCCTTTTTGGCAGCCAAGTGCATAAACCTATTGGAGATTCATTCCCGCCTTATATGTATGTTTCCTGATATAAAGCCTAAGCATGCATGAAACATACCACTGTGCGAGTTGCAGTGTCTCATGTTTGAGAATAGCAGTAATGTGATCACCAGTGCTTGATACTGGTGTTGAAATAAATCATGTAACATTCTGTTATAATTAACAGTCCATTCCAAGAGATCGGTATCGCTACAAAACAGGTGGGTGGATATATGATGCATCATCTTTTTCTAGCCATTTGCAATTTCTCTGTTATTTTCTGATGGCTTAACACTTTTATTGTGGTAAATAATTATTTTTTAAAAAGTCAAAAAAAAACCCTTGATCAGACATTTTCTTAACATTTTTATTATGTCTGGAAAGAAATTAGATTCAAATTCATAATTAAAGTAAATTTTTAGAACATATGTGCATGTGTCTAAATTTTTAATTTATTGTGTCATACAATTTTATCTTACCTTAGATTTGTCTGTATTATAATGATTAAAAAATAAGATACCCTTGACTGCGAATACAGCCATCTATTTATTCAGTATTGGGTGAATGCACTCAAAAACTGCAGCATAGTTTTCAATTAACCATAAAAATCAACTAAGACTTTTACCAAAAAAAATGCTTTTTCCAATGCTCTCCTTAACAGGCCCTGCTTCATTACTGTATTAATTAGTGTATAAGCTGAGATGCTCTTTAAAAAAGGAATATCCCCCACAGTGAAGGGGGAGGGATAAATTGGGAGGAAGGGATTCACATACACACACTACTATATATAAAATAGATAACTAACAAGGACCTACTGTACAGCACAGGGAGGTTTATTCAATCTTCTATAATAACCTATGGGGGTGAAGGAAGAATGGATATATGTATAACTGATCCACTCTGCTGTAAGCACGATGCTGATACAACACTGTAAATAAACTATACCCCAATAAAATTTAATAAATAATTGCTTTCTTCTGCAATGTATATTAAAAAATAGCACACTGAAAGGCATTTAATTTTTAAAAAAGAATACTTAAAATACAGAAGTTTCACAAAAGAGACTTTATATAATACAATGGTAAGTGTAAAGCCCAAGATAGATAGGCAGTTCTGCCACGTAATGTCACTCAGGGACCCAGCCTAGCAAATCAAGTCTGCCCACTCCCAACAAGTACCCTCTTTAACTTGATCTTATATGACTGTTCCATATATTATTCTTCCCAGTTGTGGCAAAAAGTGTCATTGTCCCAGAAGATAACTGGCATCAACTTTACTTTCTTCGCTTTACCTTAAAATGAACTTACTTTACACTGAACAGTATTTTGTTACATAACTAGAGCCAGCTATAAGAGGCTAAGAAATACAGGTGATAACTGTGTGATCACATACGTAGCTAGGAGTCTGCTTATTTCACTGCTAAATATTACAAAAAGAAGAATAAATATTGAGGGAGAATGGTAGTTTCTTATACCATAAAGAAGTTTGGGTTCTGAAGATGTAAATCCATTTTTAGACAAGTTTGGAAATTTTAGGAAGAACAGAAAGAAAATAGCTCTGAGTCTGGAAGATCTGTTTTTAGAATGTGGGTCTAATCTTCCAAATGTATGTTAAGACAACATTTCTCTATTTTATACTTCATATTTTTACGACCACAGAAGCAATGGTTATAATAACTAACTGACACTACAAAAATACACTATATGGAAAGTAAAATTTCCACATTCATCCCATAAGATAACAGCTGCTAATAGTTTTGGTAATTATTCTCCATATTTATAGTCTTCTCTAGATAGATACCACCATAATATTCTTGAGCTTACTTTTACAAAAATTCCATTTTCACCAGGCTCAAAACCAGCCCAAACCATACAACAAAATTTTACCTAGTGTGGTAGTCTACCCTGGCTCATATAAAAGAATACCAGGAATGGGTGGCTTACAGACAACAGAAATTTATTTCTCAGGGTTCTGGAGGTTGGCAAGTCCAAGCTCACAGTGATGGCAGATTCAGTGCCTGATGAGAGCCCACTTTCCAGTTCACAGAGTTCTGTCTTCTTGCTATGTCCTCAATGTGGCCAGAGAGTCAAGGAGGTTCTCTGGGGTCTTTTATAAGAGTACTAGATCCATTCATTAGGGGCTCCACTCTCAAGACCTAATCCGCTCCCTAAGGCCACACACCCTTATACCACCACACTGGGGGCTGGGATTCAATATATGACTCTGAGAGAGACACAAACATTCAGTCTATAGCACCTAGTGAGAAAAAGTCTAAAAAGACATAAACAAATATATTTTTTTTATCAATGCATCAAATGTAATATTTGAAAAAATCTTCTAATTTAATGCATACAATTATTCCAAGTTCCAAATTATTCCTTATAGAATAAATTTTTGAAAACTGTGAAGGAGTTAAGGATTTTAAAATGTTGGCATTCCCTTGCAGTGCAGTAGGTTAAAGATTTGGCCTTGTCACTGCTGTGGCATGGGTTTGATCCTTGGTCCAGGAACTTCCACATGACCAAACAAATCCCCCTGACAAAAAAAAAAAAAAAGCCAAAAGAAAGAAAAATGTACACATACTGTGAAATAAAACTATCTCTGATGTAATTATTAAAAATAAGTTGAAAAAGGATATAAAAAATAAGATCATTGCTATTGTTAACATAAAAATATTCACCCCAAAATTTCCTTACATTTAATGGGGCTATATGTATGTAGACATACGGAGAAATGTTTAATAAGCTTACACCAAATGGATAATAGTGTGTACCACAGACATGAAGGAATGATCAAGAAAAAAAATTACCTTTCCCTAAACTGTTTAAATTATTTTACAACTATAAATTACTCAAGTACTAATTATGTAATTTTAAATACATGTATTTCAACTGTGAAGACATTCCAGCATAATAAAGATCTACTTTGTCTGCACTGTACTCCATTTATATATTTAATCACTTACATAATGGCTATACATAATATATTTAACCATTCCCCATCAATTGGCACTTAAACTATTCTAGTCTTTTACCATGACAAACAATGATGTCAACAGCAAGCTAATTTTATATATTTATCATTATGGGTTTGTTTCCCATGAAAGTTTTTACTAAAAATTTAGTTAGAAACATTAGATCCAAAAGATTATTTCCGTTTTTTAAAGTATGGTTGATAAAAAATTTCCTAAATAGGTATTATCAGATTGCACTGTAATAGTTTATTGTTTTCTTATTAGAGCCACAGTGTTCATTTCTCCACATTCTTTCCCTCAGATTTATCTTCTAAGCTTTGAAAATTAATTTTTAATTCATTTACATATTACAGAGATTCTCCAATGAGGTTGTTGTGAAAGTGACACAAAAACAACCAAATGAGGTTGGCAAATTTTCACAGAAAAAAATGCCACTAAACTAGGGAAGGCCCCCAGCAATCCACTGAAGCTAAAGATAAGTGACAAAGTAACCTACAGTGCCAGATTTATTCTAACTCAGTAATGACAGAATACTGTCATCTGGAATATATTTTGGTAGGGAAAATTTGAGAATACATTCACTTACCTTAGATTTTATATGATTCTACAATGTGTAAAACAGATTCGTTTATAAACATAAAATAGAAAAGCTACACTCTTATTGGTTATGACAACAACTCTTTTTCAAGATCTAATAATGTCATGGGCTCCATAAATATAAGCTTATATTTCAAGCTATATATTCCCAGAATAATAGCCACATCAAATTTTCCTGGAACTAGAGGCCAAATTCTACAGCCAAACAAGAGCTGCAATCAGGCAAATACCTAATGCTATTTACAGTATCACTATCACTTTTCACTGATAAATAAAATTAAAATGTTGTTTGATAGCCAGGGGTACTTAATTAAAAAAATTAAAATCAGAGTGGAAATTGAGAAAGTAGTGTATTTTTAACTATGACTAGGCACACTCAACAAAGTAAGGACTGATTAAAATTAAAAATCCCCAAAGGCTGTGTGTCCGTGCAAAAGTGTGTGTGTCTTTTTACTTTTTTGGTATAATATGGGTATTAAAGATATTTTACAGTGTTCTTTAGCATGATTCTTCCTCTAAGCAATCACAAATATGGAAATGATTACTAGATTGCTTCACCAATAGACATACTTAAAATATTGTGTGGAGAATAGAAAAAAATTAAAGTTATTATCTGCTCTTAATTACTTTCAATGATCATTACTTTATTTACATGCATAACACAAAAACACGTTTTAACATATGACCCATGCAGTGTGTTGGTGCCCATTTATGGAAACGATTGGATCCATGTCTTGAAGATGAGCTGAATGATTCTGTTATATGTCCATTTTTTAGTGAAATTAAGTGGGAATTGGTAACATCTAGCAAAATCTCAATAATATGATTATCATATTTTTAAACTTTATTTTTTTATTCTCCCCATGCCAACATGCCCAAATCAAGGAATTCTATTCACACTGAAAGAAAATCTAAAGTTTGGTGTGCTATTTGCAATATGCTGGGCTAGCCTCTGAAGAAGATTCTAAGATAAAATGAGTCATATAGTCTCACATCAAGGAGTACCATATTCATCTAAGTACTAGGTTGAGAGAAAATACTAAGCTGACAGAAAATACTGAATTAAAGGATATCTATACCAACTGATACATTCAGGATGTAGATGGGAGAAAATCACATCATTGTCAGAATCTTGAATTGTTCACAAAAGATATGCCATTTGTATTGAACTTCACATCATAGAAAAAAGCTCAGTTCTGGAGAGGAGGTTAAATGACAGTTTAGTCAAATAAAATGAAATAAGCAAAAGCATGAAGCTGTGAAAGTGTGGAGGTATACTTAGGAAGTGACAAGCAATAAAATTTGCAATAAGAGAAAAGATTGGATGTATGTATGGAGTAGGAGGAAATATCAGGGACCATTATTATTATTAGCTGGGAAAAGACCTGATAAAAAATTCACTGAGACAGATAACAGAGCTTTTAAAGTTATTTAAACAGAGGAATATGTGAGGGGTGGAATTTATGCCTTAAGATTATCTAACAACAGAAATAGTCTAGGTTGAAGGAAAACAGAAGTATGAGACTAGTTTTAAGACCTTGAAAATATTCTTTACACATATTTTCTCATTTAATAGCCCTACTGTTCTTTAAGGTGTTCTATTAGTTTACTAGACTTTCATAATAAAATACCACAAATTGGGTAACTTAAAAGAAAGGAATGTATTTTCTCACAATAATGGAGTCCAAGTCTGAGGTCAAGGTGTTACAAGAGTTGGTTTTTTCTAAGACCTCCTTCTTTGCTTGTAGATACCTGTCTTCCTCTGGTATTTTCACATTAAGTTCCTTCTGTCTGTGTGTGTCCTAATCTCTTCTTTTGAGGACATGTCATATTGGATTAAAGGACACCCACATGGCCTCATTTTACTTCAATTACCTTTTTTAAGTTTCTATTTTCAAATACAGTAACATTCTGAGGTACTGAAGGCTAGGACTTCCACATATGTATTTGAGGGACATGATTCAGCCTATAAAAGGTACTGTTATACATAGTTTGTACATAAAGAAGGTTTAAAATGTTAAGTATTTATTTATGGTCACAAAGCTAGTAAATAAAGGACCAGTATACAATATACCTTAGTTTGTTCAGCTTCATTCCCAGTATATACATACATACATACACACATACACACATACACACACACACCAAGTAGGGGTTTAATGAGTAAGCATTAGATGAATAAAAAAGGAATTGGGAATGTTTCACAGGGGACTCTAGTTCCTTACTATGTCTGTTCACTAACTCAAGTGAATTACTCCTGAAGAAACATTTCCAAATTCTTTCCCAGTGGTGCAGCTATCAAGAGTTTGCCAATATAAATGTTTTTTAGATTGTTGTTATAGTTTTCTCATCTAAATGTGCTTAAAGAATTCATACAACTCACTGAAAGAAAATAAATAA
Organism: Catagonus wagneri; assembly: GCA_004024745.2. Lineage (NCBI taxonomy): Eukaryota > Metazoa > Chordata > Mammalia > Artiodactyla > Tayassuidae > Catagonus > Catagonus wagneri. Next base: position 12,284,653 of record PVHT020003785.1, read on the forward strand.
ATAAAACGATCTCTATTTAGTTACCCCACCTGTACTTATTTTGTTTGATTTCAAGATGAACTTTCTATTTACCTCTTTTGAGCAATCCAGCACCAAAAGCCCTAAAGAAAACACTCATTTGCCAAGTGAATTCCTGAAATAGGTTTCATTTTAGCTCAATTCAAACAAGGCTTGAGGAAAAGATTCAAGTAAGTTTGACATATAAACTGACCCAGTGCTACTCCAGAGGGCAGCTTTAGAACCAAAGAGTAGATGGGATAAGTCAGAAGGCTTTGAGATCATATGAAGAATGTTATGACCAAGACAGCTTTAATGTTCCCTCAGCTTGACTAAACTTTAAGCAGGTTTCTTCCTGACTCTAAGCATCCTATTTCCCCATCTTTGCAGTGGGTAAGAGTCTAAATTCAGTTGTCACTTTGCTCTAAGTTGTACAACTACCTCTTGTCATTAACATACAAGAAAGTTAACTTTTCCAAGGGAATTCAAGATGGCAGAGTAGGAGGAAATTGAGCTCAATTCCCCTAACAAACACATAAAAAAATACAACTACATGTGAAGTAACTCTCATTGAAAACCTGGAGACTAGAAAATAGGCTCTTCTACAGACAAGGCTGCAATGAAAGATTCACCTAGAACATTAGGAAGACAGGAGAAGCAATCTGATTGGGTCCCACAGGGGACACAGAAGAGGAGGAGTTAATGCAAGACTGGGGATTCTCCCCAGGGAACAAGGGGTTCAACCCATGTGTCAGGTGCCACCATATATCCATAGAACTCAAAACAATCTACAGATTTAATGCAACCCCTATCGAAATACTCATGATAGTTTTCACAGAACTAGAAAGAAATAACTTTAAAATTGGTTTGGAAAAAAATTACCCCAAATAGCCAAAGTAATCTTAAGAAATAAAGGAGAAAGCTGGCAGTGTCACACTCCCTAACTGCATTATAATTCTATAGTAATTAAAAAATTATGCTACTAGCATGAAAAGAGATGTATAGATCAATCGAACAGAATAGAGAGCCCCCAAATAACCCCATAAACATATGATCAATTAATCTATGAAAAAGGAGGCCAGAACATACAATGGAGAAAAGACAGTCTCTTCAATAAGTGGTGCTGGGGAAACTGGATAACTACATGTTAAAGATGAAAAGTAAAATATTTTCTTATATTATAAAAAAAGTAAATTCAAAATGGATTAAAGACCTAAAATGCAAGCCTAAAATCATAAAGCTTCTAAAAGAAAACATAGTCAGTACATTCTTTGACATATGTCTTAACTTTTTTTGGATCCATTGCACCAGAAAAAGGAAGCAAAAGAATCATCAAATGGGACCTAAGTAAACCTAACTGTTCGCTTTTGCAAAACAAAGGAAATCATCAACAAAACCAAAAGATAACGTACTGAATTGTAGAAAATACTTGCAAATGACATGAATATGGTTAATATTGATAACATACAACGAGCTCCTACAACTTAGTACCAAAAAGAACCAAATAATCTGAGCCAAAAATGGGAAGAAGACTTGAACAGACATTTTTCCAAGGACAGATGGCCATCAGGCATATGAAAAGAAGTTCAACATCACTAATCAACAGGCAAATGAAAATCAAAACCACAGTGATACTAAGATACAAAATAACCAAAGTTGGCAAGAATGTAGAGAAGAGTAGACCATGTTATGCTATTGATGGGGATATAATTTGGTGCAGCCACTATGAAAACAGTGTGGAGGTTACTCAAAACAACTAAAATTAGAATTACCATGTGCCCAGCAATTCCACACCTGAGCATATATACAAAGAAAACAAAAATACTAATTTGAAAAGATACATGCCCCCAATGTTCACAGCAGCATTGATTATAATAGCCAAGATATGGAAACAACCTAACAGTCTATCAACAGATGAACAAAGATGTAGTATACCTATACAATGGAATATTACTCAGTCATAGAAAAGAATTAAATTTTGCAATTTGCAGCAACATGGATGAAACTAAAGGGTATTATGCTTAGTGAAATAATTCAGAGAAAGATAAATATTGTATATTTTGAGTTTATATGTGTACTCTGAAAAAAAAAAGCAGACAAGTTAATATAACAGAGAGAGACTAGCAGAAAAATAGAACTAAAGGACACTAGGGGGGAGAGGTAAGATAGGGGTATGGGATTAAGAGGTACAAATTACTATGTATAAAATGAGTAAGATACAAGGATGAAATGTACAGCATAGGAATATAGGCAATCTCTTATAACTATAAATGGAGTATAATCTATAATATAAAATATTGAATCACTACTTGTACACCTGAAACTAATACACAATTTATAAACGATCAATACTTCAATTAAAAAAAATAATGTTCACTCTTATTTCACTAGTTAGGAAACACAGGTGTCCTATGAACTGCCCCTCAGCTCTTAACAGCTCTCCAGCCATTTGCTACATCAGAATTATGTTTGTTCTCTCTCCCCTACTATAATAGCTTTGAATAAAGTCTTCCTTGCTTACCATTGCCCAGTGAAATTTTTCTTTTATAGTTCTAATAATTGAATTTACATAACATATGAGGAAATTGAGTGAGATTAAGTAATGTCTAAGGCCACAAACCTAGTAAATGGTGTCCCCAAGATTAAAATCAAGCCTGCTTGAATTAAGAGTCTGGGTGGTCAACCAACAATCTGTGTTGATCCCATTACTGTAATTCATAAACTCTTCCTAACCTCACAACCTTGTTAAAACTAGATGCTAACCTGAGAATCTGAGAACTTGAAGGCAGTTCATAGTCATTTAGCTAATGTTTAAACCCAACTTGATCATGATGGAGGTAAAAGAATACAAAACATGAACTGAAAATAAACTGCTTTTAATGTATAGAACAGACTCCATAATCTTTCATCTTTGACTATTAAAAGATTGAAATTTATTTGAGCTGCTTCTAATATTTAAATACTTCCTGTTTTCCACTTGCCCCTCCCCCCTTTTGGCCACACACTATGGCATGCAGAAGTTCTTGGGACAGGAATCAAATCCATGCCACAACAGCAACTTGAGCCACAACAGTGAAAACACTGTATCCTTAACCCACTGAGCCACCTGGGAACTCTCCAATAAACTCTTCCATATTTATCATCTGAAAGCTCCTAGGTAAGATTTATTGATAAGTTCACTAAGGGTAGCATTTCTAAAATGAGAGAATTAATCAGCAATTATAAAGTGTTAACTTTTAATTTTGGTAAAATGTAAGTAATAGAATATACCATTGTAAGTATACAGTTCAGTGGTATTAAATATATTCACATTGTTGTGCAACAGGAACGTATTATCATAAAGGGAAAAAAATGAAAAGAAATGACAAAGCAAACTATAATGTATTTCCCTAGTTCCTTTCCTATTAATTATGCTAAGAATTTCCAACTGAGAGTGATGTCTACACTAGGTTGGTTCAAGTCATATGCATTCACACTGTCCTTCACACATTGAACAACAGAATAACTAGAGTCTGTAGTAGGAAGACCTAGCATCAGTGCTGATGAGGAGACTCTAGTAGAGATAAAAGAATCACTTTCTATAAGGAAGAAGAGTGGAATCAGCTGGGATCATATAGAGATGGATTACCATTAGAAGAAGGTAACTGACACCACCTTCTTGGAGACTGGTAGAGAATAGAGTGCTGGTCCACTTTGACATTTTTTTTTTCTATTATTTTTCTGGACTTGGCTTGTTTAGTCCCCCATGCAGGGGCTGACTGACATTTCCCTTATTTGGGTGATAATTGCCATTGGCTTCCTCTATTAACAACAGCAAGCATGGTTCAAAGACTCAGACCACTGACTCAGCATTTATTTGACTCACTTTTTCCCCCAACATAGCAGTTTTCTTGGTGTTAATACAAGTTTCAAATTTTAAATTTTACAATACAAAATTGACATATTTAAGCGATAACATTCCAGTACTGTTTAAATAATACAGAAGTGAGATATTCAGTTTGAAAATATAAAAATTCTGGACCCTTTCATGGATGGGCACCACATGTAATTTGCCAGTTTGGTCTTTCCCAACCACGACATATATCACAATGTATCTTGCCACCCTTTGTCTCTTGAACTTTAATGAGGCTGTCACTCCGTAAGAGCTAATGCTCATTCTATAGATGAACTTCACCTTGCTATTGCTGTTCCCCACTATGCTAGAATCATCAAAATCAGGGATAACAAGTTAAATAACAAAATTATACGTTCTGAAATATTTAAACGGAAATCAGATTACCTATAGTACGAGAAATAAAAATCAGTCACTTTTTCCTCAGTTTTTTCATACCAAAGCCAAAAGAATATAAAGATATTTACTAATGCCTAAACACTGAATAGAGTGAAAAGAATAATCTGTTCCAAGAAACTGAGCAAACATTTTGCAAAGCATCAGTATTCCACTTATTTGGGGACATTTAATGATTAAAACTAATATCCTGAGTTTAAATTGCCAGGGGACATATTTAATGGAGGGAAGCAAAAGCCTCAAGAGAAATCAATTGTAAAATAATCAATACTAAAAATCTGTACTCTGAGCTAATGTTCACTCAAAGACTTAGATTTGCTAATAAGGACCCAAAGCAAAAACAGATAAATCAGCACATATTAACCTGTCTTGGAGACCGAGAAAAGGACCTCAAGTAGACAAGCACTGAAATATATACCATTTTACCTAAAAGTATTTAAGGAAAATTATGTCTAGTAAACACAAAAATGAGCACTGACTTCAGAAATTTTATATCTGTCATATTTCATTGTATATGGAGAAGGCTGCTGAACATACACAATTCTTCAGATTAATTTCAGCACTGTTTACAATGTTTTGCTTCCCATGTCCTGCCTTTTCAAAGTCCTCTAGGATTTAGCATACTGATTCTAGGATTATATGTTCTGTATCTGACTTCATAATTGATATTATAGGTTCATAATTTAATGCTATACTAAACAAACATAATTAATACAATCTCATGGAAAATTTCAGAATCTTTTAATGTTATATATAGGCTATGAATTGCTATAGTAGCTAACAGGAGCCCAAACAGCTGCAGAGGATAAATAATCTACTGAAGTGTGAATTCTGAAAGAAAACACAAAATGAGATGTCTCTGTGAACCCTGGTAAAAGGAAATCTGTGGGTTTCTACAGAATCCTTATTAATTCAGGTCACCAGTGTTGGCAGTTACTTGTACTGACTCCAGAATCATATGAAGTAAGTCTGAATACAATGAAGTATTAAAAGTACCTGGAAATAGTGAAATGCTTAGAAATGTTAGCTGCCATTGGCTACTAATAACTATCTGTTGGAGACCCCTCCTGTTTCACTCTGGACCAGTTATATTCACTTCTTATCACCTTGGCTCTAGGAATCTTGGTGTGTGGGTGTACATAGATATAATCACATACACACACATTAATCTTCTCTAGATACATTGAAAAAATGCAAAACTATAGTACAATTATCAAAATTAACCTCAGCACATATTCTTAAGAAATTAACCTCAGTACATATTCTTAAGCAAAGTGTGGAATTTATTTCAATTTTACCGCTTTCCACTTAACATCCTTTTTTCTGTTCCAAGATCCCACATTGCATTTACTTGTCTCCTTGATCTTCTCTGACCTGTAACAGTTCCTCAGCCTTTCATGTCTTTTACATTTTTGAAGAGCATTGGGCCATTACTTTGCAGAATGCCCCTCAATTCAGGTTTGTCTATCTGATGTGTTCTCACAATTTCTCATGGAATTTTGCATTATTTGGAATGATAACACAGATGTCATGAGTGATCAAGAGGTACATGATGTTGATATGTATTATTGGAGATATTAACCTCGATCATTTGTCTATAGTGGTGACTGGCAGAATTCTTCTGTGGAAATTTACTATTTTTCTGTTCATAATTACTAAGTATTTCAGGGGAGAAAATCTGAGACACATCTTGTTTCTGCTTTAACATTCACCTGCTATTTTAGCATCCCTCCACAGGTCTTGCCTTTGGCCATTACTATTGTGGTATTATAACAGTGATTTAATTTTTCTCATTACATTTTATTAATTGGAATTTTTCCTCAAAGAATTTTTTTTCAATTCTCCATCACGTATTCAGTTATGTATATGTACTTATGAAATGAAGTAGAACCCTACAGGGCCTTCCTAAGTACAAAGTCCCCTCTATGTCTCCTATCTCTTTTTTGTAGAAAAGTTGAAGTCTCCCAGGCCTCCTCTGAGTCACAAAAGAGCAGACTTAAGCAGTTAATGATTAGGACAATAGAGGCATCATGTCTTTAGTTCCTCCCTAAAGGTCACAGATTAGAGTATCTGATGCACTTTCCTGACTTGTTTCACAGATACTGTAACTGCTGCAAGAGGGAAAAAAACTAACTGCATGATGACTAGACTTTGACAAAATGACAAAAGCCGCTCCATGTGAGCAGTTCTGCAACTACAGCTAGCGCAATTCTAAAAACTGGCCTCATAAGAATGGGGTTAACATTACTGCTCATAAATCTATTACCTTTTGTGGGCATTTAAATAATTGTGGCTTGGAGTTCCCATCGTGGCTCAGCGGAAACAAATCCGACCAGGAAGCATGAGGTTGCGGTTTTGATCCCTGGCCTTGCTCATTGGGTTAGGGATCCGGCGTTGCTGTGAGCTGTGGTGTAGGTCACAGAGGCAGCTCAGAGCCTGTGTTGCTGTTGCTATGGCGACGGCCAGCAGCTATAGCTCCTATTAGACCCCTAGCCTGGGAACCTCCACATACCACGGGTGCGGCTCTAAAATAACAAAAAGACCAAATAAAATAAAGTAAAATAATTGTGGCTTGTTCTATCCATATATATGTGAGCAACTGATGCTGTCAACAAAGAGATGCTACAGACTCATGTTGACACCTTCCACTCAAAGACCATGGTTATCTTTTCATAGCCTGAAGCAGCTACAGAAGAAGGACTTTGTCCCTGATCCCACAGAAAGGGAATGATGTCTTACCATGGGCATCTGTAGGTAGCCCCTAAAAGCTAAGGGATAATAGATTTCACCAAGCTATATTTTAACTTAACGTTTACACCAGGTGCCCCCATGTTCCACTATCATCTGGCCCTAGCATATCTTTCAAACCTTCTAATCACACAATGTCTTGCCTAATACGTTGATTCTCTTCTTAGATTAAAGAAGTAGGAATAAAGAATAAGTAGTTAACAGATGACTAGATCTCTTCCCTAGCTTCCCCTTCAGTAATCTTGCAAGCAAACTGTGAGAACAAGATTATCACCTGAAGAAAGATCATGAGGAATCAGCAAGTCTGCACACAATGGAAAATGACAAAGAATCTGATCCCTTGTCTCAATAATTAACTGAGATTAGCTCCCCTTTTCCTTTAAAAAAAACTTTCATGGTTGAGCAGAATCTGGGGAGTTGGTTTTTGAATACATGTCCACTTTCTCCCCATACTGCTGACCTCCTAAATAAAGCAAACTTTTCTTTTCCAACCAACACTCACCTTCAAGTTTCTTGAGTGGCAAGCAGCTGAACCTGAGTTTAACACTATGGATGTTTATTTTATTCTTTGCTTTATAACCTATTACTATACTTATTTTATTGTACAAGTTGTAGCTTTGACAATAAAGAGCTCTTGAATATTAGTCCTGGAGTCCTTTAAACATAATCTCACTTTTTAAGCTCTTCCTTATATTCTGTTACCACAAGATGCTCCAGAACCATCTTGTATTTTTCATGCTGTAGTTCTAAAGCCCACCAGTCCTATTTTTTAAAATTGTAAAACTGTATTTAGAAACTAAGATCTGGGCTCCTTCTGGGTTCCTAAGACTATGTTCCTTAAGTAATACCAAACTTGTTCAATTACAGATGTGCTCCTGGTCATCTTTGGATAAAGGGCATTAACAATCTTACTGCTGGCTGAAGGACATCTGGTTTTGTTTCCAGTTTTTGTGATTATGTAGAAAGCTTCCATAACCATTTGCAAAGAGGTTTTTGAATGAACGTAAGTTTCCATTTGTTTTGGAAAGATTTCAGTTCGTAGGAGTATGTTTAGTAAGAAACTATCACACCGTTTTCAAAGTGAATATACCATTTGACATTCCTACCCACAGTATTTGGGTATTCCAATTGTTGCCCACCCTCACTGGTATTTGACACAGCCAGTCTTACAGAGACATTCTTGTAGGTATATAATAGTATCTCAAGGTAGTTTTAACTTGCACAGGTCCATTAATTAATGACATTAAGCATCTTTACCTAGGCATATTTTTCACCTCAAGTTTTCTTTTGTGAAGTGTCTATTCAAGTCTTTTCCCCATTTTTTGTCTTTTTGCCTTTATGTGGAGCCTCACCCACGGCATATGGAGGTTCCCAGGCTAGGGGTCTAACAGGAGCTGTAGCTGCTGGCCTTCGCCACAGCCACAGCAACGCGGGATCCGAGCCACGTCTGCAACCTACACCACAGCTCACAGACAACGCCGGATCCTTAACCCACTGAGCAAGGCCAGGGATCGAACCCACAACCTCATGGTTCTTAGTCGGATTCGTTAACCAATGAGCCACTAAGGGAATCCCCTTTTCCACATTTTTAAAAGTGTATTTTTATTACTGTTTAGTCTTAAAAATTCTTCATATATTCTAGTTAAAAACAACTTTTTAAGAAAAGTAGTTTGTAAATATTTTCTCCCACTCTTGACTTGTCTTTTAATTATTTTATACATCTATGTTTCAATTCCTGCAATAATTGAGCTATTCTCATGCTTTTTACATATTCCTTAATAGTTGATATTATTTGGTAAAAACCACCCTGGAGTTCCTGTTTTGCCTTGGCAGGTTACACACCTGACTAGTATCCATGAGGATGCAGGTTCAATCCCTAGCATCGCTCAGTGGGTTAAGGATCTGACATTGCCATGAGCTATGGTGTCGGTCACAGTTGAGGCTAGGATCCCGCATTGCTGTGGCTGTGGTGTAGGACAGCAACTGCTGCTCCAATTGGACCCCTAGCCTGAGGACTTCCATATGCCACAGTTATAATCCCCTCCAAAAAAAAGAAAACCGTCTTAACCAGAGAACCCAAGTTAAGACCTAAGGTGAGAAAAGTGGGAATAGAGGTTGGAAAGGAATGATGATTAATAAATTAATCGAGGTATCTTTTAAACTGGTTACTAAATTTATGATGGACTCAACTCTTGGCAGCTGGGGTCCAAGTGTATAAAATAAGCAGCATTAACACAACAATGCAACACACTAATAGCCTCCAATAACTTTCCACTGCTTAGAATAAAATCCAAATCCATTCTAACCTAGTTGCTATTGACTTTTTTGCTGTCCTTTGTCACTACATATGGATACATTACCTTTACTTTTGTTTCTCATACATGCAAAGATCCTTTTAGCCTTAAGCCTTTAATTTGGCTTTTAGCTCTGCCTAGAAGACCACATCACCCTGCTTACTTCTTGTTGTCACTTAATTGTCAGTACAACCACCCACCTTGTCAGACATACCTTTCTTAGAAACGAAGAGCAACTACATCTGCTTTTTACTCTCTCACAGCACCTTGCTTCGTTAATTTCATAGTACATATCATCTTTTGAAATCACCTTGCTCCTTTGATGAATTTTCTGTTGTCTCCCTATCTCCTTCCTACTGACTAGAATGAAAGCCTCTTAAGAGTGAGGAAATAAACCTTTGAAGCACTCTTGTAATCAGCACCCAATACATTTCAGTAAATATTTTTAATAAATAACTGAAGGAATAATGAGGTGATAAAAATACCCATGATAATGCTACCTCATGTTCCTAATTTTATGAACAGAATTCTAATTAATAGATATTAGAACATGCATTCATTATCCTTTATTAAGAATTTGTGAACATCAGCATTCAAGAATTTCAGCTGTTGGAGTTCCCGTCTTGCCTCAGTGGTTAACGAACCCAACTAGCATACATGAGGACATGGGTTCAATCCCTGGCCTCACTTAAAGGCGCTGCCGTGAGCTGTGGTTTACGTAGCAGATGCAGCTCAAATTCCACATTACTATGTCTGTGGCCTAGGCTGGCAGCTACATGTCCGATTGTACCCCTAGCCTGGGAACCTCCGTATGACATGGGTGCAGCCCTAAAAAGAGAAAAGATGAAAAAAATATTTCAACATTCATTTATTCATTTTAAAGTAATAAATTACCCCCTTAAAGTAATTAAATGAATAAGATTGCTATCACATGCCTACGATAATATTTCGGTATCCAATTTAAGTTCTAACTTTAAGCAATTCATACACATTATTTTGGTCCATTTTACTTCTTTTGGGACAAGGTCAATATTTCCCCAATATTTTCTGCAACAAATCCAGTAGAAGTAGGCTTAAAACTCTAATGATCTAATGAAGTTAGGTAACATTTCATGGGTAACATAACAAAGCTGGGATTGAAATTTATTCTTTTGAATCAAAAAGTTGAGAGCCCCTTTCAGTCACTTTCCTTTGAATTGGTCTTTTAGTTCATTTGTAAGTTTCACCAAATTCCCATTCAGTTCTTTGAAATGGCAAGCAATTCAAGATAACTAGTTAACTGTGAGGTACATGCATTTGGTATTTAAGAGCCTTTGGAGATACTAAATATTTTTATGGTACTGACAAATTACTTCCTTTAAAAAAACACAATTTAGAAAATATTTTAAAGGTTTTCATTAGGACTCAATGAATTCATTTCTACCTCACAAAGCTGATACATTGTCAACATTTGTCCTAAGAAACAATATGTCAATAATTCAATTATGCACTAAATAATAATTATATATTGCATATAACTATATACGACTCATTTTTCTTGGCACTAGGAATACAAGAGTAGACAGAAGACATGGTCCCTGTATTCATGGAGTCTGAGTTTAGCAGAGATAATACTAAATCTATTCATTTAAGTTATATCCTACCACTTCCCACTATCTAAGAAGCAATTATAATAGCATGGTAAGTGCTATAACTGAGTGCTGTAGGAACACATAAAAGGGGCACCCATCCTTTACTGGCAGAAAATGCCAGGACAGAAAGTGACTATGGCTGTTTTCCTGATGGAGTCATGGCTAATGTGATGCTAAGATACAAAGTACGATTAAAATTAGCTAGGTAACTAGTGCGGGCAGGCTGAGTGAGGAATAGAGACCACTAACAGGGCTTAGAGAAGAGGAAGTAAAAGAAACGAGAGTACTTCAGTGTGTCAGGAATACGGCTCCATGTGATTGGGCACTGGGCATATTAATATCCATTATTTGCGTTCACTCACTCACATGTAGAATTATTACCTTATGTTAAAACAATTATATTAATAAGCAAAACAATTGTAATTTTTTTCTCAATATCCAAGTCATTCTGTGAGAGTTCATTGTTGACAAGGCATACTTTCTGCAACCTGATCAGATATAAATCCTATTGACTACAGTGCTCATTTGCTAAATTAAGTGGTAACTTCATGAGCCCTGATAGGCTTAATGTAGTTTTTCAAGTACTTAATTTACCAAGGCAAAGTGGCTTTGGGACTTGTCAAAATAGAGTTCTTAATTACACAATATATAAAAGTACACCACCTCTACTAGAAAAATGTTCATGTTAAACTTTGTTGATAAAATACTTAGAACTTTCATTTATAAGGTTTTAAAGACTTTTATAAAAAATCAAATACACAAAAGATATTAATAACTTTGAAATATACTGACAACTTAGAAAAACACAATGATGAGAAAATCATTAAATTTTTTACTGAGTTTTAAGCCCCTAACCATTAGGCATCATTTTTTTCAATATTAATATACTGAGGTAGAGCTAATGATTGTTTCCTATAAGGTAAGGGAAATACATAAAGTGCTCAAAAGGATTTGACATTTTCTTTAATTTAGGAAAATCTCTTGCCTTGGTCTTTCTTTGTATAAATACAAGGACTGCTGGACCTCAAATCCCCCACACATGGCAAGAAGGGTAGGCCTGGGGGGTTTTTGCTTGGAAATTAAGAGATAATTACATGGGGTAAACAGATTGGAGCTTCTTGAGTACGGTATTTTAGGTTAAATGAGGTTTTAAAGGAAAGAAGGACATGATTACATAACATAGCTATATATCTTCTGAGATTTATGAAAAATATATATGGCATATAAAATGTGAGCTACTGTCAATAGAAAAGCTACTTCAAATTCTTTTCAATGTGTTACTAGAAATGAGATGGAGTTTATGACTTTTTATCATTGGGTAATTTATTTGAATTAAGATGGCTTAAATAGCCACTGGCATTCACTATTATCTGATGATTGTGTTTGATCTTGTGAATTGTACTCCACCTGCCCTGTATTTTTCAGCAGGTTCACTAAAGAAGTGTCATTATGGTAGAACAAAATGACACTAGACTAGGAATAGAGAGACTTGGGTTCCAGCTGTCACAAATTAGCTATTTTTCCTTAAGCAAGTCACCTAAATTCTATGGACTTTCATTTAGACTCTGAAATGAGAAAGTTATACTGGGTCTGTAAGTCCGTTATCCAAGAATTGAACCTTAAATTATACCTCTTTATCCACCAAATAGAAGATTGAAGGAATTACAGGCATGTCTTGTTTTATAGCACTTCACTTTACTGTGCTTCACAGACATTGCATTTTTTACAAATTGAAGGTTTGCTGCAACCCAGCATTGAGCAATTCTACTGGTGCCATATTTCCAACAGCACTTACTCGCTTCATGTCTCTATGACACATTTCGGTAATTCTCACATTTAAAACATTTTTATTATATTTGCTATGATCATCTGTGATTAGTGATCTTTAATCTTATTGCAAAAAGATTATGACTCAGATGATGCTTAGCATTTTTTAGCAATGAAGTATATATATATATATATATATATGTGTGTGTATATATATATATGTATGTATGTATATGTATATATATATATGTGTGTATATATATGTGTGTGTATATATATATATATATATATATGTGTGTGTATATATATATATATTTTTTTTTAGGGCCACACCGGCAGCATATGGAAGTTTCCAGGCTAGGGGTCAAATAGAAGCTACAGCTGCCAGCCTATGCCACAACCCCAGCAACCCAGATCCTAGCCATATCTGTGACCCATGCTTTAGCTTGCAGCAACCCCAGATCCTTAACCTACTGAGCGAGGCCAGAGATCAAATCAATAACCTCATAGATACCAATGAGGTTCTTAACCCATTGAGCCACAATGGGAATACTCACAAGTATTTTTAAATTAAGGTATGTACATTTTTTGTTAGACATAATGCTATTGCACACTTAATAGACTGTAACATACACATAATTTTTAGATGTACTGATGAACCAAAAAAATCCATATGATTCACTTTATTTCAATACGTGTTTATTGTGATGCTATGGAATCGAACTCACAGTATCTCCAATGTATACCTGTAGTTAAAAGTAACCAGTTAACCTTTTTATAAAAGACACTGTATCCTCTTTTTCTGTCAAGTTAGGTTGGCAGAAAAGTTGAAGAAAAGAACATGGAGACAGCTCACAATTTTGAACAGCAAAGCTGCTTTGTGGCAAATGATTTGTCAGCAGTGCCATCTGACAAGCTGAGCTGAAGATCAATGAAAGCCCTCTGGTTCCATAATTTCAACATCTCCAAGAGGAGATTTTCAGCATTCAATCAACTGAGCCTGGCCACAGTTATAATTCAACAATTTGAAAATGGACGACCCATCCAAAGCACCTTCTTAGCTTGGATCTGCCTAGCACATGGAATGTAGACATGTGTTCAGCCTAGAATAAGCCTGAAACTTTTACTCAGGAAATAGTGTGGGGCAAATTTTAATCTGCTAGCCTATCTTTCATTGTTGATTTGTCTATTCTTTTAAATTTTACATTCTTCCAACCAGTTGGTTCAGTTTTCCAGTTAAACTAACTCCTCTGTTTTAGTCAGTGTCTATAAGAGATATCCACTTAAATAAACTGGTTTAGAATCATCATTTTGTTTGTACTTTATTTTGTGACCACATACTGTCATTTTAATGACAGGATTGCTTTATTCAGTTGCTCTAATTCTAAGTCTGCTGCAATAAGATAGGATCAAGAGACATTAGTTTTCAAGTCATTGGCTTGGTCTTTCCCAACCATTTTGAGGTTTTAATATACTGGGCACAATCGTGTGTATATGCTGGCATGTGTGCATATACATGACTTCACGCATGCATATATATGTCTGTGTATGAGGGTGAGGAGAGAGACAAGGACAGAAATATAGGGAAACTTCCAGAGGAAGAAGATTCTGCGATGGGTGCAGTGCACCATTCTTCCCTCCTTTCAGAGAGCCACCCACTTAATCTAAGTCCCAAAGCTGTTCAATATATCAATAAATAAACATCTGTGAAATTAACATGAGTATAAGTAAATATTAAGAAAAGAAATGAAATATAAAAGGTTTCAGATAATTCACAGCAGAGATAAACAGCAAGGCTTGAAAACTTATCAGAAATAAAGAGTTATAATCTTCCATGAGATTTGATTTAATTGTCTTCATTAACATAGTTTGAACTATATATCTAAACATACCAAACATACTACCAGAGTTGCTTGTACTACTCTCAGAAAAACACTGACAAGTTTTTTCAAAATTAATGTAGTTAGCCTAGGTTTTGTCATCCTGGACACTGATTTCAACCATCTATGGAAAGCACTACAGAGGCAAAAGTCACCAGGAAACCTGATGTTAGTACATAAAACTTCTCTCTCCTCATCTAGCTTTACTTTATCCATGCAATCAATATAACCTTGTTTATAATAGAATAAATCAAGGTTTAGTAAGTAAGACTTGACATTGTTTCCTGGACAATTTTAAACCAATTAATTCTTATCTTTCTAGTCTTCATGGCAACGCTAATCTCTGCTCAATCTTTGAACACATTTAACATGATCACTTTAATTTGGTATAGTAAATTAGTACACTAATCTAGTAACTCCATTTAGTTACGGCTCTACAATGAGGAAATAATAAAAGTAGGAACTAACATTTACACACAAGGATATTTGTTTCAGACTTTTTGTTTGTAATTGTGAGAAATTAGAAATTAAATGATAAAAAATACCACTAAATTAATCATAGCTTCCATACACAAAAATGAAATCAGGTGGCAAAACTATATTTTCAAATAATTCAAAGAATTTTTGGAGACATGGGAAATATTCATGATGTCTAAACTGAAATTAAAAATAGTTAAATAAAACAGCAAGATAGAAGGGACATGAACCCAATCAGATGGACAGATAATTTCTATATTTAAGATATGAATGTGTTTTTGTGTATATATGTACACACACACATATATATTTACCATATATATATATATATATATATATTTACCCAAAAATGTTAAACATACACAAAAAATGTGATTTTCTCTAGGCTGTGGTATTATGAATAATTTTAATAGTTTTTGTTATACTTCTTGTTCTTCCTAAGTTTTTTATAACTCGCATTTCTACCTCTATAATTAAAAATAACTAAATTTCTCTGAGTAACAGTAATAACCCATTGCTCTAGGTTTTACTCATCTCATTGTGGTTTGAATTAGATCTACATGATATGATCTGGTTCAACTCTGGAGAGAGTTTATAAATAGAGATTCTAAGGCCCAAATCCTGAACAAGTGAATTAGTTTCTTTAGGGATGAAAAATGGGAATCGATGTTTTAACATAGTCCTTAGGGTCTGGGGTTACCTGGTAGGCTGGTGGTTAAGGATTTAGCTTTGTCACTGCTGTGGTTCAGGTTCAATCCCTGGCCTGGGAACTTCCATGTGAGGCCAAAAGAAACAACAAAAACAAAACAAAACAAAAATATCTCCTTAGAGTTTTGGATTATCAAGAAGACTTTTTAAACAGTAATTTGTGTAACATATGCAAATGCCCCTTTCCCTAATCACAGAATACTAGTGTTGGAAGGGATGTTAGATTCCATGTATTATATTATTATATTAGAAGTCACATTTTATGAGTATTGGAAATTAAGCCACACAGCTCAATGTTCACACAGTTAGGACATCACCCGAGTTCCTGTGATTTCACATCTCTGATTTCAATATCATTCTTCCTTAAGTCCTTTGAGTCCATGACTATTCCAGAACCATTTACCATTTATCTCCTTTTTAAAGCAGCAAAGACATTTGCCCATTTTTTGCAGTATTCCTAAGTGTGCTTTGAAAGATGGAATAGAAACCTCACCTCACAGCATTTCAAGAAGCCACCAGTCATCAGAGAATCACAACTATTAAAACTGCTCTCTACTTGAGTCAAAGTCTGTTATCTAGTATTAAAAAGTCTCTTGCTTTCATAGACATGTGAAATATGGTTAAAAGTAGAATGTGACATAACTGAAAATAATGGCAAACTGTATTTATGCAAAAAGTTAAAAGCCTGTATCAAATTTAAAACTAAAGTACTATTTTCTATTTTTAACCAATAGTGAAAAGAGAACTTACAGAGTTATAAAGAATTGGGTTTAGACACACCTACAGACTGGCTCTGACTAGATGCATATACAAATCTTCTCTAAGCAAAGCATCCCCAATTTAGTATCCTAGGATACTTACAGGTTAAATTTACACAAAAATAAACTTGCAACCTAAGATCACAGAATTAAAGGAAAATAAATTTCTCTTTTTCTTTCTTTTTCTCCCTCTCCCACAATGACACATGCATGCTGCCCTCAGGCACACATGTAGGAAAAGCCAAGTGAGAACACAGAGAGAGGCTGGCTATCTGCAAACAAGTAAGGAAGAGACATTCACCAGGAACTAAACTCTATCGGCACCTTGATCTTGGACTTTCCAGTCTCTGTAACTGTTCAGAAAATATCTGTTGTTTGAGCCACACAGTTTGTGTAATATTGTTATGGGTGGCCTAGTAAACTAATACAATGGTAAAAATTCTTAGCTAAGCATTAAAACATTAAAATAAAGAATATACCCTCCAAATCAGAAGGAAAA
Organism: Catagonus wagneri; assembly: GCA_004024745.2. NCBI lineage: Eukaryota > Metazoa > Chordata > Mammalia > Artiodactyla > Tayassuidae > Catagonus > Catagonus wagneri. Next base: position 12,301,700 of record PVHT020003785.1, read on the forward strand.
CAAAAGCTTAGAAGAAACTAAATACACACAAAAATGCACACAAGGTAAATAAATAGCAAAAGAACAAGAAAAAAGACAAATCATTAAAAATTAAGACATTGTAACATCAAATCCAAGACAGTAATTACAATGAATGGAAATAAAATAAATTTCCAACTTAGTCCTTAAAGTTTGGAAAAATAATTGAGATATATCTTTATTTTAAAATATACAAAATACAGGAGTTCCCATTGTGGCTCAGCAGTAATAAACCCAACTAGTAACCATGAGGATGTGGGTTTGATCCCTGGCCTTGCTCAGTGGGTTAAGGATCCATCATTGCTGTAAGCTGTAGTATAGGTCACAGATAAAGCTCGGATCTGGTTGTGGCATAGGCCGGCAGCTACAACTCCAATCCAACCCCTAGGCTGAGAATTTCCATATGTAAGTCCTTATGATTACAGAAGAAATTTAATTCCAGAAAAAAATGCCATTTAGCTAACATACTAAACTGTATTTTCGAACTTCATCTTTATCAGCAAAACATAGTATTTTCAACTCCATATATCTGACTTCCATGTCTATCTCCCATCTGGTGTCAACTGTAAAAAACTGATCAGCAGAAACCTTCATTAAATCAATTTGAGAGAACAGAAGAAGGATCAAGCAGAGCCCAAGATGAAAAATAAAGACTCCTTTCTCTGCACGAACTCAGCCAATAAAAAATCACACCCTCTTTCTTTACTAGGAAGCCCTCCACTTTTTTTCCCCTCTCCAAAAGCATTCTCCTTCCTTTACCATGTGGAGACTTGCACATGGGTCCCCATGGCAACAGACCCTCAAATTACCATTCTTTGCTTATCCTAAATAAACTGGTAGCCAGAGAAATAACTGGTAGTTGGTTTGTGTTGGGTCAACATTTTGGTGGCCCACAAAGGGAGCAAAGAAGATCCTCAAATGCTCTGGAGCTGATGAACAAATAGGTTTGGTACCCACAGCTGAGCCCATTTTCAGTCACTGCTTTTCTTTCTGGAGTTTGAACGTATGTCTTTCTCTGGTATCCAAGCTTATGCCCTCTTTGCTTTTGAAGCTCTCTATACTTTATCTGGGATCTATTTTATGGTTTCATCTTTTCTGGTTGAGACCTTGCTCTGTGTGGGAGAACTCGGCACTTATGTCTGATTTTGAGATCAGACTGTTTTAGCTGAAACTGGCTGAAAAGCCTTCAGCCCATTCCTTCAGGAACAGAAGGTTTTCACTGAAATTGTGTTGTTTTTTTCAGCCTTAGGCCCTTTCCTTTAGAATAGAGTTATTCTATGGAAACTGGTTAAGAAGCCTTCAGCCTGGTTCCTCTGGGACCAAGCTGTTCCTTTAGAACTTGCTGGAACTAGACCTGAAGGTTATTTGAGTTTCAAACTGTTTGAATTGTAAGCTATATTGAGCTGTTTGAAAAGCATTCACTTTAAGAAGTGGGATCCCAGTTATCTAAATATTTTGAGGGTGCTCCCCTTATAGGGACTCTAGCCAATTTTAAGTCTAAAACCCACAACTATTCCTCATACACATTTCTAACTAAATGGACCTTGTGACCAAGTCAGCTTAGAATAACAATGGCCATTCTAAGAAAATTTTGAAAACCCCAAACTTAATTTTCTCAACCTGAATTAGACTACATTAGCTCTAAAATTTCTATAAATGAACAGTATACCTGGTTTGATTGGTATTTTGAGACTTCCCAATGTTACCAAGAACCTAAAATTGTCTCTGAAAAGTAAGATTTTAAGATTCACTGAGGCAAATAAACAATTTTAAAAAGATCAAATGTTTCCTGAAGATCAGGCTCTTCTTCAGCTACTTTATCTCAGGCTCTACCTCTAATTCCTTCTTCCTCTTTCTCTTCTGTGTCCCCTAAACCTTTGTACCCTCGGTTTCCCCATACTAATTCTTTTGCAGAACTTCTCTTTTCCTCTAAAACTCTCCCCATTCCGTTTTCCTCTGAATTCATCAGAACTTGTCCCTTTAAAGGCAAGCCTTCTGAGGATCCAGAGGCTAAATCCTTCGTTTCTTATGGACTAAAGCTGAACTTTGTGCCATAGTCAAAGATTTTTCTAAAGTAAACAGACATCCTCACAGATTTGCTAAGGAATATAATACAGTCATTCAAATTTATATGAGCTAGTTAATATCCTATATAACGTGCTTTTTAATGAAGGCCAGCCCAGCACTGTATGAAAATCATTAATTGGGAAAATTCTGAAAGGTCTCTAAAATTACAAGAAGAAGACCAGCCTACTAATTTATTATATGATTAGGCTCAGGAAATGGCAGGTGATTTCCTCAAGCAATCTTTAGGTCTTTTCCACAGCCTATTGATTGTAACAAATTTCAGGCTTGCACACCAAAGTCTGATAGGCATGTTCATGAATATTAAAACCAACTTCAGATTAGCTTTAAAGAAAATTTGGGTTTTCATTCAGATATTTATTCTACCTGGGTGTCTCTTCACCCTGCATTTATCAATGGGATGAACCAGGACGTCTCCCATCTAGTAAAAGAACCAAGACAGAATGGGAAACTATGTCCAGTCCAGATTAACTAAATCTGGAAAGCCGGCTCTCTTGCACTCTAGTCGAGTTACCTAAACAGTTAATTTTTAACCATCAGCCTCAGCAGCTGAAGGCCCCTAAATAAAACAAAAATCCTCCTGGTTTCTGCTAATACTGAAAAATGCCAGGATGTTGAAAAATAGGTTGTTACAAATTTAAGTGCTTTAGGTACTGTTAGCCCTCTAACCAGCCTTTCCAACATCCTCCTAATTCTAATGTAGGGGCTCTTCCCAATCCTCCTTCTTAAGTGACTTGGAGAAACATCTCTCCAGGTTGAGGATGATCCCCTGCAGTCCTGATACCAGAGCCATATTCCCGGGGCTCAACCCGCCTACTACAAAGCAGCCCCTTGGAGTCCTAAGACAGCTCAAATAGTAGGGATCTCTGATGAACCTCAAGAGGTTTCTGTCTCCAAATCTCTTCTCTTTCGTCGAGACCCTTTGGGAGATACACATCGTTTTTAACTTAGTTCCTCCACGCCTATCCAATTATTAGGCTGAGACTACTTAGAGAAGTATTATGCCAGAATTTCTTGCTCCCAAAAAAGGGGAAATAAGTCGAGAATTTGACAATAATCATTAAAGTAGCCAACCAGGTGAATTAACTGCCCCTTTGACATCTTTTATTTGTCCCATTTCTGATGATACTAAAGCTAAATCTAGAAATACTAATCTTCTGTCCCTATTGAATTAGCTGCCATCCTCCTTAAGGGCAAAATCTCCAGCTGATACTGGACAAATTGACAGCCCAACTCCCATCAAGATTCAAAAAGATGCCACAAAGCCCCTTGCCAAAATTAGTGAATAAGTTCCTAAGGCATAAAGCCCATGGTAGAAAGTCACAAGCCTCAGGATCTCTTCACCCCCTTGTACTTGTCCCTGTAACACTTCTATTTTATTACTGAGAATATCTAAGGGCTGAGGGCAGAGGTTTGTAAGAAACAACACTGTATCCCTCAGCACCCTGTTGTTCCTAATACTCAGACATTACAGACATCCTTTACCACTGGAAGTAAACTGTAATTGATTCATGTGGTGCATTCTTTAGTATTCCAGTTGATGAAGCTAGCCAACAACTTTTTGCCTTCACTTGGGAAGAAAAACAGTTCATCTAGAGAGTAATACCTTAGGGTTTACTGAGAGTCCTTATTTCTCATGAATTCTGAAGGCTTACCTGGATGACAAAGTTCCCTAGGAGTCCTACTTTGTTGCAATATGTGAATGATTTGCTTCTTTGCTGTCCTTCCCAAGCCTCTTCAAATGAAATGGCTTCCACTTGCTAAGGATTTTAGCCTTAAAGGGACATAAAGTCACCAAACATAAACTGTGGTTTGCCCAAACTCAGATTCAATATGTAGAGCATCTAATATCAGAAGAAGCACTACACCTAGATCCAGATCCTAGACATCATGGTGTCTTCAGTTTCCTAAAACCCCAAACGAGTGCCAACTGCAAAGTTTTCTTGGGCTATTTGATCATTGGCAAAACTGGATTCCAAATTTCTCTCTCATGGCAAAACCTCTGTATGTTTTATTTAAAAACCCCCACCCAATTATATGCAAAACAGCAGATAACATAGCTTTGAAGGGCTACAAAGAGACTGTGATAAAACCACCCAGCCTTGGGCATTCCAAATAACAGATTCCCTTTTTCCCTTTTAATGAAAAGAAAGGGAATATCCTTGGGTACTCAACCTAAAGAAACACAGAGACTGCAATTGACCCAGGGGTATCACAGCCACAACTGGACCCTGAAGTACAGGGATTCCCCTTTCCCTTAAAGTCATTACTACCACTGCCCTTTTGGTTAAGGTCTTTGGGACAAGCATAATGAGATACCCTTTAATTATTTTTGTACCTCATGCAGTAGAATTCCCCTGAATTCTCATCATAATCAGCATTTCTCAGCCAGTTGCCTCAGCTAGGAAAATCTTTTTGTCTATTTATAGTGAATATCTTTATTTTTTTATTAGAATATAGTTGAAAATCTATTATGCTTGTTTGTTTTGTTTTGTTTTTTAGTGCCACACCCACGGCATATGGAGGTTCCCAGGCTAGGGCTCAAATTGGAGCTACAGCTGCCATCCTATGCCACAGCCACAGCAACACCAGATCCGAGCTGTGTCTGCGACCTACACCACAGCTCACAGCAATGTGAGATCCTTAACCCACTGAGCAAGGCCAAGGATTGAACCCGTAACCTCATGATTCCTAGTCAGATTTGTTAACCGCTGTGCCTCAACAGGAACTCCTGAAAATCTTTTGTTAACTGCTACTCACCTAACTCTTTTACATTGTAATAAGTCTTAACTCTATTACTTGCCTACCCTCCATGGCTAACAAAGTACACTATAACCATTTAATGCTGGGGTGTCACCTCTTGAGTCCTCATGATGGTCTGCAGAAAATTCTTTAGGTAACACTGACATCTCACGGTTCAGTGATGGTTCTTTTTTAAAAGGAGCAATGACAGATACTGTGTTGGGTACGCTATTGCAACTCCTTTTGATGTTATTGAGGCATCATATTTACCAATGGCTGCTTGGTCCCAACAGCTGAATTATATGCTCTCATATAGGCTTGCACTTTAGCCAAGGACAATATTATTAATATTTATTCTGACCGTAGAAATGCTTTCAGAGTAGCTCATGATTTTGCAATGCTGTGAAAACAGAAGTGGCTTCATTACCTCCAATGGAAATAAAATTTAAAATGGTCCCTATGTTTAGGAATTACTGAATATAATATTCTACCTGCCACTTTAACTACTATTAAGATTCTAGGAAATTGTAAACTTGACTCTCTGGAAGCTAAGGAAAATCACCTTGCTGACATTTCTGCAAGGCATGCTTCCCTTAAAGGAACCAGCACTAGCCAAGCTTCTGTTATGGTCCAAAGGGATATTTCTCTAAATGATAACTTAGAAAACCTAGCTACAGAAACCCAACAATTGGCCTCAGGGGAAAAAAATGGCTATTGAACAGCTGCTGGTTTAATAAAAGATAAAAGTTCTAATGGACAAAATAACAACCTAGTCTTACTGAAGCCTCTAAAATTCCCACTACTCACAACGGTACATGCATTAAACCATTGGTCTACTGACAAAATGAGAGCATTTACGAATCAATATTGATAGGAAACATTAACAAGGCCACAAAATGTGCCTACCTCATTTGTCCCACTTGTCCTAAGTACAATCCAAGAAAGCTTCTTGATACTGCCCCCAGACATTTTAAATCACTTAATGGGCTAGTCGAGGTCTGGCATATGGATTTCATACACCTTCTTACAACTCATGTATGTAGATGTTTTTTATTCACAGTCTATATGCTTCCACACTGGACTGAAATTGTCCCTTGCAGATAGGCTACTGTCTTTTCAGTGGCTAAAGTCCTTTTGGAAAAGATTATTCTTACCCAGGGAACTTATCTGGAATTTCAAAGTGACAGATGGTCACTACTGGACCTATTTTACTGGTCAGGTCCTTCAACAAGTCCACACTATTTGGCCAGTTTTACAACATTTCCACTGTGCTTACCACCTTCAACCCTCTGGTTTAGTCAAATGCACTAAGAGCATTATTAGGACTCAATTGTTAAAACTGGGAGTGAGGCCTCCGTATAACCTTGGCCAAAAGCACTTCAGCTGGTCCTTCTAAACCTTAGATCCATCCCTTTTGAATTCATAAACTCTCACCATTGAAATGGTCACAGGATGCACAATATATTTGGTTCTTACTTCTTTTGACCCACAACCAATAAAAGGAGATACATTCCAATACTGCAAAGGCCTGTTTCTATTAAAAATAACCACATTTTTATAGAACAATCTTTTCAGTGTGACCTCAGGAGACAAAAGACTTTAAACGTTACATCTTATAATCTGTAGGTTTTGTCTACTGGAAAAGATACCTCCAGAATAACCTTCTTTAACCTCCCTGGTTATGCCCCATCAGGTGCTGATAACCAACCCTTGCACCTCAAAACCTCAAAGAATAGACTCTTGGATTCACATAGCACACCTAAAGAAAACACCAAACTCTAATTGCAGCCACACAAAATCTGGTGTCTGAAAGTAAAGATTTTCTAGAATCAAAGCAGAAAACTTCTGATGAGACAGCTTTCCCAAGATATCTGGACCAGGTCTGTTGGATGTTTGTTGCCAAATCTTTGGTGACAACAATGTTTCAGATGATCTCCAGTATTTATGATTTTGTGAACATATGACTTTAGATTAAAAGTACCCGAGAATTTTTGCTTACCCCTCCTCATTACTAAAGTGAATTCAAGAGGTTTACAATGATTCCCTTCAATATGAGACACTATACCTAGGAAAGTTCCTTCCTGCCATTGAGGGAACTTACCATTGAGAATGGAAAACCTGACTCTTGTTCAGCCGATCTTTCAGAGAAAGATTGACCAAAATAGGGAACTCTAAAAAGAAAATTAATACAGGCATAACTTAGAAATATTGTGGCCTCAGTTTCAGACTACTGCAATAAAGCAAATGGTTCAATAAAGTCAAATTTTTTTTGTTTTCCCAGTGCATATAAGTTACTTGTACACTATAATGTAGTCTAAGTGTGCAACAGTGTTATGTCTTTTAAAATATATACCCCAATTAAAAAATACTTTATTGCTCATGTATCATCTGAGCATCCGGCAAGTCTTAACCTCTCTCCAAGAGCAACAAAGATCACTGATCATAGAGCACCATAAAAAAATAATAAAAATGAAAAAAAATGAAATACTGTGAGAATTACCAAAATATGACACAGAGACACAAAGTAAGCAAGTGCCATTGGAAAAATAGTGCTAAAAAACTTACTCAAAATGGGATTGTCACACACCTTTGATTTGTAAAAATACAGCATCTTCAAAGCACAATAAAACAAGGTCTGACTAAAACAGAAACCCTCATCAAATAGTTGAGAGACCAGCAGTTACAGCTCCCAGACATGACAATAGCAGAGCCCAACAAGAAAGATTCCTCTTCTTTCCCAGCAAGAACTCAGCCAATGAAACGCCATGGACTCTATTTACTATAGCCCTCCCTGCTTCCTTTTTGCCTCCATAAAAGTACTCTCCTTCCATTATCATGCAGGGGCTTGCATGTAGCTTGCCATGACTGCAGATACCAAATTGCAATTTTCTACTGATTCTGAAAAAACTCATTTTATCTGGACAAATAATTGGCAGTATATTTGTTTTAGGTCAACCAACTCAATTAAAATGAGTGTTCCCAATACTCTAAAAGCCAAACAAAATGAGTTTCCTTAAAATGTCATTACTGACAATTTTAAAAAGGAAGAAAGTGCAGCTTTAAAGGTTAAGCTCAAGATTATATAATAGTAACAAATAGTGATAGGATTCCAATGCAGACCTGTCTCCAGAACAATTTTCTTACAGTTACTCTAAATCTGGTTTGTTCCTCTCACGCCTAATAGCATTTAGTGGTTCCCGTTAACAATCCTTTATCTAATCACTAATTAAAATATTTAAGTGCCTAGTACATGTCTTGCCTTGTCTATTAATGATAACATAAATAAAGCTTCCACTCTAATGATCTTATAATTATTATGAGATACAAAGATGTGATAAGTAAGATGTTAGATTTAAATAAGGGGTTAATAATACAGAAAGATCACCTAATATCAACTAGGAGGATGAGAGAAAGCTCTAGAGAAGTGATTTTCTTTTTTTCTTTCTTTCTTTCTTTTTTTTTTTTTTCCTTTCTATGGCTGAACCTGAGGCATGTAGAAGTTCCTGGGCTAGGTGTCGAATCAGAGCGGAAATTGCTGGCCTACACCAAGTTATATTCACGCAGATCTGAGTCACATGGGTGACTTAGGCCACAGCTTATGGAAATGCCAGATCCTTAAGCCATTGAGCAAAGCCAGGGATTGAACCCACATCCTCATAGAGACAATGTCAGGTCCTTAACCCACTGAGCCACAATGGAAACTTCCAAGAAGTGATATTAATTAATAGGCAAACATGAATGAAGGCAAAGGGAACAGTGTGTGATGCAATGTCTCCCAAATCTGTAAGTTCACTGCATCTTAGCTCAGTCTATGAACTCAAGTAGGAGGAATCTACTAAGGGATGAAGCTAAGGAGAGAAGCAGGGACTAGACTGAGAAGTAATTTATGAGTCATGTTTAGCATAAAACCCCGTAAGAAAGCCTCTAAACAAGTTTTTAAACAAGGTGGTGAAATTATTATATTTGCATTGCCTTAAAAATATATACCTGGCTAAGGTAATGAAGAGAGAGGAAAAATATCAACAAATTCAGTCAGAAGACTGATAGATAAGAGATGAATGGGCCTGAGTGGTGGCAGTGAAATAAAGACATGGAAGGTGTCTCAACATGCTTAGAAAGTAAAATTAATAAGCTGTAGGAGAAACAGATCAAGGCATAAGGAATGATACCCAGGTTTCTGGACATATGGTGACACTATCCACATAGATGAGGAATATAGAAGTCCACTGTGGAGAGCAGGTCATCGAGGGAAGCCTGGGAGCTTATTTTTTCCATCTCTTGTTAAGCTGTAAGTGTCTTTGAGATATTTAAATTAATACGACGATAGTATTAGGACATTAATTTCTATTCAACAACAATCTTTTGAGCAGTTGCTATGTATTACACTCTCTGCTAGGCACTGTGGGTGCAGAAAAGGAGTAAGATAATAAGATGCAGAATAACATAATAGGCATGCTTTTTTAAAAATTCTTCCCTCATAATTCTTACTGTCTATTAAGGAAGATATAAGTACAACAACTAATTACAAGTGTACTGACAAATGCTATAAAACAGTAAGTAGTAGAAGGTTCAGGAGATGTTACTTAATTTGAAGGTGTCAAATGCAACTTTTTTGAAAAATTATCATTTAAAATTACATGTTTGCTCTGTAAGTAAATGTCAAGCCCACTTAAGTTTAAATTTAAATTTGTTTTCATAATATAACATCAAACTCATGAGATCTTAAGTTTTAAAAGCTGTTATAGTTTCAGGTTTGGGGGCAAGAATCCAAACTGTGTGTGCATAAACTACTTTTGCAAATTACTAATTCCCTAAGCTTTTGTGTGTCAAATGTATTCTCAGGTCATTTCTATGAGCTGGTTGTATAGTTGTGATGTATTATCAGAGATGTTATACAATTATGGAGAGATAAAAAATGGTTGACATTAAATTATTTAAGTTTGATTTAGAATATAAGCTACTGACCTTGATCAGATAAACAGTGGATTGGAGTTTTAGAAAGTTTATGATCTGGTAGTTGTCACAGTCATGGCTCTAACAGAAAAATTAATTTGCAAAAGCTTTCCTGACACTCACATGTTAACATCAAAGTGTATCCATCTTATACTATTGTTTAATATTGTTTTAGTGTTTTTGAACCAATATTTTAAGCATAAATCATTCTTCTACATTTCTCACTGATTTCATAAAATGCATTAACAGTGCTTATTATGAAGACATAAACTTAATCGTACTATCAATATTCAAGCAGAGGTCTAATAATAAGATACAACAAGGGGTGCAGTGAAAGGGGCTATAGAGTTTCCAAACTTTTCCTTTCCTATTCAATGCTCATTGGGATATCTGGCAAAATAAGGACTTGGCTTTACTATTTACTGCTACAGTTCATTAACTAGAATTCCTCTCTTAAAAAGCACACATAAGATCTTGGAATCAGTTATAGCACTTCTATAAACAGGCTATAGATAATGAGAAAGGTGAAGACTGCATTTTTTTCCATATATGGTATTCAGATGAATGATTTTTAAGGTTTAGCATGCCATTCTTAAGAGATCTGGTTTAGATTCTTCAAGACTTACACACAGAGCTAAAGGTCAAAAAGTGCAACAAGTTACTAGTACCAGCAAGAGATCTTAGATGGAGGAGAAATGGGAAGTTTGGGATCAAAGAAAACCTCATGAAATCCTTGTTCTCTATCACTTCAGACCTGACCCTTTCTTAACCTTGTCCAATGGCATGAAGGACAATTAGGACAACTTAATTTTCTTAACCTCCTATATTCTACATTTAATTATCTAGGGGAAAAGCAGATTATTGAAAAACTGGTTCTCTAACCATGGGATTAGGAGGATTTCTATTTTGTCACCACTTTAAATTTTATACAATGAATTTATGCTTCTTTTATAAATGGGAGAAATTAATTCATTTAAGATTCTTTCTCTCTCTTGGCATACATAAATATTTCAACAGACTTAAAATTATCTACAAGGCTATAATAATGGTAATAAATTGCTATAAAGAGACAACATATTATCTCTTTAATAGTTTAAAATTATAACTTGAAGAGTTCCCGTTGTGGCTCAGTGGTTAACGAATCCGACTAGGAACCATGAGGTTGACGGTTTGATCCCTGGCACCACTCAGTTGGTTAAGGATCTGTCGTTGCTGCGAGCTGTGGTGTAGGTTGCATACGCAGCTCAGATGCCGTGTTGCTGTGGCTGTGGCATCAGCCGGCAGCTACAGCTCCAACTGAACCCCTAGCCTCCATATGCCACGAGTGTGGCCCTAGAGAAGACAAAAAAAAAAAAAAAAAAGATAAAAATAAATAATAAAATAAAATTATAACTGGAATAAAATCTACCGTGACTGTATAAATGAAATAGCAAGCACTTTGGAGGTATTATTAACAGAATTTTTAACTTGGGGGGTGGAAGAGGAGAAAAATGCCAGAGGAAAAAAGTTAAATGGTAGCATCCAGTTGTTGTCATCATCCAGTCGTTGATATCAGAACTCTCTATTTGACTGAAAATTCTAAAACTTTGTGTTCTAATGTTTGAAAAATTATCTGGATTTTGAGACAGTCAAATGAAACAGTTACTGGACAATGACAATCTTTGATTAAGAGTAACAATCCCTCTATTATCAGAAGAACTAAGAAAAGTGAATGACAACATTCATAGCAGTATTTTTAATATCTAGTATTTCAGTGAACTTACAAAAGTACAATCACTATCCTCAGCTTCTATGCATTATGTCACTTAATCTTCACTAAAATCATATGACAAGGTTATTTACCCCCTCCCCAATTCACAGATATATAAACAGGCTTAGAATGAATGAATGGCTTGCCCAAAGTTACACAAATGGTTAAGAAATACTGAGGGAGTTCAAACCAGCTCTATTTGATTCTTGACACAGTAGTTAAACTACTATTAACATTATAATTTATATGAGGTGTTAGTGGATCAAAAAAATAAGAGCTTTATTTATCATTTGAGATTTTTTAAAATCCATCCATAATTGAGCTAATGAAATTTCAGTAACTGATATATTGGATATCCAAAAAGAACTGATAAAATAATGAGAATATCTCTATAATATATATGATCACATATAAATGTGTTCATAAATCGTTTACACACCTTCTTGGCTCAAGTCATTCGTATTTCCTGAGTGACTTTCTGTGGTGTTGAAATATTCTTCCATTTCTTAGTCACAGAATAGATCAAGCCAGGGGTTCCTAAAATTTCTTTGGAAACAGACACCTTTTAAAAGTTATATAAAGTTCTGAGAGCTCTCCAATGATCCCTGAATGCACATGAAAAAAAAGAAAAAAAAATGTTTTTAAACTGTTACAAAAAATCCACTGGTCCCCTGAAACTAAGGTGAGCATATAATTGGTTTTTCCAAGACAGTGCAGTTTGTCCCTATTTCCGGTATCCTAAACACCTATAGTAATCCTCCTTAGGACAATACATTACATGGATTCCCTACCTAAAACACATTTAGGGGAGAATTCCCGCTGTGGTGCAGTGGGTTCAGAATATCACTTCAGTGGCTCCTGTGGCTACAGAGGGGCAGGTTTTATCCTCAGCCTAGGTCTGGTGTTGCCGCAGCTGTGATGTAGGTCATGACTGCAGCTTGGATTCAATCCCTGGCCCAGGAAATTCCATATGCTGCAGGTGCAACCATTTAAAAAACCTTATGTTAAAAATTTTTATCAACGATTCATATTTTCCTTATTGGTCAAGATCGTGTTTGCCTTTCTTATCATTTATTGTTCCCATGGGTACAGGTAAAGATACATGGACAACCATCACTGAGGGTGAAAAAATAAGTACCTGAAATCATCACCGTTCTTGCCAGACTCTTCATCAAATTGTTTTTCCATCCTGTAAAGTTTCTGAATACATTAATATAATGGGCTAAATTGTGTCTCCCCAAAATTAATATGTTAAATCCTAATCTCCAGACCTCTTCATCTCAAAATATGATTATATTTGGAGATAGGGTCCTTAAACATGTAACTAAGTTAAAATGATATCATGAGGCTGAACCCAAATCCAAAATGACTGGTGTCCTAACACAAGAAAATAAAATTTGGACAAAAACTAGTTTGAAGAAAAGACAATGTGAATAAACAAAAATGGAGAAGATACCATCTACCAATTGAGGAGATGAGTCTTGAAAGAAGCCAATCCTATAGACACTTTGATCTTGGATCTATAGCCTCCAGAATTATGAGAAAATAAATTACTGTTGTTTAATCTACCTAGTCTCTTATTGCAGACTTAGAAAATTAAAACCCTCAATAACTTATACATTAGTCTCTGTACTGTGAATGAAGTTATGAAATTTTTTTTTATTTGTATGACCAAAGCTCAGCACTGAACTGGATAATGAAAAATTCACAGTACTATTTTTTGCATTAAAGAATGATATTACTTTTCTCATTCCCTAGACCTTAAAACTTGTATCCGATATGATATTGAGCCTGAAGTATTTAAGATTATAATGAGCATTAGCTGCTGAAATGTTTAATAAATACAGAGGAAGTATCATGATGAAATATTTTTGGTGTTAACTTCAAAAGAAAATGAATTTATCCCACAAAAGAAGGTTTTCAAGTCGGACTATCATCAACCTTGTGGGCAGAGGATGCTGATCAGAGCAGAGAAAACTCAGGTGCCCAAGAGCAAAAAGGCAGGTGAAGAACTAAATCTTCTGCTTGAGGTCAACAAAAGAGAAGACATGCAGAATTTTGAAAATTATACTGGAATATTGCAAAAGTCTTTGTTATAAATTCATTTCAAAATTGTACTAGAAGAAAATTTGCCATAGTAAATATCCTTAGGTAAGTTATGCAATCGTAAACAAAATTTTCACCTCTAATGAAAGGACTAGCAAATAGACATGGACACCTGAGAAGTACTGAATGTGACAACGTGAAATTCATAGGAGACAAAAGATGAATCTAGTTCACTTTGGATTTCCTAAATCATACCAATTATCACCCAATTTTAAATGAGGGACAACTGAGACATGACAAAATGTATTATATATCCACAATTTGTCAGTACGTATGAATCTAACTTTTAAAAATACATAATTGTCATTAAAGATGGATATAGGAGTTCCCGTCGTGGCGCATTGGTTAACGAATCCAACTAGGAACCATGAGGTTGTGGGTTCGATCCCTGGCCTTGCTCAGTGGGTTAATGATCCGGCGTTGCCGTGAGCTGTGGTGTAGGTCACAGACGCGGCTCAGATCCTGCGTTGCTGTGGCTACAGGCTGGCGGCTACAGTTCCAATTAGACACCTAGCCTGGGAACCTCCACATGCCCCGGGTGCGGCCCTAAAATGACAAAAGGCAAAAAAAAGGGGGGGGATGATGGGTATAATTATTTTCACAAGCTATTTCACGTATTCTTAAAATCCCAAGACACCTTTCAAATATTAACATGAGAAGGTGTCAACATTTTGTATAGACTGTAAAGTCTAGTGTCCACATATGGCAAAATTAGGCAAACTTCTGCAGGGAACACATCTTATAAATGTTCGTTTCTCTCTAAGCTTAATAGATTTTGATAAAAGCCTGGGTAACTTACTGGGTTCCATATGAAGTAACTGATTCCTTTTTGAACAGGGGCAAATAAATATTCGGGAATTTAGAAAAATTGGCGTAAATTACTCAATTTTCCTATACTTTATGACTATGGAAACACATTTACAGAAACACGCACATACTTACAGAAAAATATGATGTGTTTCACAGACATAGATTTAGAAAAATTGGTTTCTACATTATTCTGCCAATTATATACACATTATTCCTTACGTTAATTATGGGAACCAGTACTCTAATACACTTGATCTAACCAATTTCTAGAAAATAACACCCAACTTTGAATACAACAGAAAAACCAGTAACTTAATCTCTGTGACCTATATTTCTTGGAGAAAAATTACAATAACAGAAACAAAGCAAGGAGAAAATACTCAAGGTCTGAATACCTCTATATAATCTTGAAATAATTACTGTCAGTTCACAGACAAATGTCTCAGTATGCTACAGAAGTGATTTTAAATAAATGTATTTACCTTATAATTAGCAAATAACTTTAAAGAAAACTCTCCTCTTTTATCTCAGAAAATCAACCCTCTTAATGTATATCAATGCACACAATGGCTTAACTCAATGTGTTGTGCTGTTGAGTAATTTTTCCAACATTTTGCAGCAGAAGGTCTTTACAATGAACTTCAATCAAGTTTCAGTGCAGTAATAATGTTCTCTTGCTATAATCATTTCACCTTGTTCCCAGATAGAGATACTATTTCAACTAACTTCTGAATGCTTAAGAAAGCCTCACATCTTCTATCAATAGGTTTGTATTTAATCATAAACAATCATGTCCTTTTTAGGCATCTTGAAAAATCCAATTTGTTATTTCTTTTTAAGCTTCTTACAAATGCAGGTATAATAATCACAACCTTAAAAATAAGATTTAAACATTTCTAGACTACTCTATTATTTTAAATGAGACATAATGGCTAGCATGTTTTCTTTGATATCAATTTTAAAACAATCTCAGTTTCAGGAAGCTTTAAATGTAAAAAAGTACGCAAAAAAAGGATTCAGGTCACATTTGTGTTTCCAAATTTCTTAGTGAAAAAGATATGAAATATTACTTTTGCTCTACCAGCTACTTGAATTAAACTGCTTTGATTAATCATGAAATTTGTATTAGTTTTTATAAAATGGGGCAGAATAAAATGATGGAGAAGAAGAGGAGGAGGTTAAGGAGAGAACACCTTGAAGTTCCAAGGGGATTTCCTCTTCTTCTTCTGTTATATGTTAATCAAAGTACACCATAAATGTTCAGTATCATAAAGAAACAGTTATAGCGAACTATATCCAGCAACTATTTTGGTGATTGATTTAAACTATTAACAAAAATAAATCCCAGAGATAGGTACACTCTTAACATTACTGTATAAAGTATCAGGCTACTATATTTTGTTGTCACTAAGGGGTATGTATGTGTTCATAATTAAGCCAGTATTTTTCTGTGAATTCTCCAGAGACATATCACAGATCAGTAAAACCTAATTTTACTAAACTTTGTAGAAACTTAACCTTTGGTGAGGAGGCTACTGAGCAAAACCATATTTGAGATTTAATGCATAGGAAAGGGACCAAGGACATGGGTTATTTTATTCTACCCAATCTCCTTTTTCTATCCAGACAATTTTGAAACCATTACCAAACTCTACCCCTGACTTCCCCAACACACACATATTTCACTCATTTCTTTTGGAGAACTGCTTTTCCCACACTATCCATATTCATGTCATTCTGGTGAGGTTTCTAGTCATATTATCATACTAATCAACCATGGTAATTATTCCAGAGTTTGGGCTGATATCTCCAACAAGGCCATTCAGACTCCTTATCTCATATTTTTACATACCGAATCTGAGAAAACTCTTTCTTTGCTCTGAGACTACTTAACTGTAATAATGCAACTCTATAGTTGTCTGCATCCATTTCTTCTCCTCAAGAATAACTTGCCTACAGCAGAGAGGTGAAAGCCTACAAAAGTTTACTGGTAACAGGCTTGGCCAACACCCCCAAGTTAAAAGGCACAGAGTGCGCCACAGACTGTGCTCACTTCTTACACCACTTGCGAATTCTAGAGGTTCCCAAACCACTCCCATGTTTGAGATTTTACAGGACTCACTGACAGCCATTATTCTCAGTTACAGTTTATTACAGGAAAAGTATGCAGATGAACATCAGCTAAAGGAAGAAGCACACAGGACAGAATCAGGAAGGTTACAAAGGTAGAGTTTCTGTTGTCCTCTCCCTTAGAATCAGGATGCTTTCATTATTTTCCCCAGCACTGATAAGTAACAATACAAATGGATTACCACCAGCCATGGAAGCTCATCTCATCTTCAGTATTCAGAGTTTTTATTGGAGCCGCCTGATATAAGCATGTGTGACTGCCCATGTTGCTGATTTCACTCTCCGGGTGGACCAATGACTCATCATCGGATTACCCTAACTCAGAGTGTTGATCATCCTGACATGGCCAATCCCCACCATAATCACATTTCTAGTAATATCTATATGACCCAAAGCCCTCAGACCAAGAAATATATTTCTATCAAGCACAGTATGCCAAGACCCCAATTATCTCTTCCTGGAAACCAAAGGCAAAGGCCAGACTTTTTCTTTGGGCAAAGCCAAATTCTTTACTACCCAGAATCCTACATGTAATGAGGGGAGGGAGAAAGAAGAAGACAGAAGAGAGCATTTTTGAGTCCTATATCCGATAGTGGTTAAGGACTGGCCCACTTCTATCTTTCCAAGTTATTTAAGTTATTATATTCCCTTTTTGCCAAAAAAAAAAATTTAATTGGGTTTCTATTACTTTTAAATTAAAAAGAAATAGAAAGAAGGAGGTAGAAAAGAAGAATATTTTGATCCTAATAAAAGGTTATTGTGACATCTCTAGCCAAAAGTGATATTTTCATCACTTTTCACAGTTTAACTGTGTGCCTAACATACAAATAGCCATAGCTATAAAAGCAGTAAAGAAATATTTTGCATCCAAATTTAAAACTGCAACAGAAATGAACTCCTTAAATTTATTCTAAGAAAATAAACTGTTAGCTACTTTTCCCCATTTGCACATTCCTGAGTATTATGACTAACCAAGCCAAGATTCCCTCCATGCCCTGGAGAACTGAAACAATCAAAAGCATCCTAACCTCTGGTTGCATCATTACCCAGGTATCTCTTTAGTTTTACGCTCACAGCAAAGAAATACAAGACTCTGAAAAGACCAAGGGACCCTGAAGCTATCCCAACTGGAGTGCCTTAGAATAAAATGTCCAGTTTTAATCAGGGTTGTATGTGTCCAAAAATCACTGAAAAAAATACTTTAAGTATACATTCTTCATATCCCACTCCAGACCTTAAGAGTCAGTTGGTATATGTGAGTTGGTAAAGCTCATTCATTATCCACCTATCCACCTCTGATTAAGAATACTTGCCATATTAACCAGTTTTCTCTATACACATGTCTCAGCCAAGATAAAGAAAAGCTCTACTGTGGGGCTAAGGGATGCTTTACAAACTAGTGAACAATTTAGTGGATAACATATCATGGGCATTCAATAAAAGTTCTTTACATATAAATAAATAAATGTACTATATGTCATTTATCCACCATGCACTGACTTGATTATTCTGGGAGTTTCTCCAGAATACAAGCAAACAACAGAGTTTTGGTGCTGTCATGTGTTTCATTCAAATCTAACATAGGCTCTAGGTTAAGGAATTCGCCTCTTCAACTCTTTTGCATCACAGCACAAATTCTAAAACAGCCCTTTTTTAAAAATATTTTTATTGAAATATGGCTGATTTACAATGCTGTGTTAATTTCATCTGTAAAGCAATGTGATTCAGTTATAAACATTTTAGTATATTCTTTCCATTATTGTTTATCCTAGAATACTTAATATAGTTCTCTGTGCTATACAGTAAAACCTTGTTGTTTATTCATTCTATATACAATAGTTTGCATCTACTAATCCACTGCATGTGTCTGAACTTGGTAGATGTGACCTGGTCTCGGTAACAGGCAGAATGTTTATTTACCAAAGCTTCAGTTCATAGATCTAGAGAGTGAGAGTTGAACCATTTTCTAAGTGAGAAGGCCAAGCCTGATTAAATTCAGAGAAGTATTCTCCAGCAAACATAATAATGGCTCCTTCAAAGATACCTACATCCTATCCCTGGAACTTGTGAATGTGTTACTTACATGCCAAAAATGACACTGAAGATATAAAGAAGTTAAGGATCTTGAAGCATGGATATTTTCCCTCATTATGTAGGTAGGCAATCCACATAGGTCCCTTACATGGGACCTAACAAGAGGGAAGCAAGTGGGTCAAAGAAAGTCAGAAAATATTCACCTCTTCACATGATAGATAGAGGCAGAGACTGGTGCGATGCATTCTGAAGATGAAGGAAGGGGTCAGGAGCTAAGCAATGCAGGCACCCTCTAGAAGTTGGAAAAGTCAAGAAAGCTCCTCTCCTGGAGCCTCCAGAAGGAACACAGCCCTGCTGACACTTGATTTTAAGCCTGTAAAGCTGGTTTTGTATATCCAGTCTTCAGAACTGCAAGATATTAAGTTTGTGTTGTACAAAACTACTAAGTTTGTGATAATGTGTTTCAGCATCGATAGGAAACTAACACACACACACAACTGCATCTTTAGACTAAAAGACATGAAGAAGCATTCTCTAAGTTTGAGGAAGCACTGGGCCATCCTAGTTTCCCTTCCAGAGTTAAACAGACCACAACGGAGACTGATAACCACTTGCAGAAAAATAAAAAATAAGGCCCCTCTAATTATAACACCTCTACCTCATTCATTTTTTTTAATTAAGCAAAGCAGCAGAACAGTGAACAACTTGTGTTTGTTTTGTGGTGTTATTTGGTCCCCCACCCATTGCCCATTCTTCACTGTTGTCTTCTTTTAGGGAAGCACTACTCTTCACCCTTCATCAGCGCTCTGACAAACCACACTACATAGCTCCAAGAACAGATGGACACATGAAGCCACAACTATCTAATTAAAACATTCCATACCCTTGAATACAATGATTGGCTCAGGAATGAGTACATAATCCAAGTCAATCCAATGAAAACCAATCTCAGTGCTTATGCTGATACCAAAGGTAAAAATGCAGTCAAGGAGTGGCTGGTGACTTTCTTTATCCCCACAGTGAAGGTTCATTTCTGAGAAATGAAAGTCATATGAGGAAATGCATAGGCAAGAGATGGAGAAAGGCAGAGAGAGGGATACAGAGAGACAAATGGAGAAAGAGACACACAGAAGCTCTGATGCCAGCTGTGTCCAAAGAAGTCCACTTCCTTAGAAACTCACAGTTATGTCAACAATTCAATTTCTTTGTTGGTTTAAACAGGCTTTGAATGGAGGTTTTGTGATTTGAACGGCTGGAATCCTAACACAGTAACACAAGTTCACTTAGATCACAGCAGTATGAAGCAGGTACCAGGCCCCGCTGGATCTCGGAAAGTGCCAAACATGCGTCTTTCCATCTTTAGCTTAAAATTTAAGCACTCACAAACCTTCAGAAAAACAACAAGCATTCCTTACCTATTCACTGATGGCTGAGGTTTTACAGAAAGAAAAGATTCACTAAACCAGAGATAAAGGGCTTATAATTTGATATCCAAAGGGGAGAGGAAATTTATGTCTGATTTCAATAGTCAACAAAGTGACTATCATTCAAATTTTGACACTCTGAATATGAGAAGAGACACCAATAATAAGCACGTCAAGGCAAAAGACATAAATGATGACTATACAGGCAAAATAAGATACGTGATCATCTTACCTAGAAAGAACATACCAAGCAAACTGGTATTTAGGTCAGCAGGCCTGAGTTCAAATCCTGCTTCTGTCACTGCAGGTTTCTCAGCACTTTAGCATTCAAAGCTTTCATTCACTCATTTTGAAGCTGGTGAGATATAAACCACTCTCAAATGGTTGGTGTAGGGATCAAATAAAGAATATATAAACACTTACCAATTCCAAAGCCTTATGCCAGTTAGTTTTCTTATTTATTATAATCTGATTTTGTTAGAAGAAGGAAAGGTAAAGAGCACTCCAGAAATAAAGTGAGACAAGAAGAAAGTATGCAAAATCGTCAAGGGGGCCTCTAAACACCCAGCTTAGAGCTTAGACATATTTGCCTGTAGTCACATGCAACATTTCTTGAAGGTAGATGGCACCACCTACAGGTAGCATATATAAGGCTATGCTGGCACAGTTTTTGAGTCTGTAATAAGGACATTTTGCAAGCATTTCCATCAAAGAAATTGATCATTGAGGAGCTGGCAGCATGCCCAGATCCACAAAATGGAGTGAACCCTATTCTGATCCATTTAAATATTGTGTCATCATCTTAAGAAAACACTTCTCAGTATATCTCTGATTTTACTTCTTTTGACTTGGAGAGAGGCCCCCATCCCCCCAGCCACCCAATTGTAATTATACAATTACAATTCAATTATAATTCAACATCTGGCTCCACTGTTTACCTTAAGAAAATTATTTGCCTTTCAAAAGTTTTGTTTCCTTAGCTGTGAGATAAGAATAACAATAGTACTTATCTCAAGAAGTTGTTAGGAAAATTAAATGAGATACTGCATATAATGCAGTTACCACAGCACCTGGCTAATGGAACTCATGCTTGATAGTGGATTATTTTATTTCCTTGGTCTCTCCAAGCCATAGCCATGTACAGTTAAAGCAATGGGATTTAAACCAACGTAAGTGGAATTTATTTAGCTTTCGAAATGTATGCGGTCATTGGTTTAACAAGTCTAGCTTGCAAAATACAGAGTTCTAACCCATTTTCTTACCTCATTGAGTGATTTGAAGATGTGCTACCCTGTCAACTGCTGATGTGCACATCCATGATTTGCACCCTTCAGGATAGATATTCAGAACTGGAGCAAACCTAATTAAACAACTAAACTCAAAGAAAGTGGCCAAGGAGAAGTCCAGCCACCTCAGAATTAATCTCTACCTATTAATTCCATTCAGACTGGAATTTGCAATGGAAATAAGATCAGTGCCATGTATATTTTTAGTTCAGAATATCCAAGTGGGTATTTTTTCTTTAGATTTAACATGTACAGTATTTTAAACAATAGTTGTTTAATAGAAAATTTCAAAAGTCTTTTCCTATGCAGCAGTTGCTTTTAGTTTCAAGAAGAAACTTTATATTTTCAGGAGCATTTTAAAAATATCTTTTCTGAGAGAAAGATGACAGAGGAGTAAGAGGTCACTCTCACCTTCTCCCACAAACACACCAAAAAAACACATCTACATGCAAAACCACTCTCACGGAACATCATCTGAATGCTGGCAGAAGAATTTAAACCTCCAAAAAGGGCAAGAAACTCTTGATGTAACTGGATAGAACAAAAGAAAAAAAAGAGAGAAAAGGAATCAGGATGGGACTAGCATTCCTGAGAGAGACCTGTGAAGGAGAAAAGGAACCCACAACCTGGGAAGCCACCTAACTGATGGAAAGATCAGCCAAGACAGAGGGACCTCAAAGTCATCAAGGAAAGTGCAACAGCTGGACTGAGGAGGGCAAAGTAGAATGAAAGTTGCAGAGGTCATCTGCGCCATCAACTAGGACACCGCAGCCTGAGATGCTCAGGCAGGGGCTGGGTGCTGAGACTTAGGCTCTGGAAGTCAGTCCCAGGGAGAGGACTGGGGTTGGCTCTGTGGAGACAGCCTAAGGGGCCAAGGAGCAGTGTGCCATGGGTGGGGGAGGGGTGAGCTACCAGCTAGGGAGTGGAATGCTACAGCAGAGGGAACCTGAGAGAAGGTCCAGACCTGCAGGAGACAGAAGGTGCCATTGTTGGGGAAGACAAGAGGAGGAGGGGTGGACTGCCACAGGAAACTCCCAGTGCACCAGCAGTTGCATGTGCCCAAGGGCTCTCAGAGGGCAGGGAGGCTCTGGCACAGGCTACAGCGGCGAGAAGCCTCTTGCTTGGTTTGGGAGACCAAGCACTTCTTGTACAGGCTACCAGTGGCCAGGCAACTCTTGTGTGGGTTAAGGGCATCAGGGAACTAAGTGCCACAGGGTGCCTCTTGCATGATCTACAGGTCACAGGGGCAGAGCATGTCAGTCGGCTCGGAGGCAGAGGGAGGCATGGCCTGCCACCACTGGGAGTCTATGAGTGGGCGCTACCTGCGGCCCCAGTCACCTCAGGGTTTGGCAAAAAAAGAAAAAAAATATATCACTGCAACCAAACGCCATACGCTGTTGCTCTCACTCACCTAGGAACACACCTGCACTGCCGTTGCCACTGCTAAATGCCCTGGGTGGTGTCCAGACACTTGGTTACTGTCCCTTCCCAAGACCCTACAACTAGAAGCACCTGGTGCAGCACCTCCCACATGGGTTAAGTGGGACAGGGTGCTTCTTGGTGCTCTGCACGTGGCAGGTGGCAAAACCACAGCAGTTATCTCTGACTCCAGAGGTGGGCATGGCCCACCTCCATTGTGGATACCTGAACAAAAATCACTTGCAGCCCCAAACACCTCAGAGGGCACCACAGAAAAGGACATTGCAACAGAAACCACCTGTTGTTGTTCTTGCTCCGCTGGGCGGACACCCGCCCTGATGCTGCCACTGCCAGATGCTCTGGGCAGCGCCCAGACACTTGATCACTATCCCTTCCCAGGAAACTGAAACTAGGAGCAGCTTGTGCAGCACCTCCTGTGGGAGCTAAAAAAGGATGAGGTGCTTCTTGTATGGTCTAGAGAAGGAAGGGGCAAGTCACTGCAGTTATCTCTGGCTCCAGAGGTGGGAGTGATGTGCCACCACTAGGGGTCCATGAACAGGCACCACTTGCAGCCCCAATCACATCAAGGGCACCACAGAGGAGGGCACTGTGACCAAACATCACCTGTTAGTACCCTTGCACCTTTGGGAACACACCAGCCCTGCTGCTGACAATGCTGAATACTCCAGGCAGTACCCACACACCTGATATCTGACACTTCCCAGGATCCTGCAACTAGGAGCAGCCTGTGCAGCACCTCCTGTGTGGGCTAAGTGAGACAGGGTGCTTCATGCATGGTTTACAGGTGCCTGGGGCAAATCACTGCAATTATCACTGACTCTAGAGATGGTCATGGCCCATGACCACTAGAGATCCCTGAACAGAGACCACCTTGGGTTCTAGTCACCTCCAAGGAGGGCAATACAATCAAACACTAGCTGTTGTTGCTCTCACTCCCCTGGGAACTCATGCACCCTGCAGCTGTTACTGCCAAATGCTCTGGACACCTTGTAGATCTGCCTATATCTCTACCACTTCCCAGGGCCCTGCAACTAGGAGTAGCCTGTGCCACCTTCCTGCAGGTCCTTGCTTCTATTGAGAGCCCAGTGACCAGATACTGACTGCTTGTCCTACCCACCACCTCCTTCTCCCTGCAAACACTGAGCATCCTGGGGATAACAGCCTACTCATAAGAAAGAAACAGAAGGCAAATATTAAAATTCTCACACCAAAAATAAACAGTAACGTGCCCCCCAAAAAAAATACAAAGAAGTGCTCTTGCATAGAAGTAGCCTTTCAAAACTACAGTTTGACTTCCCTAAACTCACAGAAAAAGAAAAGTATAACCAAGATGAAGAAGCTCAGAAACCATTCCCATTTAAAGGAACAGGAGAATTCACCTAAAGCAGGAAACAATGAAACAGACCTCTCAGTCTGACAGACTGTGAGTTCAAAAGGGAGATAGTGAAAATGCTGAAGGAATTAAGGCTGAATGTCAAAGAACTGAGTGCATATAAACAGTAATGCAGAGCCCTTTAGAAATTAGAAAATATAAGGAGGAGCCAAGAAAAATTAGAAAATTCATTTGCAGAGATGCAAACTGAGCTAAAGGAATAAAAGAGCAGAATGAATTATGCAGAGGAATGAATTAGTGACTTGGAAGATAGAATAATGGAAATCATTCAAACAGGACAGCAGACAGAAAACCAAATGAAAAAACATGAAATCAATGTAAAAGATCCATGGGGTAATATAAAGTGGACTATGAATAATAGGAATTCTAGAAGAAGGAGGAAAAGAAAAGGGGATTGAAAATATATTTGAAGAATATAGCTGACCACTTTGCAAAATAAAGGAAACTGATATCGAGATACAGGAAGCACAGAGGGCTTCAAACAGGTTGAACCCAAATAGGACCACACCAAGACATATTACAATAAAAATGGCAAAAGCTGAAGATAGAGGATTCTAAAGGCAGCAAGAGAAAAGCAAAGTGTTAATTATAAAGGAACCCCCATAAAGCTATCAGCTGATCTCTCTATAGAAACACTACAGGCCAGAAGGGAGTGGCAAGATATATTTAAAGTTCTGAAATGAAAAAATTTGCCACCTAGAAAACCTTATCCAGCAAGAATATCATTTAAAATAGAAGGGGAAATAAAGAATTTCTCCAAAAAACAAAAGCTAAAAGAGTACACCAATACTAAACCCATTCTAAAAAAATACTGAAAAGGCTCCTCGAAATTAAAAAAAAGAAATAAGAAGAAATAGGATAGAGGAAACAACGATTGGAAAGTAATCATTTAAATAGGCCAGTGCACAGATCTAAACATGAAGATGGTAAAAAAAAAATCAAAATCATACAAAATGGGAAAGGAAAGTAAGAAAATATAGATTCTTTTTTTTTATTTTAATGATGTGTTTGAACCTATATGACTATCAGGCTAAAGCAGAGACAGGAAGGGGTTAACATACTCAAAAAACAGGGCCACCACAAATCAAAACCGAACATTATATTCACAAAAACGGAAATGAAAGTTACTCAAGCATAAAATAAATGGAAATCATCCAACCAAAAAAAGAAAGGAAGAAAAGAGAAACATAAAATCAACTGGAAAACAAGGTCTAAGATGGCAATAAATACATATCTATCAATAGTCACCTTAAATGTCAATGGACTGAATGCTCCAATCAAAAGACACAGAGTGGCAGATTGGATAAAGAAGCAAAAACCTTTAGTTTTCTGTCTACATGAGACTCGCCTTAAGGCAAAGCAAACATATAGACTGAAAGTGAGGGGATGGGAAAATATATTTCATGCCAATGCACAAAACAGGAAAGCAGGAGTTGAAATACTCAGACAAAATAGACTTTAAAAGGCCATAAAGAAAGACAAAGAAGGACACTAATTTAATGGTTAAAGGATCCATTCAAGAAGAGGATATTACAATTGTCAATATATATGCCCCTAATATAGAAGTACCCAGATACCTACAACAAATACTAACGGACACAAAAGGAGAAGTTGATGAGAATACAGTCATAGCAGGAGAATTTAAAACCCCACTCACATCAATGGACAGATCCTCTAGACAGAAAATCAGTAAGGCAACAGAGATCCTAAATGATACAATAGCAAATTTAGAGCTAATTGACATTTTCAGGCATTACATCCAAAAAAATTAGAATATACATTCTTCTCAACTGCACATGGAACATTCTCAAGGATCAGTCACATACTGGGACACAAAGCTAACCTCAACAAATTTATGAGTATAGACATTATTTCAGGTATCTTCTCTGACCACAATGGCATGAAACTAGAAATCAACCATAGGAAAAGAAATGAGAAAAAAGTTATCACATGTAGACTTAACAAGATGCTACTAAAAAACGAATGGGTCAATGAGAAGATTAAGAAGGAAATTAAAAAATACCTTGAGACAGGAGTTCCCATCGTGGCTCAGTGGTTAACGAATCTGACTAGGAGCCATGTGGTTATGGTTTGATCCCTGGCCTTGCTCAGTGGGTTAAGGATCCGGTGTTGCCATGAGCTGTGGTGTAGGTTGCAGACAAGGCTTGGATCCCACATTGCTGTGGCTGTGGCGAACACCAATAGCTACAGCTCCTGTTAGACCCCTAGCCTGGGAACCTCCATATGCCATGGGTGCAGCCCTAGATAAGGCAAAAAGACAAAAAAAAAAGCTGTGTGGAATCACAAAAGACCCTGAATACCAAGAGAAATCCTGAGGTACTAAAACGAAGCAGGAGGCATAACTCTCCTAGACTTCAGGCAATATTACCAAGCCACAGTAATCAAGACAGTGTGGTACTGGTACCAAAACAGCCAGACAGACCAATGGAACAGAATAGAGAACCCAGAAATAAACCCAGACACCTACACTCAATTAACCTTTGACAAAGGAGGCAAGAATATAAAATGGGAAAAAGACAGTCTTTTCAGGAAGTACTGCTGGGAAATCTGGACATGCAAATCAATGAAACTGGAACACACCCTCACACCATGCACAAAAATAAACTCAAAATGGTTTAAAGACTTAAATGTAAGACAAGACACCATCAAACTCCTAGAAGAGAACATAGGCAAAACATCCTCTGACATCAGTCTTACAAATATTTTCTCAGGTCTGTCTCCCAAGCAACAGAAATAAAAGCAAAAATAAACCAATGGGACCTAACCAAATTGACAAGCTTTTGCACAGCAAAGGAAACCAAAAAGGAAACAAGAAACAACTTACAGAATGGGAGAAAATAGTGTCAAATGATGCAACTGACAAAGGTTTAATTTCTAAAATATGCAAACAACTTATACAACTCAACAGCAAAAAAGCCAACTACCCATTTGAAAAATGGGCAAAAGACCTGAGCAGACATTTCTCCAAAGAAGATACACAGATGGCCAACAAGCAGATGAAAAAATGCTCAACACTGGTGATTATTAGAGAAAAGCAAATCAAAACTACCATGAGGTACCACCTCACACAAGTCAGAATTGCCATCATTAATAAGTCCACAAATAGCAAATACTAGAAGGTGTGTGGAGAATAGGGAACTCTCCTGCACTGTTGGTGGGAACGTAAGTTGGTACAACCACTATAGAAAAGAGTATGGATGTACTTAGAAAACTATACATAGAACTACCATAGGACCCATCAATCCCACTCTTGGGCATGTATCTGGGCAAAACTTTAATTGAAAGTTACACATGCACCCACATGTTCATTGCTGCAATATTCACAATAGCCAAGACATGGAAACAACCTAAATGTCCATTGACAGATGAATGGATTAAGAAGAAGTGGTATATATACCCAATGGAATACTACTCAGCCATAAAAAGACAAAATAATGCCGTTGGCAGCAACATGGATGGAACTAGAGACTCTCATACTAAGTGAAGGAAGTCAGAAAGAGAAAGACAAATACCATATGATATCACATATCTTGAATCTAATATATGGCACAAATGAAACTTTCCACAGAAAAGAAACTCATGGAATTGGAGAATAGACTTGTGGTTTCTGGGCAGAGGGGAGGGATAGGAAACTTGGGCTTAATAGATGCAGACTATTGCTTCTGGAGTGATAACCAATGAGATCCTGTGGTGCAGCACTGGGAACCATATCTAGTTACTTATGAAAAAAGGATTCATACATGTATGTGTAACTGGGTCACCTTGGTGTACAGTAGAAAACTGACAGAACACTGTAAACCAGGTATAATGGAAAAAATAAAAAACATTATTAAAAAATCTTTTCTAATGTATAAATTTGCCATTTGCACTATTTCATCTCTATTCCCACTATTATTTGAAATCCAATACAAATAGCTTAAAATTGAATAAAATTCAGGGTCAAAAAACACAAGGACCAAATTCAAACTATTTAGAAATTCTGTCCTTTTTGTTACAGGCCACAGAACTTTATGAATTCAAATCAAGTAACCCAAGTACTCTATTTAATCACATAGACCTGGCCATGCATGATTCCCCTTAAGCATATAGAGTTTCTTTTAAAAGGCAAGGAAAAAGAACCTAGCAAGAAAGTCTGGTACTATGTGTGTCTCTTCTGTTAAACTTGCTATATAGAGCACACTCAGTGGTCACAATTTATCCAAAAATCTTAGGAATTTCTATAATGTTTAAAAATATAGAATCAAATTCTAGTCTTTTAAAATAAAGAGAAAGATCAAGGAACAGTTTATCTTTTCAAAAAGAAAAACCTTGTGAATCTGCAATGCTATCAATTTATATCCAATTTCTTAAACCCAAATTAAAAACTAGCAAGATTTGAAATTTTAAAAAACTAATTCACACTGAAGATACATTTTTTTCTCTGGGTCAATTCCTTCATTTCATTCTTCTCAGATATGTTTTAAACTAAATGTACACTGTTTAAATATATCACTCAGATTGGGAAAACAGTTTTCAATTATATCTAATTATGCATTATTAGACATACAGCCCAAATTTCAAATAGACCAAAGAAAAATGAAACCATGGTAGTCAGAGAAAATGGTCAAGAAACTGATGGAACCACTAACAAGAGATTTTAGAGAAAAGAACAAACACTGATAAAAGTTTGATGCAAAAGCCTATGAAGGCATAGCAATGCAAATAGGGTCCAATGAGCCCTATGATTAGGGGTTAAGATAACTGGCATTTGACCTTTTAGAGATCACGTGGTAATGCCAAGGGCAAAAATTCTGAAATTAAGTTATAAGAGTTATGCCCCTAAGGTTAAGATTGATTAGGAGTGTATTCTAAACAAGTGTAACTTTGTCCTCAGACACTCTATATATCAGTCAAGGCAGCTTTCTTTGGAATTTTAACTTCAAAATACAAGCAGGGTTTTATGTAAATGTAATGTGGTGAAGGAGAGGGGTCTAGAGGGGTGTGGAACCCCATAAAGTAGTTTAGTAACTACTTTATTAAATAGTTCTTGTGGTCGACTTCAGACTTGACACTAAATACACCAACTCTATCAAAAAACATTTGACAGTGTTCAGCATTTTAGCAAAATGAGGCAACTAAATTCTTTGATATCAAATATACAATGGTTCAGAAAAAAAAAATCAGAGATGTTAGAGTTCATTTACAACCTCACTGGATGATAAAAAGAAGAGAAAAAGGGTTATTCCACAACAGACTGATCCTGCAGTGCTTCTCCAATGAAGAGTTCATTCTAGCAAATCATATGTACTGGTTTAGGATAGAAAATGAATGTGCAAGTCATCCATGTGGAT
Source organism: Catagonus wagneri (assembly GCA_004024745.2). Classification (NCBI taxonomy): domain Eukaryota; kingdom Metazoa; phylum Chordata; class Mammalia; order Artiodactyla; family Tayassuidae; genus Catagonus; species Catagonus wagneri. The sequence goes on from PVHT020003785.1 coordinate 12,331,222, forward strand.
ATTTAATATAAACAGTGGGGACCTCCAAAGGGATTTCTCTACATATTTAGAATTTTTTAGCTGTATATCATGAGAAGACTAACCCGTATTTGTAAAATTTATGAGAAGGTATAACTTAGTGCTCAGAAGGATTCTGGAGTAACAGTGACACGGTCTTCATTTTTTAGTGTGTATTCTCCCAACACTACCAGGATTCTGTTTCCCCATAAGAACTTTTTGACATTTGGATGAGACTCAAATTTAATTATTCTTCCAAATATCTACTCAGTGACTGTACTTGAGTAAGAGAAATCCCACAAAATCATTTCTAAACAAGTAACTGATATAAAACACAAATCCTCACTCTTCTGATTTATAATTGTTATTACATCATTCTCAACATATAACTTACAGATTTTTACTTGTATCTGTTGCACTAGTACTTCACTTTTCCCATATGTTTTCTAGGACTTTACAGTTACGGAATCACTAAAATAAGGAGAGTATTTGAACATGCCTAATATTTCAGCTTCATCTTTACAAACAATTTTGACCATCAAGATTATTGCTCCCCATAGCATTTAGATGACATTTTCTTTTAATTCGGCCATGATGGGATGGTTTTCTTCGTACATTTCTGTGAGTTTTTAAAAACATTTCTTTACCTTATCCTATTCATTCAAATATAAAGTAATAAGCACACTGATGATTGTTTAACTGATTGTTTAACTGATTGTTTAACTCTATCACCTCATTAAAAAGAGAGTTTCATTTATCTTTGGTATTTCTTTCAGAGTACCCACACACTCATTTCTTCTTGTTCACAGATATCTTAATCTTGTTCACATCTGTGGAAGACTCAGAAATATCCATGGCCACACACTGAAGCCTCTCTTCACTTCAAGAGTAGAGCACTATGAGAGCTTCCCAAGCTCAGAGATACAGAGAACAGATTGTTGGTTTCCAGAGGTGGGGGGTTGGGGTGATGGGTAAAATGGGTGAAGAGGGTCCAAAGGTACAAAATTCCAGTTACACAAGCTCCAAATATGTCATGTATAGCATGGTGACTCTAGTTAATAATACTGTATTGCATATTTGAAAGTTGCTAAGAGAATAAATCTTAAAAGTTGTCATCACAAGAAAAAAAATGTAATTATATATGGTGACACATATTAACTAGACATTATCATTTCACAGTATTTACAAATATTGAATCATTATGTTGTACATTCTGAAATTAATATAATGTTACATGTCAATTATACTTCAATTAATAAAAAAAAGAGCTGGTTTGAGTACACCCTTTCCATTATTTCATTGCTCACCAGTTATCTTCATAGCTTATTCAGTACTAAGATATTGCATGTTCTCAAATCAATGACCCTAGTCAAGAAATAAACATTAGTGGCCATATAAGAGCAGGGAAAGTAACTTATCCTATCTCAACAGTAATACTTTTAAGTAGGCCACAGTTTCTCAGAAATATTTTTTAAGAAAGGTCCTAAATAGTAGCAGACCAAATCCAACAACACATAAAAAGGATCATATTCCATGATCAAGCTGTACTCATTCCATGGTCACAGGATAGGTCAACACCCACAAATCAGTCAATGTGATACACATCAATGAAAGAAAACAACATGGTCATCTTAATAGATGCAGAAAAAGCATTTGACAACACTCAACATTTCATTCATGATAAAAATTCATCAAAGTGGGTATAGAGGAAACATGTCTCAACACTATAAAAGCCATTTCTGACAAACCCACAGCAAACATAATACTTAATGGTGAAAAGCTAAAAGCCTCCCTGGTAAAAGCTAGAACAAGACAGGGAGGTTCACTTTCATCACTTCTATTCAACATAGTATTGGAAGTTCTAGCCATAGCAATTGGACAAGAAAAACAAATAAAATATATCCAAATCGGAATGGAAGATATAAATTGCCATTTTATAGGGATGACATGATACTCTCTACAGAAAACTCTAAAGACTTCACAAAAAAACTATTAGAATGGATGAATAAATTTAGCATGGTAGCAGGATACAAGATTAACATACAGAAATCTGTTTCATTTGTTCACATTAATAATGATATACCATAAAGGGAAAGTTTAAAAAAAATCCTTTAAAATTGCATCAGAAAAATATACTTACGAATAAACCTGACCAACTATATGCTGACAACTATAAAACATTGTTAAATGAAAGATGGTTCATAAAAATGGGAAGATATCCTATGTTTGGAAGAATTAAAATTGTTAAAATGGCCATAATACCCAAAGCAATCTATGACTGTAAGTAATCCCTATCAAATTAGCCATGACATTTTTCACAGAACTGGAAGAAATAATCCTAAAATTTACATGGAACCACAAAATGTCCTGAACTGACAAAGCAATTCTAGGGAAAAAGAATAAAGCAGGAGGCATAACCCTCCCAGATTTCAAACAATACTCCAAAGATATAGTAATCAAAACCACATGATATTGGCACAAAAATAGACATAAAGATTAATTGAAAAATAGGGAGCCCATACCTACAGTCAATTAAAGTTCAACAGAGGCAAGAATATACTATGGAGAAAAGACAGTTGCTTCAGCCAGTTGTATTAGGAAAGCTGGGCACTGAATATAAATACAGTTGGAGCACTCCTTCACACCATACACAAAAAGGTATTTCAAAATGGCTTAAAGACTTAAATATAAAGCTTGACACCATAAAATTCCTAGAAGAGAACATAGGCAACACATTCTCTGAGAAACTGTAGCAATATCTTAGATGAGTCTCCCAAGGCAAAAGAAATAAGATAAAAAATAAAGAAATAGGACCCAATCAAACTTATAAGCTTCTGCACAGCAAAGGGAACCATAAATTATTAATAACAAAAAGGTAATCTACAGAATGAAAGAAAATATCTGTAAATGATGTGACAAACAAGGGACAAATTTCCAAAATATATGAAGAGTTTATACAGCTCAATATCAAAAAAAAAAAACAATCAAAAATGGGTAGAAAACCTAAACAAACATTTCTCCAAAGAAGATACAGATTTCCCACAGGAACATGAAAACATGCTTAATATTGATAATTATTAGAGAAATGCAAATCAAAACTACAATGAGGTACCATCTCATACCAATCAGAATGGCCAAAACCAAAAAGTCTGCAAATAATAAATATTGGAGAAGCTATGAACAAAAGGAACACTTCTACACTACTGGCAGGAATGTAAGTTGGTGCAGCCACTACAGAAAACAGTAAAGGAGTATGATGGCTCCTTTAAAAATGAAAAATAGAGTTATCATATGATCCAGAAATCCCACTCCTGGGCATATATCCAAAAAAGACAAATATTCTAATTTGAAACAACACATGCTCCCCCATGTTCATAGCAGCACTATAGCACTATTTACAATAGCCAAGACATGGAAGCAACCTAATTGTCCAACACACACACAATTATTAATCAGCCATAGAAAGGAATGAAATACTGCCATCTCCAGCAACATGGGTGGACCTAGAGATTATCATAGTAAATGAGGTCAGATAGAGAAAAACAAATATTATATCACTTATATATGATATCTTAAAAAGTAATACAAGTGACCTTATTTTTCAAAACAGAAATAGATTCACAGACTTAGAAAACAATTTTACAGTTACCAAAGGGGAAATGGGTAGAAGTGGGATAAATGAGGAGTATGGGATTAACAGATACACATTATATAAAAAAAATAGATAAATAAGGATTCACTGTATAGCACAGGGAAACATATCCAATATCTTATAATAACCTATGATGGAGAAAAAAATATGACTAGAATATATATATTCTTTTGAACATACATACACCACACACACACACACACACACAATGTGAATAAATGACTTTGCCGTACACCTGAAGCTAACAAAATATTGTAAATCAACTATACTGCAATTAAAAAAAAAATAAAGGTCCTGAAAGAAAATAGTTGAGTAGGGGAAACTAAAATATGAAAAATAGCTCTGAGACTAAAAAGAATGTGTCAGTTCCCCTTCCCCAACTGGTTTACTGAATTCTCTCCTTCATTCAATATATTCCTTCTCCCAAGCTCCTACTCCCCAAAACAGCTTCTTACAATTTAAAATAAAACCTTATTAATATGATAGAGAAAAATCCTCCAGGAAATGTCCTGACTACCTTCCCAGATGTTTTCCTGAGAAACACTAAAATTATTAGTGAAAGAAAAAAATGGGTGAATAAAATGTTTTACTTTTCCTATCACAGTGATAATATACCATTACATACACTTGTCCTTTAATGTTCCACTCCTTTTATCTTAAAATCCCTCTCCCACCATGTCCATGAAGATTACCATCTTTTAGGACTCTATCTCTTCTAGAAATAGTTCTCAATTTTCCATCCAGTTTTCTCGACTGTAGTCAACTAAATGTTATGTCCCCCAAAATTCATGTTAAATCCTAACACCTGATGTGATGGTATTTGGAGGTGGGGCCTTTGGGAAGTGATTAGGTCAGAAAGGAAGAGCTCTCGTGAGTGGAACTAGTGTCCTTAAAACAGAGTCCAGAGAATTTCCATTTCCCCTTCTGCCATGTGAGGACATAGCAAATGGTGGCTATCTACAAACTAGAAAGTAGACCCTCACCAGAGAGGGAATCTACAGTTACCTTGATCTTGGACTTCTCAGCCCCAGAACTATAAGGAATACATTTCTGTTCTTTATAAGCCACCTAGTCTATGGTATTTTGTTACAGAGGCCTGAACAGACTAAGACATCCAGTGGGAAGAGAAGCACTCATTTGTGAATCCTTAATCATAGTTCTTATATTATTTTACTACAATAATAAATTTATTCCTTATCTCTCCAACTAGATTATAAACTCTTGAAGAAAAGCTTATCTTTCTCACTTTTCTATTCTAGTATTTCATACAATACCTGGCACAGAGTTGGCATTCTATAACCGTACAATCAATTATACAAAAAGAAATGCAACAAAATTGCAATAATAAGCAAATACATTTTCTGCTTTTAAACATATTTTTAAACCCTTTTGTCTTACACAGAAGAAATTTGAGGTCAAGAGAATTAACATGGTTAATGGACTAAGTTTGCGATCTATTATCACTAATTTTTATATCACACTTTCCATTTGTGTTACACATGGAAGATTATTAAAGTGCAGTAGTAATGAAAATCCTCATGTCACTTTTTCTAGAAATAAATACTTTCTCATTAAAAACGATTTTTGATAGCGTACTGTGACTAAGGTGCTGAACCAATTCCTGAGAAGTATATGAAAAAGTACAAGCACTTGTCCCTGAGATTAGGGGAGTTGTAATTATTAGAGCCAAATGAAAATTCTGCTTTGTCTTATATTCTCTTTTCTCTTTTCAGTCATTATGATAGAACTAAAGAAGGCAATTAGAGTATTGCTTCTCATGACATCTTCAAATCAATTTCATCGTGGTTACGTATAATCAGTGACATACTACTTATCATTGCATATTGGAGAAAAGAAGGAAAGGAGGGGAGGGAGGGCTTGAGGAAGGAAAGAATTAAAGAAAGAAGGAAACTAAGTATGAAGAGCAAGAGATAGGGTTCTTTTTTCCATGTCTTAAAACAAAGGCCTGGTATAGAAATTTTAATTTGGAGTGTTTTTTTGTTTTACTCTGTTAATTTTTTATTATGTAATTTTCCTATACCCTTACCTCTTAATTTATTTCTTTTTCTTGTAGAGATAATGGGTGATTATATTGCTACCAACTATTAAAATTTGTGTACTTCTCTATTTAAAATTTTAGAGTAAATATAATTGCTTAACTCTTATTGATGCTTATTGCACTGCTGAAATAGCTCATTTACATGCATATTTCCTCAAATGATTTTCTTGCCTGAGATTTGGGGAGCAATTAAGTTATATTAGTTTAAATCAACAGATATTACTAAAATAATAATTACAGAATACACTGATGACAACCCTTCTCTAAGAAACTTAAGTACTATTTATGTCACCTAATCATCCCAGAGAGATAAGTAATTGGTTTCCATAATCTGAAAACCACAGAGGAAAGGGGATATAAAAAAAAATAGCATGGACCTGCGGAAGATCGCTTAATATACACGTGGTTAAAATGAGAAGAATAATTCATAAATCTGTAGCTTCTGTAATAACTACACTAACGTGCATTAAAATGCCATAACATTTACTGCATTTTAGTGTGAAACATGAGAATGATTAAAATGAGAAAATTTTAAGCCTTGAAATTACAAACATTTATTATGTATGTAATATGCCCTTTCTCTACTACACATTATGACAAAATTAGTTCTTACGGAAATACTAAAGGCCTGTGAACAATGTCATTCTTTTTAAGGGTATTTAAAATAGTTAAAAAGTTCCTTGGTCATAAAATATAGTTAAGAAATGTAATTAATACAAGTGATACAACTAATGTCAACAAAAAATGTCACACTATCACAGTTTCGTATTATTCTCAAGTTATCTCTTTCAAAACTGAAAGGATAGTACCTTGGGTGGGAGGAAACCTATATGTGAAACAATAATGTTGCTGCATAATACACTTCAGTGGCAGAAGCCTGTTCCCATGGTAACAGAACCACCGGAGGCAATGGTTATTTTGTTCTTCTATCCATGGAACCACTTAAGATAAAATATGATCTTAGAATCAACAAACCAAAAAGATAAGATTATTTCCTAGAATCATAGTTGTGTATAATAGGTAACAGTATATTTTTAAAACTGTAAAAACATCACATTGACTCTGTGTGATCCTGGAGAACTAGTTTACACTTTTAACAACCCTTCTGCTCCATTTCTAAGTGGATACCAACCTTCTACAGGCAGAAAACAGGCCAAGAAAAGTGCTCATGAGGACATGGTGCTCTATTAGAATGTTGTCAAAGAGCACACAAAACAAAATACACCCTGGAGGGTGAAGCAAAGAGGTGTGGAGATTAATGGACTGATGAGCCACTGCCAAACAGCAGAAGTGGGTTCAATCAAGGAACAGCCTGTAGGATGAGTAGGGAAACCTAGCAGTATTTGCCCAGCTAAAGTTTAGAATTACTGTGGATGGATATCTGCTACGTGGTTTTCATCCTTTCCCTTTTTAAATGGTTTTATCTCTTAACGATTATACTACCCCCAACTAACCCATACGTTAGGTGTACGTGGTATTAATCAAATTGTTAAGTCTCTGGATTAGGAAAAACACATGCTGACTTAAAGTACACCGTAAAACACTGGACTCTTAGCCCAATGCTGCAACTGAAAGAGATTTCATGGGGCCTTTGAAAGGGATGAATGTATTTTGTGTTTGGGAGGCCCATAATTTCAAACAGAGGATAGATTGTGGTAGACTGATGATACTGTCATCCCTATACACATTCCCTAAATCCCTTCACTTTATGACTATGAGATCAGCCTATGACTTGCTTTGCGAAAGAGATATTAGCACATGTACTGTAACTAGATAATTGAAAAGTATGTGTGCATTTCCCTTTGCTAACATAGTGCTTGTTCTCTACTGTGTCTGCAATCACCACAATAACATGCAAGTCTGCCAGAAGAATAAGAAAGGGAAAATGCTGAGGTCATCTAGACTATCCAACAGCAAGCAGGACCCAAAACATGTGAGAGGATATTGTCAAGACCAATTAATCTCAGTCCAGATCAGCAGAAATAGCAAGCTAAATATTTGTGAAGAATATAAATGATGGTTGTTTTAGGCCACTAAGCTTTGGAATAGTTTATTAAATAGCCATAACTAACTGATATACCTTCACTGGAATGATCTGGGACTAAGGGTCCACCTTCTATGGTTGACGAGGATTAATTACTAGATTTTAGCCAGTTTCCATGGAGCTTTACCAATAAATTCCTTTTCTAGGAAGTCAGCCTTTAGATCAATCACTGTTGAGCATATTAACCCTAATCTTTTATTTCACTACCCTGATCACAAAATGTGTTCTCTGAGCAAATTACCACAATCTAGTACCAATCTCCTAAGACCTATGAATTTGAACTGAATTTGCCAAAGGAGAAACTATAGGTTTGCAATAGTGCCTGATAAACACCCCCATAGGCAGATCATTTCTCCTGAGAAAAATGGGGTCAGACCGTTTTTATGGACAGCCTAAAAGGCAAGAACTACCTAGTATCGGAAGTATTAACAATGCTGCCATCCACAGAAACAGCATGAAAATTGAGAAAAGTTTTTTGAGAACTTTTAAGATTTCTCCCAAGGACACTCCAACGATCTTTATCATTCTGGAAGTAGAGAATGACCAGATACTTCCTCCTAGATAAATTTCATCACCCATGAAAATTGCAGCAAAGAAATTGGGAAGGGCTTAATAGCTATTTTGGACAAATCCAAGAGCAAGACACTGTTAACCTATATCTGGCCTCCAATGAATTCCGTGTTCCCCTCTTACTAGGCAAGGATCCATAGGCTCTGTCCATACAAAAACGAGTCATTTCAGTGGAGACCAGCGGTTCCCTATTACGATCCTTTAACTCACCCTCATGTTCCTGATGCAGTTCAAATATACTCATTTATATTCATTCCAGAGTGAGATAAGTCAGCATGGTACTTATATGGCATAATGTTTGGACCTAGAAATAAATTATCATATAAAACAGGAGAAAGATAATAGGTATATTCCATTTAGGGGATCACCGAAAGTGCTTCTGATTATAGTAGTAACTTTAGTCTTCATCTACCCCTTAGCACAGAGGGAAGCCAGAAATCTGTCATGATAGGAGTGAAGCCCATGGTTCTGCTATGACATAATACCATTATTATTTCTTAGTCCCTAATCACACCAGAGAGGCTGGTGCTTCCCTAATTATGTAACTTAAAATTCCATGGACAAATTATGAGAGTGTTTTTTGCCAAGTCTGATTTCTAGAACAGCCTGAATTCTTGGCACTGCCCTAGAATGCAACGAGCAATGGGATATTCACACACCTGCTACTACTCCTGTCTCCATGAATTTTCCATGACAAATGCTGTTCCAGCACATTTAGTGTGTATGTGTGTGTGTGCTCTCTCAGCATTTCCCCTCATTTCTGTGAGAGTTAGTGAGGCCAGATGTGTATCTTGTCAGGCATCACCATCACTCTCACCTACTTTCTAGAAGTGGATTGAGAGTCCAGAAGACCATCACAACCTTAAAAGAGGGAAAGTTCATTGGTGCAAACCAGCCAGTCTTTAAGATATAGGGTCCCTGGATGCTCACAAGAAGCAGCCCCACTTATTCCCTTAAAAATAGGAGACCGATGGCAATAAAACAACCTGAAATAGGATTCCTTATTTGTAATTAACTACTGAGCGAAGTCCTACTAAAAAACTTGTACATGCAATTGTTTCTGTGTACACATATGCATACACATATACCAGCACAGAGAGGGTTTATCCAAGAATGACTAAAACATGGGTACAATCATCTGGAAGTCAGGGAAAAGAAGAGATCTCCAAAATTACACAACCACCTTGTAAATTTAAGATAATACAGTGATGACTTCTAAGTCATCTGTGGTTTCACTATCTCAGCATCTCTGCATACCCTAAGTTATCCCCTGGTGCAAATGCTAAAAGACCACGTCTCTCCAATGATAAGACTCTCCTGCACATGAGCCTAAGAAGGGTAACTCTCCTTACCACCCCTATATATATATCATCCAATGAGTCAATGAAAGACCCTGAAATGACCAAGAAATCCAGCAAGAGAGAAGCCTTTATGGGACTGATAGCTTTTCCTTGTCCCTGACCACCTGCATAATGAATAAACAGACCAACTCAAGCCAGATGTTTTATTCCTTCTCTTTCTTTCAGTCTCTCAGCACCTCTATCTCTCCCTCTCCCTCCCTCCCCTCCTCCCTGCACTTTCCAACTTTCTCTTCCTAAATGCACTATGTTCAAATTTGATTTCAGAAATGGGGGAGGGAGGGTGCAGTTTCTTGGCCTTCCGTGTTCAAGGAATTCTTCAAATGTCTGGTAATCTTTGTCTGCCTACTTTTATAGGATTGGATCTGTTGAAACTAGTATCAGTAGTTATGAACGGGTTACGAATCCAACTAGTATCTACGAAGATGAGGGTTTGATCCCTGGCCACTCTCAGTGGGCTGGAAATCAATCAGATTCCATGTTGCTGTGGCTGTGGCCAGCAGCTTCAACTCCAGTTCAACCTCTAGCCTGTGAACTTCCATATGTTGCAGGTGCAGGCCTAAAAAGAGAAAAAAAAAAAAAAAAAGCTAGACCAGGGTTTCTGTGTCCATAGGTGAGGTGTACTGATTGTGAGCTTTTCTGAAATATTCTGATTACTGCAGAACCCCTATCTCAGTATTGAATATTGTTAAATCTTTTCTTCTGGGATAATAAGATATGCCCATGCAAAGTTATTTTCTTATCCTATCTGGATAACAGAAGCTTTGCTTCCAGTTTTCTAGAAATCAACTGAACAAGGACAGAGGGTCTCCATATTCACTATGTAAACTTTATTACCACTTTCAATATGTAACCTGTACCTTCCATTTTGCTTTCTGTCCTCAAGCATTAAGACTTTCTGGTCATGCTCTTCAGATAAATCTCAATAACAAGTTTCCAGAACTCTGCCAGGATATGAGGTAGCTATCATTCAAGTTTCAGAGTAGTGAGAAGGTATGGATCCAGGTACTTTGTAAACAGACCTAAACAATTCTTCTCTTATTAGACCTACCTTCATCTATCCCTTACAGAGGTCCTGAATACTACTAATTCCCAGGCCTTTTTGGCATTCCATGAGGTTCACAATTTGACTTCACTGACTGCTAGGCTATTATTCAGCTCTTTTGGACATGCTAAATCAATCACTCCCATCATCTTACATCTGAATTTCCAATTTTTTTTTTTTTGGTCTTTTTAGGGTCACACCCACAGCATATGGAGATTCCCAGGCTAGGGGTCGAATCAGAGCTGTACACCACAGCCGGCTTACACCACAGCCACAGCAACGTCAAATCCAAGCCACATGTGCAACCTACACCACAGCTCACCGCAATGTCGGATACTTAACCCACTGAGCAAGGCCAGGAATCAAACCCACATCCTCATGGATACTAGTCGGGTTTGTTAACCACTGAGCCATGACAGGAACTCCTGAATTTCCAACTTTTATTGCTATTCTCTCTTCTCATACTCTCCTTGTCATTGTCAAAATCAGCATCTTAAAAATCCTTGTCTCTCACTTGAGTGATATTTTACGAGGGAAAAGGCATTAATGTGTCTGTTTAAACCACCATTTTAAACCAAAAATCTCAATCCAACTTTTCTTAGAAAAAAGCTGCACCATACTGGCAAAAATATTCAGGGTCTTAAGCTCAGAGAAATGGTGTAGCTGCAGTTACGCATTTCCAACATTGCCAAGTTAGAGCATTAAGAAATACAGTCATTCAAAGATGCTCCTGTAAATCTTCCACAGAAATGCTTTTCATTGTATCTATCTGTTAATTTGTAATGTTTCCCAGAAGCCTTAGTAAATGCAGAGTCTGTAGATCTTTTTATACCAGAAAGATCACAGAGGGGAAAAGCTTCAATTACAGGAAGAGTGATTAAATCCTGTGCTCTACAATATCACTGTCTTGAAAATTGAAATTATGAGGCACCAGCTGTTGGCTCTAACTTTATATCTCACAAATGCAAAAAAATACGTTAATATCCCTGCAATATAAAATGCTACAAGATATAGGACAGTACTGTCAGTGAATATATATGCAGGACTTTTGAATATTTTTTATTCAAAGCAATCACTTCCTGTGAAGTACGTTGACATGTTTCTTAAGTAACTTTATGTTTTGGTCAATATGAATGCTTTAAATTTATACATTTTAGATTAATTTTAAACATTTTTAAAGCAGGATTTCCTTTTTTTTTAACTTTTTTAGGGTCATACCCACAGCCATAGCAACTCAGGATCCAAGATGCACCTGCAGCCTACACGACAGCTCACGGCAATGCTGGATTCTTAACCCATTGAGCGAGGCCAGGGATTGAACATACAACCTCATGGTTCCTAGTCGGATTCGTTTCCAGATCACCACGACGGGAACTCCTAAAGCAGGATTTCTTGCCACAGGAATGAAAACTGAAACAAGGTCTTAGCGATGTGGTTTAAAAATCCTGTTCAGTTCCATCATATAGCAGTTATTTCAATGAAAAAAAAAAAAACTCTCTCAAACATTTCTGTCGCACTTAAACCAACATCAGTTTAAACTTTCTAAAATTTCATTTTAAATTGATTCCTCTGATTTCATGAAAACAGCAAACTATACTTTCTTCATGCCCAGTCCACAGGGGTCAGACTTTCAAATTACAGTTTTTTTTCAGCTGCCAATAAGCATTAAGTCAGCAAGACGCCAAGTAATAAAGGTCAAGTATTAGAGGTATTAACTTTATTGGATATTGTTTTACAGTAGGTCTACACTGGATCTACTATTTATGAAAATAAATACTAAAAGATAAGTAAAAAGTGGCTAACCACAGCTTTCCCAGTTTTAAGAAACTAAATACTATGATACAAAATCTTCACAAACTGAAAACATCATCAGATAGATGATACTGTCATTATTCTTAATTAAGGTGGAATTACAACTCAAGAATATGAATTACAACTCTAGGAGCTAATAAAGAAATCACTTGAGTAGGATTCTATTTATTATCCTTACTGATTACAACAGATTATAAAATGCGATTCAATTTAAGTTATAGGTAAATAAGTATCAGTAATTTGTATCACCTATAAATATCCTGATGTTCTGATAAAGTTGTATGATACACAAATTTAAAAAAAGGCTTTTCAGAAGTTTAATGTTTTATCAATCTTGCTGACTCTTATCCTTATCTAGATATTAATTATCATTTATTTTATTTTGATCTTGTCTTTACTTGCCTTTGTTAATGTCTTAATGTCCACCCTTATTAACGGTGTTCTAAATCAAAGACAGATTATTATTCTCTTAAAAAGTAAATAATGACTACATATTTCCCCACACCCCAATTATTATCCCCAGGGTAATGCAATGAAAGCCAAGTGAAACATCCTACACATACAAATTTCAAAGTCTACATTACAGATAAAGAATGGAGAAAATTGGATTTTACCTGATTATCTACTGGAAAAAGAAGCAGTTACCTCTTCCTCCCTTATTAAAGAAGTGAGAAAAACATTTGCCCTTTGGAGACTGGATGAAAAGAATCCTGAGATCTCACACTAAACTGCTGGGATGTAAATACATACCTCTCGGGACCAGATAAGTCCAGTGTCTCTAGTTCTTCGGACCTAGAGCTGTCTCCAAAGTCCTGAGATTTACTTTGCTATAAAAAGTAAGCATATACCTCTAGACTCAGGAAAACCTGTATTGAGTTCTCCTGTCTCTACAGTTGTAAATTAATTCCCAAGTCTTGCTCTTAGACCAGCATTCCAAGATTTCAGCAAAATTTATCCCAAAAGTCCCAACTCTACAGAAACACACAAGTATTTCCTCTGTATTTCACAGTCTTGATAGCTTCAATTTTTGGCAGTATGAACTTCCTTTGAATATTATCTCTAGAATTTCTCATATAAGTGATAAACAGGCAGATATATAAACAGGCAGATAGAGCCCTTATGCTTAATACAGACATTATACTTGATATATTTAGCTCATATCGTTAATAAAAAGGCATTCTAACCTTATAAATAAAGGTAAAATCTTATCTTACAGGAGTTCCAGACTTCAGAAATTTGTAAAATAATGAATAGCATTATTAAAGAGACCTTTTTGAACTTCCATCAGCAGGTTTCCCTCACTAAATTTGAATCAGCTAATTTCTTCCTTTCACATAAATTTGACAATAACATGTCTTTTCTTTCTTTTTTCCTTATTACAATTAACTTATTTCTGAATCTGTCATAACTATGACACTCTCTGAACAGCTAACATATTCTCTTTTTAATTAAGACTTAAAAGATTATTCCCGCTCTTTGTAGCAGTCATTTCATTACTTTTTCAAATTTCTGTGTGTCTAAAAATTATAATTCCTAAGCTTCACAAAATCAAATTTGCATTTAAATACAATTCATTTTGCTAGAAAAAAAGACAAGCCTTTAAAAGCAGGGTTCAGTCTCGTCTTAAATGTAGAGATATAGGATTATGTCCACCACATAAAGGGAGCATTTATTTAAATGCGATATATTTCTGCATAATGCTACCCATATGCTAATTGAGAATTATTACCTCTAAGTCATGATTTAGCAAACAAACAGATTACTTTTTGAGAAGGACTCAGTTCCAACAATACAGAAAAAAATAAAAATCACACAGTTTTTCAGAAAAGGTTATATTTCACAGAAGATAGAGAAGATGCTGAATTTTGCAGTCTATAGACAAGAATACATCGTTGGCTATTATTTACAAACATTTATACATCATGATTCTAAATTTATCTTCAGATACATTTAAAAACAATTAAATGCCTTGTAAATTTAATTGGTCTGATTCTAATTTTACAATAATTTATAATTATATAAATATACCTGTTGAGGTCCTATCATGGCTCAGTGGTTAACGAATCCGATTAGGAACCATGAGGCTGCGGGTTCGATCCCTGGCCTTGCTCAGTGGGTTAAGGATCTGGCATTGCCGTGAGCTATGGTGTAGGTTGCAGATGCGGCTTGGATCCCATGTTGCTGTGGCTGTGGCGAAGGCCAGCAGCTACAGCTCCTGTTAGACCCCTACCCTAGGAACGTCCATATGCCGCGGGTATGGCCCTAGATAAGGCAAAAAGACTAAATAAATAAACAAACAAACCTGTTGAAAATGGTAATTTTTCTATACTCTGGCCTCAAAACAAAGTCATAGCAAATGAAATTTAAGACATGGACCCAGATGAGTTTTATATGTCATGCACTGATTATGTCAATTTGGTCATGATAGAAAACATTTGGGAAAGTCAATATAGCAAATCAAGAATAATACATAACCAAAAAATATAAAAGTTTGCCATTTCTTACCAAATGAATGTTGAAATAACGTTTACTTTTGTTAAATCAAACCATCTTTGTTTGCAAGAAGGACATATAAAAGCTCGTACTTTTATAAATGAAGACATAAGTATCTTGAGGATGTAAAAGAAAAGCAAACATAGCTAGGTTTCTCAATAGAAATATTTTATGAGTACAACATTGTCTTTACACAGTATCTCTAGTCTTAGAGGAGCTCTGATGATTTAATAACAATTCTAATATATGTCTTCTGACACAGGTATTCACTACAATCTGGACTCATGACAAATCATTGTGGTGATAAGCAACTTTTTATCTCTGATTCATCTATTCTTTCTGCAGACCAACTGCTGGTTTAGGTAAAATGTTTGACATAATTCTTTTCCTATTAGTTACAAAAAAATCCTTCAAAGTCTTTTTTTTATATTTAGGTTCTTAGTTTTTCTATTATAGCTGACATATTGTTCTGTCAATTTCTTCTGTACAGAAAAGTAACCCAGTTGTACATACATATACACATTCTTTATCTCACATTACCCTCCACCATGTTCCATCACAAATGAATGAATATAGTTCCCCACACTATACATCAGGATCTGATTGTTTATCCACTCCAAATACAATAGTTTGCATGTACTAACTCTTAACTCCCAGTTCAACCCCTTCTCTCCACATCCCCCTTAGCAAGTCTGTTCTCCAAGTCCATAAATTAGTTCTTTTCTGTAGAAAGTTTCATTTGTGCTGTATATTCGATTCCAGATATAATTGATATCATATGGTATTTGTGGTTCTCTTTCTGACTTACTTCACTTAGTATGAGAGTCTCTAGTTCCATCCATGTTACTGCCAATGGCATTATTTTGTTTTTTTATGGCTGAGTAGTATTCCATTGGGTATATATACCACTTCTTCTTAATCCATGCATCTGTCAATGAACATTTAGGTTGTTTCGATGTCTTGGCTATTGTGAATACTGCTGCAGTGAACATGCAGATGCATGTGTCTTTTTTAATTATAGTTTAGTCCAGTTATATGGCCAAGAGTGGGGCTGCTAGGTCATATGGTAGGTTCTGTATTTAGTTTTCTGAGGTACCTCCATACTCTTTTCCATAGTGGTTGTACCAACTTACATTCCCACCAGCAATGCAGGAGGGTTCCCTATTCTCCACACCCCTTCCAGCAATTGTTATTTGTGCACTTATTAATGATGGCCATTCTGACTGGTGAGACGTAGTACCTCATGGTAGTTTTGATTTGCTTTTCTCTAATAATCACCAATGTTAAGCATTTTTTCATGTGCTTGTTGGCCATCTGTGTATCTTCTTTGGAGAAATGTCTATTCAGGTCTTTTGCCCATTCTTCAAATGGGTGGTTGGCTTTTTTGCTGTTGAGTTGTGTAAGTTGTATATTTAAGAGATTAAGCCCTTGTCAGTTGCATCATTTGCCACTATTTTCTCCCATTCTGTAAGTTGTTTCTTGTTTCCTTTTTGGTCCTTTGCTGTGCAAAAGCTTGTCAATATGATTATGTCCCATTGGTTTATTTCTATTGTTTGGGAGACAGACCTGAGAAAATATTTGTAAGACTGATATCAGAGAATCTTTTGCCTATGTTCTCTTCTAGGAGTCTGATGGTGTCTTCTCTTACATTTAAGTCTTTAAACCATTTTGAGTTTATTTTTGTGCATGGTGTGAGGGTGTGTTCCAGTTTCATTGATTTGCATGCAGCTGTCCAGATTTCCCAGCAATACTTGCTAAAAAGGCTTTCTTTTTCCCACTTTATATTCTTGCCTCCTTTGTCAAAGGTTAATTGACTGTAGGTGTCTGGGTTTATATCTGGGTTCTCTATTCTGTTCCATTGGTCTGTCTGGCTGTTTTGGTACCAGTACCACACTGTCTTGATTACTGTGGCTGAGTAATATTGCCTGAAGTCTGGGAGAGTTATGCCTCCTGCTTGGTTTCTCCTGCTCAGGATTTCTCTGGCAATTCAGGGTCTTTGTGGTTCCACATAAATTTTTGGATTGCTTCTTCCAGTTTTGTGAAAACATGTCATGGGTAATTTGATGGAGATTGCATTGAATCTATAGATTGATTTGGGTAGTAAGGCCATTTTTACAATACTAATTTTTCTGAACCAGGAGCATGGAATATCTTTCCATTTCTTTGCATCCTCTTTAATTTCTTTGATTAATGTTTTATAGGTCTCAGCATGTAAGCCTTTCACCTCCTTGGTCAGGTTTATTTGCAGGTGTTTGATTTTTGGGGGTACAATTTTAAAAGATATATTTGAATTTCTTTTCTAATATTTCATTGTTAGTAAACAGAAATGCAACTGATTTCTGAATGTTAATCTTATATCCTCCTACTTTGCTGAATTTGTTGACCAGTTCAAGTAGTTCTGGGGTTGAGTCTTTGGAGTTTTCTATATATAGTATCATGTCATCTGCATACAGTGACAGTTTTAACCCTTATATTCCAGTTTGGATGCCTTTTATTTGTTTTGTTTGTCTGACTGCTGTGGCTAGGACTTCCAATACTATGTTGAATAACGGTGGTGAGAGTGGGCATCCTTGTCTTATTCCATATTTTGGTGGGAGGGTTTTCAACTTTTCTCCTTTGAGTATTGTACTTGCTGTGGGTTTGCCATAAATGGCTCTTATTAAGTTAAGATTTGCACCCCCTCTACCCACTTTGGTAAGAGTATTGATCATGAATGGATGTTGGACTTTGTCCAATGCTTTTTCTGCATCTACTGAGATGATCATGTGGATTTGACTTTTGTTAATGTGGTGTATAATGTTGATTGATTTGTGTCTGTTGAACCATCCTTGTGAATCTGGGATGAATCCCACTTGGTCATGATGTATGATCTTTTTTATAGTTGGATATTGTTGGCTAAAATTTTGTTGAGAATTTTTGCATCCATATTCATCAAAGATATTGGCCTATACTTTTCTTTTTTGGTAGTGTCTTTGTCTGGTTTTGGTATTAGGGTGATGGTAGCATCATAGAATGTCTTTGGGAGTGTTCCTTCTTCTTCAAAGTTTTGAAACAGTTTGAGGATGGGTATAACTTCCTCTTTGTATGTTTGGTAGAATTTGCCTGTGAACCCATCTGGTCCTGGACTTTTTATTTGTAGGGAGTGTTTCTGTGACATATTCAATTTCATTTCTAGTTATTGGTCTGTTAGGTTGATCTATTTCATCTTGATTCAGTTTTGGCAGTATTGATCTGAGTGGGGTGTTAAAGTTTCCTACTGGGGGATTAAGATGGCAGAATAGAAGGACTGGAGCTCAACTTCTCTCATAAAAACAACAAAATCACAACCAAATGCTGAGCAACTTCAACCAATCGGACTGGAAACTTTCCAAAAGATACCCTATTCCAGAAGACAAAGAGGAGGCCACATCAAGAGGTAGGAGCAGCAATTACACAATATAAGCAACCCCATACCTCCCGGGTTGGAAGCTACACAGACTGGAAGGTACTGTATCACAAAGACTCACCTACAGAAGTGAGAGTTTTGAGTCCCACATCAGGGCCCCATGCCTAAGGATCTGGCACTGGGAGAAAGAGCCCTAGGAGCATCTGGCATTGAAGGCCAGTGGGGCTTGTCAACGGGACCTCCATGAGACAGGGGGAAACAGAGACCCAATTCTTGAAGGGCACACACAGATTTTCACATGCACTGGGTCCGAGAGGAAAGCAAAGGCTCCATAGGAATCTGGGTGGAACATGTCTTCAGTTCTTGGAGGATCTCCTGGGGAAACAGGGTGACTGTGGCTTGTCGTGGGGGAAGGGCATTGGAGGCAACTCTTGGGAATACTCATTCTGTCTGTGTTTCTCTGGAGGTAGCCACTGTGGGAAAATCCGGCCCCACCCATCAGTGCTGAGAAGCCCCAGGCCAAATAAATCCAGGTGGAATCACAGCCCCACCCATCAGTAAACAGGCTTCCTAAAGACCCATCTGGCACACAGCTGGCTCTAATCTCACCAGAGACAGAACCCTTCCCACCAGAGGGATATGAATCAGCCCCACCCACCGGTGGGCAGGGACCAGTCTCCTCCCTTCAGGAAGCCTACAGCAAGCTCCCCTATACCAGCTTCAGCCACAAGGGAGGTTACACCAGAATTAAGAGAGGATACAACTCTATTGTCTGAAAACAAGGTCACCACACCAAAACTTTTAAAAATGAAAAGACAGAGAACTATAACTCATATAAGGGAGAAAGAAAAAAGCCCAGAAAAGTGTCTAAGTGATCAGGAGATTTTCAACCTCCACAAAAAAGGGTTTAAACTGTTGATACTGAAGATGATGCAAGACATTGGAAATAAACTGGAGGCAAAGATTGAAAACTTACAGGAAACAATGAGCAAAGAAATACAAGATATAAAGCTTAAGCAAGAAGAGATGCAAAATACAATAACTGAAATAAAAAATTCATTAGGAGCAGGCAACAGCAGAATACAGGAGGCAGAAGAATGAAAAAACGAGGTGGAGGACAGACTAGTGGAAATCACTAATGTGGAACAGAAAAGAGAAAAGATTGAAAAGAAATGAGGAGAGTCTCAGAGAACTCTGGGATAATATTAAATGTAACAAAATCTGTATTAGAGGGGTGCCAGAGGGAGAAGAGAGAGAGAAGGGAACAGAAAAAAATTTGAATAGGCAATAGCCAAAAACTTCCCTAACATGGGTAAGGAACCACTCACTCAAATCCAGGAAGCACAATGAGTACCATGTAAATAAATCCAAGGAAGAACACCCCGAGACACATATTAATCAAAATGACCAAAATTAAAGACAACGAGAAAATATTGAAAGCAGCTAGGGAAAAGAAACAAATGACATACAAGGGAACCCTGATAAGGTTATCAGCAGATTTCTCAGCTGAAACTCTGCAGGCCAGAAGTGAGTGGCATGATATACTTAACGTAATGAAAGGGAAAAACCTCTAGCCAAGATAACTTTACCCAGCAAGGCTCTCATTCAGATTTGAAGGAGAAATCAAAAGCTTTACAGATAAGCAAAAGCTAAGAGAATTCAGCAACACTAAACCAGATTTACAACAAATCCTAAAGGAACTTCTCTAGGCAGTAAAGAAAAGGCCACAACAAGAAACAAAAATAGCAGAAATGACAAGGCAAACCAGTAAAAACATATATACAGTAAAGATACAAAATAATCCATGCACAATTATGCTACCAAAATCAGAAATCGTGAGAAAAGGAGGGTACAAATGCAGGACACTGGAGATACACTTGCAATTAAGAAACCAACAACTTAAAACAATCTCATTTATATATAGACTCCTATGTCAAAGCTTCAGGGTAACTGCAAACCAGAAGTCTACCATTGATACACAAACAAATAAGAAAAATCAACTCAAATACAACACTGAAGATAATCATCAAACCACAAGAGGCAAGAACAAGAGAAGAAGGGAAGAAAAAAGAGCAACAAAACCAAATCCAAAACAGTTAATAAAATGACAATAAGAACATACATATCAATAATTACCTTAAATGGTAATGGACTAAATGCCCCAACCAAAAGACACAGACTGGCTGAATGAATACAAAAACAACACCCATATATATGCTATCTTCAAGAGACCCACTTCACTGCTAGGGACACGTACAAATTCAAAGTGAGAGGATTGAAGAAAATATTCCATGCAAGCGAGAATCAAAAGAAAGCTGGAGTAGCAATACTCATCTCAGAAAATAAGAGACCTTAAAATGAATATTTTAAGAGACAAGGAAGGACACTACAGAATGATCAGAGGATCAATCCAAGAAGAAGATATAACAATTCTAAATATCTATGTACCCAACATAGGATCACCACAATATATGAGGCACCTGCTAACAACCTTAAAAGGAGAAATCGACAATAACACAATCATAGTGGGGGACTTTAACACTCCAATTACAGCAATTGACTGATCATCCAGACAGAAAATCAGTAAGGAAACACAGGCCCTGAATGAAACATTAGATCAGATGGACTTAATACATATTTATAAGACATTCCATCCAAAAGCAACAGAATACACATTCTTCTCAAGTGCACACAGAACATTCTCTAAGACTGATCACATCCTGGGCTATAAACCAACCCTTGGTAACTTTTAGAAAATTGAAATCATATCAAGCATCTTTTCTGACCACAATGCTATGCGACTGGAAATCAACAATAAGAAAAAAATGGCAAAAAAAACACAAACACGTGGAAACTAAACAACACGCTACTAAACAACCAATGGATCACTGAAGATATCAAAGAGGAAATTTAAAAATACCTGGAAGTAAATGACAACAAAGATATGATATTCCAAAACCTTTCAGATGCAGCAAAAGCAGTTCTAAGAGGGAAGTTTATAGCAATACAAGCCTACCTCAGGGAATAAGAAAAAGCTCAAATAAACAACCTAACTTTACATCTAAAGCAGCTAGAGAAGGAAGAACAGACAAGACCTAAGGTTAGTAGAAGAAAAGAAATCATAAAGATCAAAGCAGAAATCAATGAAATAGAAATGAAGAAAACCATAGAAAAGATCAATGAAACTAAAAGCTGGTTCTTTGAAAAGATCAGCAAAATCAATATGCTCCTAGCTAGACTTATCAAGAAAAAAAAAAAAGGGAGAGGACTCAAATCAATAAAATAAGAAATGAAAAAGAAGTTACAATGGACATTACAGAAATACAAAGGATCATAAGAGACTACTATATGCAAGTATACACCAACTAGAAGAAATGGACATGTTCTTAGAAAAGTATAATCTTCCAAGACTAAACCAAGATGAAATAGAAAAGATGAATGGACCAGTCACAAGTTCTGAAATTGAAACTGTGATTTAAAAACTTCCAACAAACAAAAGTCCAGGACCAGGTGGCTTCAAAGGCAAATTCTATCAAACATTTAGAGAAGAGCTAACGCCTACCCTTCTGAAACCCTTCCAGAAAATTGCACAGGAAGGGACACTCCCAAACTCATTCTATGAGGCAAACATCGCCCTGATACCAAAACCAGTCAAAGATACCACAAAAAAAGAAAACTACAGGCCAATTTCACTGATGAACATAGATGCAAAAATCCTCAACAAAATACTAGAAAACAGCATCCAACCATACGTTAAAAGAATTGTACATCATGATCAAGTGGGATTTATCCCTGGGATGCAAGGATTCTTCAATATCCACAAATCAATCACTGTTATACACCACATTAACAAACTGAAGATTAAAAACCATATTATCCTCCCAATAGATACAAAAAAAACTTTGACAAAATCCAACACCCATTTCTGATAAAAACCCTTCAGAAAATAGGCACAGAGGGAACCTGGCTCAACATAATAAAGGCCATCTATGACAAACCCAGAGCTAACATCATTCTCAATGGTGAAAAGCTCAAAGAATTCCCTCTGAGATCAGGAACAAGACAGGGATGTCAGCTCTCATCACTACTACTCAACATAGTTTTGAAAGTCCTAGCCACAGCAATCAGAGAACTAAAAGAAATAAAAGGAATCCAAATTGGAAAAGAAGAAGTAAAACTATCACTATTTGCAGTGACATGATACTATACCTAGAGAATCCTAAAGATTTTACCAGAAAACTGTTGAGTTCACCAAAGAATTTGGCAAAGTCGCAAGATACAAAATTAATACACAGAAATCAACTGCATTTCTATATACTAATAATGAAAGATGAGAAAGAGAAATTAGAAAGTAATCCTGTTTATCATCCCATCAAAAAGAATAAAATACTTGGAAATAAACCTGCCTAAAGAGACAAAAGACCTGTACTCTGAAAACTATAAGATGCTGATGAAAGAAATCAAGGATGACATGAACAGATGGAAAGACATACCACTGTCTTGGATTGGAAGAGTCAATATTATCAAAATGACTATACTACCCAAGGTAATCTATACATTCAATGCAATCCTTATCAAATTACCAAGGACATTTTTCACAGAACTAGAACAAAATATTTTAAAGTCTGTTTGGAAGTACGAAAGGCTCAGAATAGCCAAAGACATCCTGAAAAAGAAAAAATGAAGCTGGAGGAATCAGGCTCTCTGACTTCAGACTATACTACAAGCTACAGTCATCAAAACTATATGGTACTGGCACAAAGACAGAAATATAGATCAGTGGAACAGGATAGAAAGCCCAGAATTAAACCCACACACCTACAGTCAACTAATCTATGACAAGGAGGCAAAAATATACAATGGAGAAAAGACAGCCCCTTCAATAAGTGGTGCTGGGAAAACTGGACAGCCATATGTAAAAGAATGAAATTAGAACACTTCCTAACACCATCCACAAAAATAAACTCAAAATGTATTATAGACCTAGATATAAGACCAGATACTATAAAACTCTTAGAGGAAAACATGAGCCTAACACTCTCCAATATAAACAGCAATATCTTCTCAGATCCACCTGTTAGAGTAATGTCAATAAAAAGAGAAATAAACAAATGGGACTTAATTAAACTTCAAAGTTTCTGCAAAGCAAAGGAAACCCTAAACAAAACAAAAGACAACCCACAGAATGGGAGAAAATATTTTTGCAAATGAAGCAACTGACAAAGGGTTAATCTCCAAAATTTATAAACACCTCCTACAGCTCAATACCAAAAAAAAAAAAAAAAACCCATCAAACAATGGGCAGAAGATCTAAACAGACAATTCTCCAAAGAAGACATACAAATCACTGAAAAACATATGAAAAGATGTACAACATCACTAAGTATTAGAGAAATGTAAATCAAAACCACTATTGAGGTAGCACCCTACACCAGCCAGAATGGTCATCATCAAAGTCTACCAACAGTAAGTGCTGGAGAGGGAATGAAGAAAAAGCAACTCTATTACACTGTTGGTGGGAATGTAGATTGGTGCAACCACTATGGAAAACAGTATGGTGATTCCTCAGAAAGCTAAAAATAGAATTACCATTTGATCCAGCAATCCCACTACTGGGCATCTATCCAGAGAAAACCGTAACTCAAAAAGACACATGTACTCCAATATTCATTGCAGCACTCTATACGATAGTTAAGACATGGAAACAACTTAAATGTCCATCAACAGAGGAGTGGATAAAGAAGTGGTACATATACACAGTGGAATATTACTCAGCAATTAAAAGGAAAGAAATAACGGCATTTGCAGCAACATGGACGGACCTAGAAATTATCATACTAAGAGAAGTCAGTCAGACAATGAGAAACCAATATAAAATGCTATCATTTACATGTGGAATCTAAAAAAAGGACACAACGAACTTTACAGCAAAGATACTGACTCATAGACTTTGAAAACATTATGGTTTCCAAATGAGACAGGATGGGGAGTGGGGGGATGCACTGAGGGTTTGGGATGGAAATGCTATAAAAATTTGGTGTGATAATTGTTGTACACCTATAAATGTAATAAATTTCATTAAGTAATTTTAAAAATTTTTAAAAATAGTTTCCTACTATTATTGTATTCCCATCAATTTCAAAGTCTTTAAATACAGGATTTTTGAAAATTTACTTTAATCTAAATATGTGTTAATAGGATTGATATAAATTAATCAACATTATCAACATGATGTAGATTTTCAAGCATTAGCAACTTCATGAATGTCATCCTTAAGGCTGTAATCTTTCAGGGAGTCTTTCTTAGTTCCAAATTCTCTGGTAACTGTAACAAGTAACGCCTTTTGTTTTTGTTTTTATTTCTTCCCAGAAGTTTTTATATTACTCTTTAAGGATTCTGTAATTCCCTATTCTCAAGTCTGTTTTTCTCATGTCACATGACAGAAAAGTAATTTATGAAAATATTACTTCCCATAAAACTGCAGAAGGGGTATGGGCAGATCACTTATAAAATTGTACATTTTTTTTCCCAATTAAGCTTACTTAACAATGATCTTATACGAATAATCAGTAGTTATTGAACCCATCAAAAATATGTCTTGGATACTCAAGTTCAGACAAATGGCAATCACTTTTAAACATTTGGATGTAGGTTTTTTCCCAGTCGCTATCAGCTTTACCTTGTATATGCTGACAGCATCAGCGTATCTGTTAACAGTGAGTCTATGCTCAATGTCCCTAAAACCTCTTGATTATCTTTCACCTATCTCTGTTGCTGTTTTTCTAGAACTCTAACACCAATAAAAGTTGCTGCACTGGCATTGTAAATTTGTTCAGATTCTTATTAGTTGTTATTAGCAAGTGTGCTAATAAAATATGCAGCTTTATGATCAGCAACAACATTTAAGCAACAGATTTTCAGGTAATTTACATTATGAAGTTTCTGAAATTTCTGCTGCCGGTATTTTGAATATCCACACTCACATTCAGAATTCAGTCCTTGGGAATTCCACTGTGGCTCAGCAGTGATAAGCCTAACTAGTTTCCATGAGGACTAAGTTTTGATCCCTGACCTCGCTCATGGGTTAAGGAGCCAGCATTGCCGTGAGCTGTGGTATAGGTCATGGATGCAGCACAGATCTGGCCATTGCTGTGGCTGTGACATAGGCTGGCAGCTGTGGCTCCAATTCAACCCCTAGTCTGTGAACTTCCATATGCTTCAGGTGGGCCCTAAAAATGACAAAAAAAAAAAAATAGTCCTTTACGGTATATTCAAGTATATTTTGTGACCCCTTTACTGATCATGAGTTCAGGTTCATTTTCTGGTTGTTAAGTCCACTCATTCAACACACAACTATCTGAATTACTTTTTATTTTGTTTTGATTTTTCCACAGGATCAGTTTTTTCCCTCTTTATATTAGTTTGTTATTGTTGTTGTTGTTTGTCTTTTTATGACCGCACCTGTGATGTATGGAAATTCCCAGGTTTGGAGTTCCCGTTGTGGCTCAGTGGTTAATGAATCCAACTAGGAACCATGAGGTTGTGGGTTTGATCCCTGGCCTCGCTTAGTGGGTTAAAGATTTGGCATTGCTGTGAGCTGTGGTGTATGTTGCAAATGCAGCTCGGATCCCACGTTGCTGTGGCTGTGGCATCGGCTGGCAGCTACAGCTCTGATTCAACCCCTAGCCTGGGAACCTCCATATGCCGCGGGTGCGGCCCTAGAAAAGGCAAAAAGACAAAAGAAAGAAAGAGAGAAAGAAAGGAAGGAAGGAAGGAAGGAAGGAAGGAAGGAAGGAAGGAAGGAAGGAGGGAAGGAAGGAAGGAAGAAAGAAAAGAAAGAAAAAAGAAGACAAAAAAAATTCCCAGGCTGGGGTCAAATCAGAGCTGCAGCTGCTAGCCTACACCACAGCCACAGCAATACCAGATCCAATCTGAACTACACCTGTGACCTGCAACAGAGCTTACAGCAAGACTGAATCTCCAGCCTACTGAGCAAGGCCAGGGATTAAACCTGAGTCCTCATAGATACTAATCATGTTTGTTTCTGCTAAGCCACATGGGAACACAAGTTCTGGATTATCATTATCAATGAGACACTTCATTGACTTTTCCATTTCTTTAAGAAATAGATGGTCATATTTCCCTGTTCATATTCTCTAGTTAGATATTTCAGTTAGATATCCCACTTATAAAAAGACTTCTGAAAGACTTAAAATGGTCACACTTGGGCAGTAACTCCATTTTATGCATTACTTATTATAACCAAAATTTCCTTTGCTCTTTTTCACTATAACACAGGGGTGGGAGGTGCAGTAGGAATGCTAACACTTGTTTACATTTTCCCAAAGCAATTAAACTCAGTTACCAAGGGGGAAAAAAAGGGAAGGTAATGAAACATCTGTGGAAAAGCAAATGAAAGAAATATGATTGTACATTCCAGTCCAATTATATTGCCCACCAAATTGTAATATGAAACTCATGAGAAAAATAAAGGGTACTGTAGGGCTTTACAGAACTGTGGAATTGTCCTCATTTATTTAGGAGGTAGGCATTACAATTATTATCACCATTTTATAGAAGGAACCATATAGAAAAATTAAGTAAATTCCCTTTGTCATGCATTCAATATAAGCAGTAGAAACAGGCTTCAAACTCTGGCAGTCTGGCTCCACAACCTTACTCTTAACCTCTGCACTACACTGACATTGTTCCTCTAATCATTCTGTTTTCTCATGTTGTTTCTTTATCATTGTTCCTTTAAGTGTCCATCTGTGGCCCTAGAAATTGACAGTATTACTTTCCACTACATCCATGAAAGTGATTTAGGATATCTCGACATTCAAGACAGTATTGACTGATTTCTGACTATTACCACTTACCACAGAGAACAGTCAGTTCAGACTTCACATAGGTACATAGATATATCAATTCTGCTCCCAAAACCTTATATGCATGAAAGTATAAACCTATTATTTATAATTTTGTAAATAACTAGAAAACATAGTGATGCAAAGCAGTCCCATAATTAAAACTAGGACTGAGAGAATAGAAAGGTTATCTGTTGTATCTTCTAAAAATAAGAAAGTATACCTACAGTTTAGGTTCTCCTTTTATATAGCTGACAGGAATTTCCTGCACCATTCCATTTCTTTCTACCCATAATCCTAATAATAGACAAACAAATCTATGTATAAAAAACATACACAATATTGTGGATAATTAGCCACACAACATAACTCTTTGATTTGAAATGTAAAGCTTATGTGTTTAGACTTTCTAAACATTCGGATTTCAAAGGCTTATTTAGGAGTTTGTTGTTATTTTATGAAAGAAACTTACTGCTTAAACTTCATATATTGTATGTATATATATATTCTAGAATATATTGCCTTTAAAAAACATCACTGAAATCTTCTGCTATTGCAAAATGATGCATATACATTTTTATGAAAAAGCATGTTATGATGGAAAGTGCACTGAAACAGGATTGGGTTCTCACATTTTTATCCCTAATACTGCCACCAAGCGGTTCTGTGACCATTCTCCCTGAGTAACTTGGATAATAATATATGCAATTAATTTCATTTTATTAAAAAGAAAACATGTTCATAGAATATAAAATGTGTTATGATTCATACATAATGCATGATATTTAGAGATATATGAAAGCATAAATATTTTAAATAAAACGGAAGCCCCAGATAATCAATAAAAAAATACAGTTTAATATTTTTGTATACCTGTCTTAGTCTGTTCAGCTGCCATAACAAAATAATAGACAGGATGCTTAAACAAAAGGAATTTGTTTCTCACAAGTAGACGCTGAAAGGTACAAGGTAAAATACTGGGTGATTGACTGGGTTCCCAGGTGAGGGCTGTTTTCCTGGCTCAAGATGGTTGTCTTCTTACGATATCCTCACATGGCTGGGGAAAGAGGACGTTGTGGAGAGCAGGGGAGAGAAAGAGAGGGAGGTAGCAAGCTCTTTGGCATCTCTCATATAAGGGCACTAACCTCATCATGACAGCTTCAACCTCATGACCTTACTTCAATCTAATTACCTTTCAAAGGCCTCATCCTCAGATACCATCACACTAGGGGTTCAGACATCAACATACAAAAATTTGGGGAACACAGTTCTGTCCCTAGCATTCTGCCTTTGGCCCCTCAAAATTCACATTTCTCACACAGAAGGTGCCTTCAGTCCATCCAAACATCTGCAAAACTTTTAACTCATTCTAGTATTAGCTGTATAAAGTTCAAAGTCTCATCGAAATAAAATCTAAATCACACAGAATGAATGAGACTTGAGGTATGATTCACCCTGAGGCAAAATTCCTTTCCAAGTGTGAGCCTGTGAAACCAAACACATTATGTGCTTCCTACATGCAATGCTAAAACAGACATAAGATAGATATTTTATTCCAAAAGGGAGAAATAGAAAAGAAGGAAGAAGAGATAGGTTTCGAGCAAGTCCAAAACCTAGTAAGACAAATTCCGTTAAATCTAAAGGCTTAAGAATAATACTCTTGGATTCTATGTTCGGCCTTCCAGTCCCACTGGGGCAAGGATTGCACCCTGCAGGCTCTACTAGGCGAGGGTCAGCTTCCAAGTCTCCAGGTGGCCTCACCACCATGGTTCCAAATGGCCCCGTCTGTCCTGTTGAAACTGAGGCATTACCCCAGACACACACGTGGAAACCTATAATCCCAAAATCTATTTATCAAGTGATAGTCCCTGGTGTTTTCCTTTAGGTGCACTTTCTAGTTTTTGCAATATAAACAGAATGAATATTTTCCAAAGTGTTTAGTTCTGGTTCCTTTTTGCTAAAAAAATTCCTTCTTCAGAAACTAACAACACTTTCTAATTTAACTATTGTACAATAAAATTTATTTTAAAAAATAAAAAATTCCTTCAACTCATTACTTTCCTCTCACATTTTACTATAAGCAGTTAGGAGGAGCCAAGGCATTCCTTCAACACTTTGCTTAGAAATCTCTGCAGCTAAATATCCAATTTCATTGCTTATAAATTCTACCTTCTATAGAATACTAGAACATGAACACAACTTAGCCAAGTTCTTTGCCAATCTGTAGACAACCTTTCTTCATAACATGTTCCTCACTTCAGCCTGATATCTTACCAGAATCACCCCTAATATCCATATTACTAGCAGAAACCTCAAAACTCTTCATTATCCAGTTCCAAAGATATTTTCACCTGTTTAGCTATCTGTTACAGCAGCAGCCCCCACTTCTCAAAACTAAAATCTTTCTTAGTCTGCTCACTTTACTATAGCAAAATACCATGGACAGAATGGCTTAAATAAGAGAAACTTATTTCTCACAGTTCCGCAAGGTGGGAAGCCTAAGAACAGGCTGCTGGCCAATTCAGTTTCCCAGTGAGGGCTCTATCTGTTTTGCTTATTGCCTTCTTCTTGGTGTGTCCTTCCATGGCACAGAGAGTTTTCTAAGGTTGCTTCTTGTAAAGATAGGGAAGATCTGGTACATATACACAATGGAATATTACTCGGCCATTAAAAGGAATGAAATAACATTTATAGCAAGATGGATGGACTTAGAAATTATCATATGAAGTGAAACCAGTCAGACAACTAGACACCAACATCAAATGCTACTACTTACATGTGGAAACTAAAAAAAGGACACAATGAACTTCTTTGCAGAGCAGATACTGACTCACAGACTTTGGAAAATTTATGGTTTCCAAATGAGACAAGTTGGGGAGTGGGGGGATCCACTGAGGGTTTGGGATGGAAATGCTATAAAATTGAGTTGTGATGATTTTTGTACACCTATAATTGTAATAAAATTCATTAAGTTAAAAAAAAAAGACACTAACCCCATCCTGATGGCCTCATCCTCGTGACCTCACCTAAACCTAATTATCTCCCAAAGGCTTCTCTCAAATACCATCACATTAGTGGTTAGGATTTCTACATATGAAAAGTATGGGTGACAATTCACTCCATAGCAGTGCCCAACTAGTCTTTTTGTTTGTTTTAAAACTTAATTTCACTTCATTAGCAACATACACTTCCATTTAATTTTACGCAGTAAAAGTCTAGAATGTCATTCATGTTCCTCAACCCCTTTAATCCCATACCTATCCTGTAACAAAAGTTAATAGGCTGAGGGGGTTTTTATTCCACGGTTTTTGTATGGTTTTTCTATGTTTTTATGAACATATAAAAATCTACACACTTAAGCAGGAGTTTAAAAAAAATTTTTAATTGACTCATAGTTTACATATTTTTTCTAAAACAGGCCCATTTTCTGTACATGTAGTTCTACCTTATTCTATTTAATAAATGAACTATAATCCTTAATGTGGATGTAGTAAAATTGTTCAACCTTTCTCCATTTAATAGAATTTCAACTTCTTTTCAACGTATGGCTATTTAAAGTCCTTATACACACAAAAAATTATGGACATATGTTTACATTACAAGAATATTTTAAAATAAGTGGATGTGCTTTATTCCTCTACTTTCATGTATTTAATCTTTTCCCCAGTGATCAAGAGGCATATATCTATGAAGAACAGGATTAGTAACAGAATTGTTCAAACAAGAATGCAGAGAGACAGAATTAACATTCAGTTTCTGATATCCAACATAAAACTTATGAACCCTCATCAAGGCAAGAGACTTTAAAGACATTTAATTCTACTCTATCATCTCTTTATAGAGACGGACTAGAGGATTCTATTATAATGTATTATTATATCCCCAGGATCTAAAGAAGAAAATGAAATACAGGGATAGAAAATCCAAAGTTCTCCTCTTATGTCTCTTCTTTATTATAGAGAGAGGGGGGAAAAGAGAGCAAGAATGAGGTCAAATTCCAGAGTCCTTCCTAATCCTGGGCCTAAACTTCCAGGCATGTGGTTAGGCATGGAGATTTATTAGCTAATTTACAGGTAGGTATGGGATAGTCCAAACACTGAATCTAATGGCACTCTTGTCTGGATTTAATAGGGGAATCCTACAACCTTATAGAAAAGCCCCAAGTGTGGCCATTCCCCACCAAGGTAATGGCACAACAGTCATAATGAAATAAGTAAAATGGAAGCACTGTCCCTCATTCCCAGTGGCCTTATGGAGCAAGAGATATGGAAATAACTAAGTATATCAGTAATCTCAGAGGTATGGAGAATCCCATGAACCCTCAGAAGCCTAGAGTGAGCATAAAGATGCCATTTGAAGATGACAGTCAATGCCTGAACCACTCAAATGCCCTTTAATGGGTGGATGAATGAACAAACTGTAGCTCACCTTTTAGCTCCTAAATTCTAACACTTTTCTGAATCACCTCTCCTAGAGCATCACCAAGTTGCTTATGAAGCCTCTGTCTACACACTTTTGCAGTAGCTGCAACTATCTCTGTATTTTATTAAAACCACATCAAGAGCAACATTCAGTGAATTAGCCAGAATCACGTTCATCCCTCATTCTAGTCGGTGCAGTTTTACATGGCTGTGATTGAAGTGCTTTGGCTGCCACTTCTTCCCACAGGATACAGTTGATAGGCCTGACACTGACATTTTCCCTGCTGTCTCAGCTGTCTGACAGTGATAACATAGCAGCCTCAGATCTGAACACAGAGTCGCACATCCACTCACTGGTGCTTGCTTCAGGAGAAGAAAAAAATCACTTTACATTCCAAGGCCAAATAACTTCAAGGTTCGCTTTCTTAATAGAAAAGCTTTTTTTCCATTGTTAGTAACCAGCAACTACTGGCTTCTCAAAGGATCTTACTTAATGAGACAGTTGACCTTTAGTTCCCATACTTGTTACAACAACAAAATTAAAGTACATTTTAAAAGCGTTAATTGCCAATTACCAAGGCCTAT
This sequence comes from Catagonus wagneri, assembly GCA_004024745.2. Lineage (NCBI taxonomy): Eukaryota > Metazoa > Chordata > Mammalia > Artiodactyla > Tayassuidae > Catagonus > Catagonus wagneri. The sequence goes on from PVHT020003785.1 coordinate 12,363,510, forward strand.
CATATTAAAATAAGGTATCTCATAAAAACGTATTGCCAGATAATTGTAGTGTAACCTGTCCTCAGCACTGTATTGTCAAAGGTGCTCAAGTTAATATGGTGATGTATTTAATTAGAAAGAAATTATTTACGTTTCTAGAAGTTGGGGCAAAGATATATTACTTATTTTTCACAATTGAAATTTTTGTACTTTCTAACTTCCCCTTTTCTTTCTAAATTAAAAATTATTACTCAGCATAAAAATTTATACTTTCTTTAAAACATCAGCATATTTTTTTGTTTTGTTTTGTTCTGTTTTATTTTTAGGGCCACACCTACAGCATATGGAATGCCCCAGGCTAGGGGATCAAATCAGAACTGCAGCTTGCCAGCCTATGCCACAGCCACAGCAACAGCAACGCAGCATCTGAGCCATGTCTAGGACCTACACCATAGCTCATGGCAACACCAGATCCTTTAACCCACTGAGTGAGGCCAGGGATTGAACCCCCATTCTCATGGATACTAGTCAGGTCCGTAACCCACTGAGCCACACTGGGAACTCCCAAAATGATGGCATGTTTTAAAGATTAGCTACTTTTGAATCAGTATTAAAATACTGAGTACATGGAATATTAGATTATATTTATAGCCCAATAAATAGCCAGAAATGGTCTAAACTATGGGTATACTTTGAGTTGCTAAGATCAGGGGAAAATTTAACCAACAACTCAATAAATGTGAGAGTTTTTTTCTATTAACTCTTGTTTTCTAAATATATAACTTCCTTAAAATCAGAGTAAACAAAGTTTAATTTCTTACAATTTTTAAATGCCAGTATATGTAAAGAGACTATTAAAGTCACATAATAGAATACATACAACTACAGAAAATGTTGGTTTTAATTTGGCACAGACCTCCTCTCCCCTACACTGCTTATTATTTGTTTCTGGTGCTACTTGAGAAATAATGGAAATCTTTGCTTAAGAACTAGAGTGTCCTGGTAAAAGAAAAACTCATAATATCCAAACCACCTTCTCTTTCAGAATTCAGTGTGATACAACTTCGAGAACTTAACATAGTCCAAAATGGGACCATTATGCAGGAAAGGACAGCAATGCCTCCTCCATCCAGACCCATGAAGAAGGAAGCATCAGGACCCAGGGGACTGGCTCAGGGTCTGACTGGAGCTGCAAGTTCTCTTTTCCACCTTGGTCCTTCTGGCAAGCTAAGGGTTTTCTAAAGTGCTGTGACTATGAAATATAGAGCTGCGTCATCCCTATGTCATGTCTACAGTGTTACATCCACCTTAGCTGAGTCTGAATCTTGTTTAGTGGCTTTAAAACTTAATTTTACTTAATTAAAAATGCATGTTTTAGGAGTTCCCTTATGGTGCAGCCAGTTAAGTATCTGGCATTGTCACTACAGTGGCCCAGGGTGAGATCCCTGGTCTGTGAGCTTTCTCATGCCACAGCCAAAAAAAAATTGCATGTTTCCATTTAGTTTCAGAGAACATGATGATATATAATTTTAAGAAATCAGAAGTGTTCCTCAACCCCTTCAATCCCACACCTTTCAAGTAACTAAAGTTAACAGGTTGGATAAAGAGAACTTTTCTCCTCCTTTGCTTTCCTACCCTCTCAAAACCCGCTGACACCAGACACTGTTTCAAATGGTTCCACCTGAACCACAGAACTCCGTCCTCAAGTTTTTTCCAATTAAGGACACTTAAATTACATCAATATTATCCCTCACAAGTAATTTCTGAGAAGCTCTGACAGCAGGGTTGGAGTAGCTATAAAGTGTTCCTGCTTATTTTCTACCGTCAACAGCCAAGTCTCTGGTTAAAGGCTTGACCTGAGGTCCTTTTAGAAGCAAATATTCATAGGGTGACAGGCGTGAGAGCCTACACCAATAGAGTATTCAGAAGTGAAATAATGGAGTCAGGAAAGTGTGGAGCAGTATTACCCCAGATGATCTACCCTTAATAAGAGCATGTTCTCCCAGAGTGAATTTAAAAGTAAGTATGGAGTCATTCAACAGAGATAAGCTGAAAGTCTTTCTGCTCAAATCTAGAACAAGACAAGGATGCCATTCTTAACCACTTGTATGTTCAACATAGCTTAGGAAGTTCTAGCCACAGCAATTAGACAAACAAAAGAAATAAAAGATATCCAAATTGGAAGAGGAGAGGTAAAGCTGTCACTCTATGCAGATGACATGTTACTATATATAGAAAATCCAAAGGACTTCATACAAAAACTACTCAAACTGATAAACAAATTCAGCAAAGTAGCATGATACAAGATTAACATTTATAAATTGGTTGCAGTTCTGTATACTAATGCTAATAATGAAATATCATAATAAGGAACATAATAAAAAAAATCTTGTAAAATAATGACCAAAAAAGGACAAACTGCCTAGGAATAAACCTGACCAAGGAGGTGAAAGATTTATACAATGAAAACTACAAAGTATTAACAACAAAAATTAGAAAGGATTCAAAAACATAGAAAGGTATCCCATGCTCCAGGAATGGAAGATTAATATTGTTAAAATGGCCATACTACCCAAAATAATCTACAGATTTAATGCAATCCCTATCAAATTATCCATGACATTTTTCACAAAACAAACAAGCCAAAAATTTATATGGAACCATGAAAGATCCAGAATTGCCAAAGCAATCCTCAGGGCGGGGGGTGGGGGGAAAGCAAAGCAGGAGGCATAATTCTCCCAGACTCCAGACTATTGCAAAGCTACAGTAATCGAGACAGTGTGGTATTAAATAAAGAGTTGTGCAGCGGGGAAAAAAAAAAAAAACTGTGGTATTGGTACATATGGGTCAATAGAACACAACAGAGAGCCCATAAATAAACCCAGAAGCCTACGATCAATTAATATTTGACAAAGGAGGCAAGAATATAAAATAGGAAAAAGTCTCTTCAGCAAGTGGTGCTGGGAAAACTGAACAGATGCATGTAAATCAGTGAAACCAGAACACACCCTCACATTATGTACAAAAATAAACTCAAAATGGTATAAAGACAAATATAAGACATGATATCATAAACCTCCTAAACGTGAAGATAGGCAAAACATCCTCAGACATAAACCGTACAAATGTTTTCTTAGGTCCATCTCCCAAGGCAATATAAACAAAAAAACAAGCATTTTGTTTTCAAATGATACCTAATACTTAATAAAACTTGCAAGCTTTTGCAGAGCATTAAGGAAGCCACTGAAAAAAAAAAAAGAAAGATAACCTACAGAATGGGAGAAAATAGTTGCAAATAACACAACAAACAAGGGCTTCATCCCCAAAATATACAAAACACCCATGAAACTCAACAATAACTCAATCAAAAAATGGGCAGAAAACCTGAACAGACATTTCTCCAAAGATGACATAAGGATGTCAAGTAGGCATATCAAAAGATGCTCAACACAACTAATCATTAGAGAAATGCAAATCAAAACTGCAATGAGGTATACCACCTCACACCAGTCAGAATAGACATCATTAATAAGTCTACAAATAACAAATGCTAGAGATGGTGTAGAAAAACGGGAAATTCCCTGATGGTGGGAATGCAAATTGGTATAACCACTATGGAAAAGAGTATGGAGGTTTCTCAGAAAACTAAATATAGAACTACCATATAATCCAGCAATCCTACTCCTGGGCATATAACTGAATAAAACTATAATTCAAAAACATACATGCACCCTTAAGTTCACTGCAACACTATTCGCAATAGCCAAGACATGGAAACAACTTAAATGTCCATTGAAAGATGAATGGATGAAGATGTGGTACATATATACAGTGGAATACTACTCAGACAGAAAAAAATGAAATATGCCATTTGCAGCAACATGGATGCAACTAGAGATTCTCTTACTAAGTGAAGTAAATCAGCAAGAAAAAGCCAAATACCATATAATATCACTTATATGTGGAATCTAAAATAGGGCACAAAATGAACCTACCTACAAAACAGAAACAGACTCAACCAGACATGGAGAGCAGACTTGTGGTTACCAAAGGGAAAGGAGGAGAATGTAGGAGGGACTGGGAGTTTGGGGTTAGAAGATGCAAACCAATACATTTAGAATGGATAAACAATAAGGTCCTACTCTATAACACAGGGAACTACATCTAATCTCCTGGGAGAGACCATGATGACAAACAATACACACATAACACAGTACATATGCCTGAGGCACTTCAATGCACAGTAGAAATTGTAAATTAATTTGTTTTTTAAAAAAGTATGGAGTCATTGATCAGATCATTAAAATAAGCAACAGTTTCCTTTTACCTCCAATTTGGTTCATAGGACATAAGGTTAGGTTGTATCTCTGAACTCTACTTCCATCCTATAATAAAGATAAATCTTTTGACAGACAATTCACTAAAAAACAATACATTAATTTTTTTTAAAAAAATGCAAGTACAGTAAGGTATAAAAGAATATAAAGGTGGAATCAGAAAGACAAATTTTAAATTCCAACTTTATTGACTACTCAGAATGAAACGGGCAATTCACTTATACTTTCTATAGTTCTGGTTCTTGGTCAATAAAATGTGAATGTGAGTGACTACCTTGAAAAGTTTTTGTGATATTTAAGTGAGATATTCAGCTCTTAAAAATTGTCTTATCGCTTTTCCAATCATACTGTGCCTTAAAATAATAAGCACACCATTTTTTTTATATTGCATTATGAAATGAAGCTAGTGTCAATAAGGAAAATCAAAACAACACTGATGGTACATTTATGATATTTAATGGCACTTAATAGCAGATGCTTAACAATCACCCAATAAATTTTAACAAAGTTGAAGCCAAAATTATTTGGATACACCTTCCAAATTTACTACTGAAAAGCGTATGTCTTCCTTTGTTCGTAATTCAATCACAATCAGAAGCAACATCCAACAGACTGACCATGCTAAAAGTACCGAGAGTACTGAGCTAATGAGTGGCAAATCTTACAAAATGCCATTAAAACCAAAATTATTATAAAAATCAAGAAGTCATCTGTATAATACCACCATAACAGAAGCCAGAGTGATATTCAGGGAGGAAACTAAAATTTGCCCTCAGGGCTGGGCTGCCTCAGAAGAAAATTTACCATATGCTTAGTGACCTGCCGAAAAATCTGTGCCTTCATTTAACAAGGGAGAGGGAGCTTAACTAAGTTTAACTCTTAATTCTCCCAGTTCTAACAAATAATGGGAAACATGGAGAGGTATCAAGACTCTGACTAGGAGAAAGCCCAACCAGAATCAGCCTGCCCAGAAACACTCATAAATGGGTGGACACACACATACTTATGCCAGCTTGATATAGAAAAGGTATCTACTGTCTGACCTGTTGGTTTTATATGTCGTTGTAGAGGGGAGAATGGTTAGAAAAGAACAAAAAACAGTCTGAGAAATAACTCCTGTATTTTGCTTTTGAAAAGTATTCTTAATAAGGACAGAAGACCTCCTTTGTGGCTCAAAAGATTAAGAATCCAGCCAATGTCACTGCTGTGGTTCTGGTTACATCTGTGGCACAGGTTCCAGCTCTGGCCCAGGAACCTCTGTATGCCTCTTGTGTGGCCAAAACATAATAATAACGGAATAAAGGAACTAGAAGTCTGTACTTATGACCTTATGTAACTGGTATTTTTGTTTGTTTTGTTTGCTTGGTTGGTTGTAATTCAATATTTGCGGTGAAATTAATATAGCCAACAAAAAATAAAGTTAAGAGCGCAGGAGACTTTTAAGGTGAATAAGGTCTGAGGAGCTAATTAAAACATGATGACTACAGTTGAAAACACTGTATTTTATAATTGAAATCTGCAGAAAAGTAAACTCAAATGCTATGGCGAAAGAAAAGAAATATGTGAGGCAATAGTGGAAATCCTTTCACAATTTATAGGTATATCAAAGTACAATGTACACTTCAAATATCTTACAATTTTATTTGTCAGTTATACCTCAGTAAAGCTGGGGAATAGAAAGAACACAGGACACTGAAATTAAGACAGTTGGAGGTTGCTACAGGAGAGAATGTTTTTATAGATATAAACATAGATATAGATATTCCACAAATGTGCTACTTTTTTCTACTGCAGACATTGATCATTAACCCCACCCCATATTCAATTAAAGAATTCTGACACATTTACCACCTAAATTTGTATTTGCACAGCTTTCAAAACCTATTTCTTAATCATGATTCTCTTTTAAGGAGTGATATTTAAAACACTAATAGTGAAAAAATTAGAGATAAAATTAAAATGATTAAGTCCCTCTGCAATAAAGCTACTTGCCTTTTCCATGAATCTTTTATTAAAATCCCTGTGTTTTATCTTTTGCATCCCTGGCTTATTTAGCAATATTAGTCACATGAAACCTTTAAATTAAAATTTCTCGTAAACAGTATATTGTAAAAAATCATTTACCTACTAGAATTTTTAGATATGATGATAGTACTGTGAAAACTGTTTTGCCAAGCTACTCCAGTCTTTAACTCATTCATTATTACATAGTATTCAGCAGCAAGTAAAATGCCTAGTACAGAATGTTCTTCATTAAGTGAATGGGAGTCCCACAACAGTGACTAAATTTCCTTTTGTAGGTCTAGACTACCACTCACAGGATTGTGGGAACCCTCCTCCCAACAAGGACCTCTCACCCAAGTGTCCATGTTGCTCCACCTTCCAGCTATAACAGAAGAAATGTTATGCTCCTACCTAACACCAACCTTTACCCTTGTGCCTTAGTTCCCATTCCCTCTGACCTTGCTCTCCTGCATATAAGATTTTCCATCTTGACTAGATTATTCATATCGGTATAATAGCTTACTCTAATTTTTCTTATCCAAATGAATGAATGATCAATCTACTTTTTTTCTTACTGCCACTGCCCTCATTTCTTTGCATAGCAAAATTCTTTTTGTCTGTTACTGATTGAGAGCTATGATGTGTCTATCCCTATCGTCTCCCCCTGCTTTCCACTCCTGCTGATACTTCTGCATGAACTCCTTTACTCCAGGAGTAGGGAAGCTATCACCTATCACTCCTGAGGTGTGATAGTCTCTACCCCTCCTTCTCTCTCCATGCTCAGTGTACAGAGCTCTGGCATCCATACAGCCATGATGCACTTCTACTCCTGAGGTTGACTCTTTGGACCCTCAGGCTTCAACATCCAGTTCTCCCCCCACTACATCCTTTCTTCTTTTCAGTGAGCTCCAGCAGTCTCCAGCATGAAATGAGGAGCATCCCCCACCCAAATTCACTTTGCTCAAAAGGTACAATCATAGGTTCCAAATACCAAAAAGAGATCCTGGTGAGGTCTTCTTTATATTTTCCTTTTTTCCTAGCAGAAGTTTTTTTAAGGAGTTGGCAGATCTGAAATAATATCTGCTTAATATACATTTTTGTGTTCTAAATTATCATTTCTCTATTGCAGTGGCTCATCTGCCTTACATCAAGCCAATGCATTTTGTTTTCCCTGAAAAACAAATATCTTCACAAGAGTATCCTTAACCTTCAAAGATACCGACCTTATGACTTTTTCTGTATATACTTAGACACATCTAATTTTCAGGCTACTCATGATATGAGCTTTAATAGCATATGTTCCTGTTCTCAGATGTCTCAGTATTATCAAACAAATGCTAACACAACAGACTGAACAAAGAAAGTGCAATCATCACTGGTGCAAAGTACTTTAAGTTATTTCCAGGGCCTAAAAATGATAAGATCTAAAGGACAGGGAATGGGAAAAGAAGAGTGCTACTGAGAGGTAGAATAGCTACTAAAATGTTACCTATCTTCTCTCATCCCAATATCCTGCACTGTGAAACTCTCTCTATTCTCCCGAGATCAGAATATTCAGAGGGTCAGTGTTTCTTAACATTTTAAACTCTGACTTCTTCTAGATGTATTAGATAACATCTTAGATTTTTCACAATAAAGTAAATTCAGAATTAAGCAAATATTCTGACTAAATCAAAACAATGTATCAAGCTATCATTTCATTTTCAAACTAATATGAAACTGATAATATCATTTTCATATATCATATAAAGTAATAATATCATTTCGTTTTCCATCGTCGTGACTGGAGTGTCCTTAGAGCATCACCCTGATCAAGCTGCTGAACCTTTCGTTTATGCCTTAACTATCAGAAAGAGAGGTATTTACTGCGTAGGAGTTAGGACACTGTGAGTGGAAGTTTAAGTAAATGAAGTATGGTAGAGACAGAAGAGCCAAATGAAGTACTGACTATCATATCAAATAGGTACAGAGAAGTTGATGCTAAGGAACATACATGCAAATTTTCTTTTCCAGGCTTAGTGAGAAGATAATGTGGTCATAGGCTATCACTGCCATGGTAACTTTGGGATGACAACACAGCCTTGAACATATGCCTTCCTTGCTGTGCACAGAATTCATCAGGCACATGAGGTGTATGAAGCAAACTGTCTCATAACTCACAAACTGCTACCCACACTTCAGGGCTTTTCCCCTGATGCGCCATTTACAGCACCATTCTCATCTGCTCACCTTACCTCATCTCATTTTCTGGGTACAACTCTGGAGTTGTTGGATGTTTAAATGACGTAAATATTTGAAAGTACCAGACTCAGACTATAATTACTATTGTCACTGTTGTTAATTTTTACATTTTCAGATTTACATCCAGTTCCCACACTCCAGAATCTGAAAAAATTAGAGGCAATTTCAATGGTAACCATATTCTGATAGTTTCACAAATAAGTGAATATACTAAAAACCATAGAACTCTATACTTTTTTATTTTTAGTTTTTTGCTTTTTAGTGCTGCACCCGTGGCAGATGGAGGTTCCCAGACTAGGGGTCGAATCTGAGCTATAGGTGCTGGCCTACACACACAGCCACAGCAACATGGGATCCAGGATGCATCTGTGATCCACACCACAGCTCACATCAAAGCCAGATCCTTAACCCACTGAGTGAGGCCAGGGATCGAACCTGCATCCTCAGGGAGCTAGTGAAATTTGTTTCCGCTGAGCCATGATGGGAACTCCTGACCTCTACACTTTAAATGGACAAATTGTATGATACATGTATTACAATGTCAATAAACACATGCATACATATATAAATGCATGCATGCATATACATGTGTATACATATATTCTCTTCTGTATGTATAATTTGGTCGCTCAAATGCAGGTGCTGAGGGATCCAAAACCAGTTTCAATGCCCCTCAGTAATGTTAACTGACGAGAAGAATTTCAGGAGCAAGAAAACGAACCTGAGTCATGAGCACAAGCTACAGTGCTGCTTAAAGGAATTTATCCTCCAAATTAATCGAAGCAGTCGCTATCCAGGGCAAGTCAGTCCTCTGCTCTGAAAACTGGAGATAATGGTGCTGCCACTATGAATTCATTTGTGCTGCTGATGTGAAAGGCTCAACATAGATGTAAAGTATCATTATGTTTTTATGTGTGGCCCTTAGGTCTCATCATTGATATGTATAGTATCAAATGCAGTTTTTCCCCATTCTGCTGCTGAATGAAAACTGAGAAAGCAATACATTGTTAGTTACTATTATGACTATTAATCTATTTGGAGTTTGTCACTTTTCATCCTTAAGCTGATTTACATATGTGACTAAGAATGTAACTGATGTTATGACACTATATTGTCCTATGTATTATTTCATAAGTAAGAAATTTATAAATAGATTGCATTTTGATCTTACTGTTTTATATCATGACCTCCTCAGGGAATGTAAGCCATAGTTTTACAATTCCTTAGTTTTACTATCACAGGATATCACCCTCACCTGCTAATACCTGCCAATTTTGCTTAATAGAGCATATGTCCATCTTTGAAATTATGACATACTCCTCCAAACTTGTGTCCCACTCTTCTCTAATTCATGTATCCAGGGCTGACCTATTCCTTTAACTCAGCCAAGGCCATTCACACAGATTACAGATGACAGTAACACATGCCATGTGACCCCTCATTTTTGTAGTCAATCTTCTTCAAGGCTCAAGCTTCCTTTATGCTCCTGATTTTTATTTCAAATTGTTGTTTTTGGTGGTTGTAAAGTTCTTCCTGTCTGTTCTTCAGACATGTCAACTGATCTTGATTTTCCCAGACTGATCTATGGTGTTCTCTAGAATATCTTTTTTCTGTTATTTTTCACTCCTGGCTTCTACAAGTAATTGTACCCAGATAAATTCAAGTATTACAACATAAACAACCCTAGGACTATTTTCCATAGCCATAATCCTTTACAATAAGAGAAAGAAGGGAGAATCCAAACAAAACTTTTTCATTTCCCAAAAGACTTTTTTCTCCATTAATTCTGCAGGTGCGAGTCTACCATACTAAGCTGGGCCAGATTTATTTGACTAATATTAGCATCATCCTAAGCACAATACTGGCTCTCCAAGTGAAAGTGACTGCTTAAAACCCCAGAGCTTTCTGAAGTTCAAGCCCAACTAATTAACATGACTTATTAGGTTTTACCTTTGCAGTACCACCCTGAGTTCCTTGGGCGCCAATCACTGTATTCCTTTGGTTGCTAAAATACTGACAGAGTTCAAGAGAATTGACTCCAGTTTTGTTTGTTTTTTTAAAAAATTCTGCAGTGGGTAAAACGCTACAAAGAGTTTATGAAAGAAAGAGCTAATTGATGCAGCAAAAATTCATTGCAGTCTTATTTTAAGAAAATGTCACCTATGTACACTATTGGATATAGAATGGGTGGTCAACAGAGTCCTGCTGTATAGTATAGAGAATTCCACTCAATATATGGGGAAAGAATCTGAAAAAAAAATTGACATGTCTATATGTATAACTGAATCACTTTGCTGTTCGGCAGAAATTAACACGACATTGTAAATCAACTATACTTCAATTAAACTTTTAAAAATGAAAAAAAAAGAAAATGCCAAAGTCAACCCCTCATCTTCAGCAACAACTACCCTAATCAGTCGGCAGTCATCAACACTGAGGCAAGACCCTGCACCAATAAAAAAAAAAAAAATTACAACTTATTGAAGGTCCAGATGATGGCTAGCATTTTTAATGACAACGTATTTGTAATTATGGAATGTACATTGAGTTTTAATACATGTTATTGCACTCTTAATAGAGTATGGTGTACTTAAACATGACTTTCCTATGACAGAAAGTGTGGCCAAGATGGTGTAGTTGGAAGTCTCTGCCAAGGACAGACCAACATGGCAACTATTTACAGTACAACCATTGATGAGAAAGACTAGACAACTAATAGAAAAGATCTATAACTAAAGATATAAAGAAGGAACCACAATGAGATACATAGGAGGAGCAGAATCGTGGTATAGTCCAGACCCATACCCAAAGTGGGTGACCCACAAATGGGAGGATAATTAAAATTTCAGAGTTTCTACCCAAGAAGTGAAAAGGCAAAACATTTCATCTAAAAATAGGTGAAAAAGATTTGAAAAAAGAAAAATTGTTTAAGTTCATCCTTTTAATATTACTAGCTGTGCACTCAATGGAAAATTAAAAACTAAATTTTTTCCACTGTAAAACTATTAGCTGTAGCAACCTTACATAGTTGCTATAAATATGAAATTTGAAAGACATTTAGCACGATGTGCTAGGACACTCTTTCCAGAGTTAATTTCTCAAAATGAGTTAACAGACATTATTTCTCTACTGTGACGCAAGCTTGTATTGTATAACATGGTACTTAACCAGCACAGTGATGCCTATATATACAGCGCAGCATTTCACTCCACTCCCACACCCTTTCAGTTCCTTCCATCTTAAATACCATGACTCTCTTCTCTCATTTCCCATTCCCCACCCATCTGTTTTCGTATTCTCCAAATCATACTCATTTTCCAATTTCAAGGTGAATTGTCATTTACTCCCAGAAAGACATCAGCATCCCTGTTCAAGTATTTCTGAACTCTTCCATTTAGGAAGTCACACAGGACTTGTTTCTTCACTTTGATATAATACTTTTTTACTTTGCCATATCTGGACTGAATGAACTGACAACCCTAGGGAATGTATTTGTGGAACAAGAGATAACGTTTGCTAATTTGTGGGACAAGAGATAACATTTGCTCATTTCTAAGATTGCTAATTACTAATTTGTTGAGTAGAGTATGCAGGCTGGACAAAAACTAATCATCCTGGAATTGAATTTGGAAACACTCCACAGGAAAAAAGAAAGCTCAAAAAGTAAGGACTCAGCATTTACACGCTAAAAACAAACTTGAGACAGAGGACAAATGGCTAGCTAGTGACTTTATAATGTGCCATGTAATCCTCTTCACCATCTCCTAAAAGAAACTTTAGTAAAATTTACATTAACTACCAACGCCTTTGGAATTATTTTGTGGTAAGAGGAAGGACAGATGCAGCAAAAAGCAGAATCAAACTCTAAGACAGGCAAAAAGTAAAAACAAAGGCCAACAGCCACATTAAGATTACACATATTATTGATGTATATTTCTTATTTAAACTGTAAACTACTAGAGGCAGACGTAGTTTCTTCTGAAGGAACTTTAGAGTCCTCATTTTTTCTAGTATGATCTTTAGTGCAAAATATAAAAGTAAACATATTTTGAATTATTCCATAATCTAGATATTATAAATACAAGTATTCATCCAAAGGTACCTACAATACTTCTAAGAAACAAAGACTGTTTAAGTAAATCACGCAAGTTATATAGATCATAATTGACAGAGAAAGGATTTGAACCCAGGCAACTTGACACCAAAGCTTACACACTTAACCACCAAACCGTACTGAGCCCCTAGTCTGTAAGCAGCTATGGAATGAATGAAATGAGTGAGTATTCAATGTTTATGAAATACCTACTAATAGGTTGCTATTTAGGGTTCATTACTGGCCTTGTGAGGTAAAAATCATAGGGAAAGAACAGGTCTTCTTTTCAAAACACTTTTATGGTAGAGAGAGAGTAGGCCAGAGAGACCCATTGTTCTGACTCAGGCCCTAATATTTATTTTCCCTGCTGGAATTTCTACTGTAGCCTCAACACATATACCATGTCTGCACTCAGGGTACCACCAATAATAGTGCTTAATAAGCAGTGAAAATGAGTAATGATTTCATGTATAGCATAAATCAGAAGTCTAGAGCAAACCTAAAGGACCCATGGATACTAGCAGATCCAGCCAGTGAGAATTTGACTAGGTGATGTGGAGACAGAATAGCAGGGGTAAAGTTGAATAATAAAGTATTAGCGATTGGTATGTTATCCACCTCTCTCCACTCTTTTTTTTCCTCAGTTTTCAACCGTTTGACCATCTCGAAAAAATAAAGGATCAAAGAAGAATATACCCAGAAACTAAATAAATTAGTCAAACCAAGAGTATGATGACTCAAGAAGTCCCTGTTATAGCACAGTGGGTTAAGAATCTGACTGTAGTGACTCAGGTTATCATGGAGGCACAGGTTTGATCCCTAGCCTAGAGTAGTGGGCTAAAGGATATGGCATTGCTGCAGCTGTGGTATACATTGCAGCAGCAGCTCAGATTCAGTTCCTGGCTCGGGAACTTCCATATACTATGGGTATGGCCATTAAAAAAAGAAAAAGAGAGAGAGAGTATGATGACTCAAAAAGGAAAGCAAAAAAAAAATCGAGAACAAATAAATTTTTTTAACTGGGTGTATAAGACCAGTGTTAATCAAAGTGGCGGGGGGAACCTTAGCTAAAAATTATGGCCTATTATTTTCCCTAATTAGATCATTTGGTCAATAAGCATAGTCCAAAAATAAAGTAAGGAAACAATGCTTTGGAAAAGTATGCATAAAGTTAAAAATCCAGATTATTAATAAGATACTACAAACATATAAAAGGAGAAACATTTTAAGATCATGGCAATATAAACGAAAAATTGGATTCAGAGAAAATTTGAACTCATCCCACTTCTAGGTTATACATCTCTCAATTTCCATTGTAACATTTTTTCTACACTTGTGACAAAAGTAATTATTTTATTTTAAATAAATAGTTTATATCTTACTGGTTTAAGTCCAAGCTACAACAAATTCCCTGTCATGTTTTCCACAAATATTAAGGCCATATTTTCAAAGTTATGACTTTTTGTTTTTAGTTCTAAAAGGAGTCAAAAAAGACAAGTTGAGAAGATTTTGTTTTTTAAGTAATGACTTGCATAATATTCTAGTTTATATTTCCAGGAATTGAGATCATAAATTCTTTTTTTTTTGTATTGCTTAATGAATTTTATTACAATTATAAGTGTACAAAAATCATCACAACTCAATTTGCTAGCAAATGCTAGCATAAATTCTTATTAAGGATTAGTTTACTCAAAATAACAATATGAGGCAACTGTAGAAGCTGGAGCTACTGGAAGCTTATTAAGCATGAGGACCATCCAGAAGAACCTAACATTCCAGGACAATGCTCTTTATCCAGAAAACCCTGCCTTGCTTTGTAGAGCATAAGGAATTTATTAGCCCCTAGTCATTCATATTCTGAGAGCTGCTTAAATTCCAGGAGGTAAGGCTAGCAGTCATTGTTTTGGGATTAAGTAAAGAACCACCTGCTGGTTGTGGCCCTGGGTGAAACCACTGCCTCATCCTAGTCCTTGATAATTTAAGCAGAATAAACCTGAGTTTTATCTGTGTATTGATACTGCAGCCTCCTACATGGCTGTGACATCTAGACACTAACAGTCAAGCTGTTAAAAAAGTCACACCTCTATTTATACCCCTTCCCCAGTGCAGATCTGTGAAAACCAACCCCAGATTACCAGCTAGGCTGCAAATGTGCCCATACGTAACAACATAGTTTAAATCCTGGCCTCCTTCAACTTGAAGCTATGCAACCATGTGACCCAGACATAGCTTGTGATCCAATGCAACAATAATTACTTCAACTGCACTGGGACAAAATAACTACTCTGGGTATCGTTCTATAAATGACAGCTCAGACAAGTCAGTAGATAAGCAGTACCTTTTACGTGCCCAGGGTAAGTGTGAGAAGATTTGCCAGATCTTTATAAAAATTCAGTTTCTTGAGTGCCAGTTCAGATCTTTTGAATCAGTCTCTAAATACCTTACATTAATTCAATCACAAGTGTATCACATTTGTACCCTCATTTTAGGCAGAAAAGAGCAGATTTTAAGGTAACTTGGATGAGAAAATAAAGGTCTGTGAATTAAACTATTTAAATCAATATTCAGAGTAAAGTGAAAGAATGAGATACAGGCCAAACTGTATCTCAATCATAGATATCAATTCATCTGAAGGAAAGTGTATACCCTGGAGAGGGTAACCTGTTTAAGAAGAAAAGTTCAAGAAGTAGATATGGTCAGTTTATGCTGAAAGTATAATTTTCAAAAAAACTTAAAAACGTGACTCATACATTATCTAAATAAATATGTTGACAATTCTCCAATCCATGTTTGTATCTACATTTTATAAGCTCTGAACATTTTATAAACTCTGAACATTTTATAAGCTCTACATTCGCAAATAAAACGTATTCCTAAACATGTTCGTTGGCTTTCTACTAATACCTCACATGACAAATCCAAAATTCAAAACTTCAGATTGCTGTATACCAGATTCTAATTTGAATTAAATCTCAATAAAATTACTATACACCTTGTCATGTAAATCAGAATCTGAGATCATATTTATCATTTTATCTTAAGTAAATAAAAGACAAAAGCATGTTAATTTCACCTCCTGAACATTGTTCCAGTGTAACCATTCTCCCCCATTTTTTACCTGAACCATAGCATAATCTAATAATTCATACCCCAGAATCTTGCCTTAAATTGAACTTGTCCTCCACACTGAAGCAAAAGGGATTAATATAAAATGTCGGTCTTTTCACATCACTCCTCTATTTCAATCCTTCAAAGACTCCTTATTCCCTTTAGAATAAAATCCAAGTCATTAACTAGGCATAAAATGCCCTCAATTAAGTGACTACTTCTCTACACCCAGGCCCAAGACCCATGACTCACAACTTAAATTTAATTAAGTAATGAAAAAGTAAATGAATCTCTTAAATGTCATGTTTGTTGTTAAAATACTAGTATCACATGCAATGTAACAAACTTATGATTGTGATATAAATTATTTTTTTCTGCTATATTATTTAAATTTGTGTATTGCTATTTCAAAAGGAATATTTTTCATGAAAGTAAGTACCTAACACACTTTCTCTTGATATTCATAATGAAATATATTTATCTGTGTGCAACTGTTTGAAAGTTATTAATTTTCATTCTGGATATAAAATGTCCAACTTTCACAATCATCAATTATTGCAGAATTATATTACTGCAATCATAAAATAGAATTTTACTCTAACACACATAGAATTTCAACATATAAGAGACACAAGGAGATTTTTAGTCCAATATATATTGGCTACTTGCCTACGCTTGAAATGAATACTCAGATTACTAATAAATCCCAATGACCCAACTTGTTCACATTGGAAATGTTATGCTGATTAAGTCTGAGTCTAAACCACCTTATGTCTTTACTGTCTATCATTTGCAAGACCAGGTATGTCAGAAATGTCTTTGAAGCGGTCATTTAGTAATACAGTCTTCCTAAGTCTGAGGCCAAAACTGAAGCCAAATCTTTGACTTTGGCTAAATACCAGGGCCAAACTTTGGTTCTTACTTGATATTTCACTCAACATCAGTTTTAGCAATGTTTCAGTGAAAAAGACATTCATATTCTCTGTCCTCATGGAATTTACAGTGTGGTGGAACAGAGAATAGAAAGGGGGTCCCAGGGACTAGGGGGAGGGGGATACAGGGTGATGTAGATCAAAGGTACAATAGTTTGTATATTAACTCCTTATCAGATATAAGGTTTGTGAATATTTTCTCTGATTCAGTAGGTTCCCTTTTCAATATGTTGATTGTTTCCTTTGCTGTGAAGAAGCGCTTTAGTTTGATGTAGTCCCACTTGATTATTTTATTGGCTGTGCTTTTGGTGTCTTGAAAAACTGACTTTTACAGTTCTCTTTCTATACTCAACCACCACCATTCAACCACCACCATTCCTCAGTGCCACCATCACTAACGTGAAAGGAAAATCCAAAATCCAAATGGAGTCCGCATTAATAAGAGAACTCTAAAATACACCTGGGATGCCACCTAGGAAAAGTGACTTAGCCATGCTTCAGCCTAGATAGAATCCGACCTTTGCACCACTTATTGTCCTGAGGAAGGCATCTGCCAGAAGATATTTATCAGGCCTACAACCTGAAACAACTCATGACAGCCATCCCTTAAGTACAAATATGCTCCTTCTTATGTCAGAACACAGCCTTGTGGCTTTTGCCTTTATAAGCCCCTCTTTCCCTTTGCATAATACTATTTTGGTTTTATTCAAATCCTTGTCCCCCAAATTGCAATTTTTAAGACTCTATATAAAGTTTTTTTCTTCTTTGCTCCTGGATTATTGCCCAACACTAAATAAGACTTCAGAAATCACCTTACTCACACCAATTCCCTCCACGCAGCACAACTTGCAAAAGTGGAAAATAAACCCTAGAGGAAACAATTGGTATTTTCTAATATCCCTCCCTTAAGGAGGTACCCTACTGGAGTTAAGGTGGTCTTGTTATTCTCACCCAAGTCAGGATTCTACCAGTGGGTCTGAACCCTTGTTAACACATCCAAGAGCATCTAAATCCAAACCTTCTACACAATGCAGCAATTCTTTGGATCTGGTTTTTCCTAAAATCTGCCCAAAAATACAAGTTTTGAAATATTTTTCCAGAAGAAAATATTCACCAGTATGAAATTAAAGTCAGCTACCACATGCACACTAAAAATGAAAAAAAAAAAATCTAAAAGATTTCAGGAGCCTAGCAGAGAATCAGATTAGTAAAATTTACATTCAGATGAAGGTAACTGGGGATTTTATCAATACTTTCATTTCCTCACCAATTTAAGGGCTGATACAGATAATAAGTGCTATATAATAAGGACCTACATGTAGCCCCAAATTTTGACTAACAAATCAAAGTAATTCACTGAAGGAGATCATCTTTAAAAGTAAGGGAAAATGGAAATTCAAATCATTACACTCTGCCTAAATAACCTAACAGAGGAGAAACCATCATAATGAGAATTCTGACTGGAATGTTGAGCTAGAACCCACTTGAGCTTTATGTAAGGAGGCAGTACAGTTACCGGTGAAATTGTGATGTTGACTTCTTCCTGGATTCAAATCTTGGTTTCATAACTTAATAGCTAAGTGACCTTGTAAATCCTGCCCATGAAACATCTAGAATCAATGCTAAGTAAATATTAACCATTATTAGTGTACAGTTTAAAGGCTTTTATCCAAAACACTATTGGAGAAATATAATTAAAAACCTAATCTCCTCCCAACCCAGAAAATCTCTCCACAAAAAACCTAATCTCCTCCCAAACCAGAAAATTCTCCACAAAGGTAGAAGGAACAAAAAAAATTTTTATTAAATTAACATTAAACTAGCATTAAACTAGAATGAAATGCAAACCAAAGGCAATCTCACCCGAATAGATACAATCTGGGTACAAACATGATCCCAAGGTAAATCATAACTAGTCCTGCAGTAAGAGTTTTTGACAGCACCATTCATCAAACATAGTTCATCCTACCTAAATTCTCCTGATAATTGGGGTGGTCATTTGTGTTTGCTCATTGGCTTCCTTGACAGAAAAAATAAACTTCTCATATCTTTGAGAAAGTTTTTTAACTTGGAGTAGGTACCCACCAAAGTTAGCAAACTCCCACAGAAACTGCGAGATAGGGCACTAACTTCCATGATGATTACACTTCAAAAGGATGGTTCCCAGGTCCTTGAGAAAGACAGTCCTGGGTAAAGCTTTTAAGGAGTATATTTAACATTTAAAAAAAAAAATTATTGGAGTTCCCGTCGTGGCTCAGTGGTTAACGAATCCGACTAGGAACCGTGAGGTTGCGGGTTCAATCCCTGGCCTCGCTCAGTGGGTTAAGGATCCGGCGTTGCCGTGAGCTGTGGTGTAGGTTACAGACGTGGCTAGGATCCCGCGTTGCTGTGGCTGTGGTGTAGGCCAGCGGCTACAGCTCCGATTAGACTCCTAGCCTGCGAACCTCCATATGCCTCGAGTGCGGCCCTAGAAAAGGCAAAAAGACAAAAAAAAAAATTATTGAAATAGTGATGATTTACAATGTTGTATTAGTTTCAGGTATAAAATGATATATATATTTATATATTTTTATATATGATATATATTTATACATTTTACATTCTCTTGCACTTTAGGTAATACAAGATTATTAAATACTGTGCTATGCAGCAGTTCTTGTTTGTCCCTTATTTAGCTTTAAAATGATTTATAACCTTTAAAAGACAGAAAAACCTTACAACGACATGCCTTCTAAAGGAAATGCTCTAGGAAAAGGGAGGGAGTGGGGAGTTTCTTCCCTTGTTTTCAGTTGGGAGAATTAAGCTTCTTTCATTTATATTTATCCTCATAATCTCAATACCTATAAGGAAACCTAACTTTCTAACTTATTTAAAATTTTAAACCAAAGTTCTACATGATTCTCCTTTCTAAATGTTCTAATAATTTTCTTTCTTAATGAAAAAAAAAGAATTGTTTCTGAATCCAGTAATAACTAGGCCCAATTGCCCACCACTCCAAATGTGTCACACATTATTCAATTCAATTTAACTGTGGAATAACTCAGCATTTGTTGTGCTGCTTCCTACACGTTCCATTCATGTTTCCATCATTTTTCATGAGAGCTTTTTCTTGTTATGGGAGCACATTGTCCTGACAATACCAACAGGCTCTTAAGAACAAGAAGGTGAGGAGGTAAATGGATGAGGGAGTGGGCAGCCATGTCTTCCTTTCCATATTCTTGAAGCATATTCGTCAAATACATGTCTCATATGATTTCAAAATTAGCAAAATTTCTTTTGACAAATCTACCGAGGCTTTTAGTTTCTCCCTATTCTTTGGCCTGTCCACTTGTGCCTATCAGTAGGTTCATAACTATATGCACATAGGGAGTTCCCACTGTAGCTCAGTGGTAACAAACCCAACTAGTATCCATGAGGACGCAGGTTTGATCCCTGGCCTCGCTCAATGGGTTAAGGATCTGGTATTGCCATGAGCTGTGGTAGAGTTTGCAGACACGGTTCAGATCTGGCATTGGTATGGCTGTGGCAGAGGCTGGCAGCTCCAGTTCTGATTTGACCCCTAGCCTGGGAATTTCCACATATCACAGGTGTGGCCCTAAAAAGCAAAAAACAAAAAACCAACTATATGCACATAAAGACTCATAGATCTAGCACTCTGCCTACAATGTATGGGCAACTACTAGCATTCACTATTTTAAGGGTGCCAAAAAAGCAAAGAAAAACCATCTCTACCAGAGTTCATTATTTTAACACAGGAAACTAAACATTCTTTAAAATAAACTATGGAAAAGGCCTTCAGAATACCCTTCCCCCCACTCCTTTTCTCAACTGGCCTGATCAGGTTATAGTTAAATGATTTGATTCAATCATCAGCACAACTAGAAGGTGACATTTAGGTGAAAGAATATCATAAGCAAATAGAATAAACTGACAACAATGAGGTATAATTAGGAAAGTATATTGAGAACTGCTTCTCTCATCTCAGCCTGGTAATTTGCCTGAAATTCCGCCATAAGAGCTGAAGTCTTTTAAGTTTCTAGGAATACCAATTAAAAATATATAGACTTCACAAACTGATAGCATAAGGCCACATTCACAGCCATATAGTTAAGGAAACTAGTATCATACGATATTTATAGCCACAAAAGCAAGCTGAGAAGGAATAATATAGCAGGATTTTGGAGAGCCAAATACAACCCAAAGTTATCTTCTGACACATAGGATTTGTGTCAGGAAATCTTCAGTGAGATATGTGGGTTATCTAGCACCTGTGAGGGAGATGCTTCCAGGAAGAAGATTTTTTAAAAGGGGGAGAGAAGAGTGGCCATAACCCAACTTCACTACCTATATCATTTTGCCTTCATAGATAAAGTGATTGAGAAGAGATATAGAGAGATATAAATGGTCCTTGTCCTCTCATCAGTCATACCATCAGATGAGTGGGCTCTGAAAACACAAAAATACAGGTTTATGGAGGAAATTATTTTTGCCATAATAATAATGTATTTAATACTGCATTAACCCTGTAAACAAAATGACTTTAAAAAAAAATCTCATTATGTCCTCCTTAGGGGATATTTCAATTACCTTTTGAAATATTTAAGATTTAAAGGAAGTCAACAATGTCCGGTTTCAGGATGTAGGAAAACATATATATATAAAAGAAACAAAACAAACAAAACAATTTCCCTTCAAGGAATTATATTGTTGAATTTCATTTTGAAGGGGAAATTTTAAAAACGTATTTTGGAAAAAGGTAAAATCATGATTCTCAAACAAAGTGCACATTTGTCAATTATTTTATTTAGCCCATAATCAATAAAGGAAACAATAGATGCAAAACCCTCTTTCACAAGATATGTCAAAGAAGAGTGGATTTACTAACAGATACACAATTGGCCTTTTCTGCTGCATCTGAGGCAAGGAATAAACTGCATTTCCAATGGACAAAATTCAGTTGTATTTCAATGGACAAGAATTATCTGTTACTATCAATTTTCCAAAATATACAGAGTTGTAAAATAGTTCAGTCAGAGACTATGAAAGGTAGACCCCTAAAGAATCACAAAGTCCAGATGAGGATAATAGAAAAGACATTGAAAAGACTGACAATAATCTGTTTGCCCATTTCCAAGTATCAAAAATTTTCCTGAGATAAATAAGACAAATGTCTCTTTAGGCTTAGCCATAGTCACTAAGGCTTTAGATAAAGTGTCACATTCACTTTAAAAGACTGTCATTAATCTAAGTTTTCATTTTCACAGAGCCACTCTGCTTGGTTGAGATCATATGACTTAAGTTCCAGAAGCTTCATTTCTGGAACAAGCTATGGAAATTCATTTTAAGGGAAAACAAATTTAGTAGGATTAAAAAACAATAAAGGAAGTATATTTCATTACCAAGTTTTAATATTGGTCACTTTTCACACATTAATAGAGCAACATGAACTCACACTTATCTCTGAGTTATATAAAAAGAGATATCATCTTAAAATAGCATGTTATCCCTTTACTTCTTATGTGAAAACTCATTCTGGGTATAACAACTGCAAGGTTGTCCAAATATGAACTCAGAAACACAAGAAAACAAAACAAAAAGCAAATTAAATACTATTTTCAAGTGATATTTTCCCACTCTAAACAGTATTTCCTAATTTAAAACAAAATGTTTGTCATTGCCAAAAGAATCCAAAGATGATTATTCACCCTTCTTCAAGTTAAATAGGGTCCTCTTACTCTTATTTCACTTATTCAAAGCCATTTAAGTCCATTTCCCCATGAGCCAAATATCCTTTGAGATTTAGGGTATGAAGAATGGCCTAGGAATTTCCCTTCTATTTCTCACTCTAAAGTATTTGTCTGATACATTCAGGATAAAGGGCTCAACTGGCTCATCTAAGTTCATCTCCATACAACCCAATAGAGAAAGGAACACTTCAATGGAAAGGATACCTGAATAATGTGGGAGAGTATTTTAGCCAAAATCCCATCCCCTTAAAAGAGTTTTTGCCTTGGTTTCTCAGTTCTGAAATTACCCTTATTTGCTCTTCCCTTCGTCCTCTAGGTTTTCTGTTTGGGAAGAGTTTTTAGAACAAATTCCAAATTTCTCAATTACATGGTTTAACCCCTGCCTACCTCTCCTATCCCATTTCACACCACTCCCCACTTCACTTATATACCACAGGGGCACTGACCTCCTCTTGTCTTCAGTCATACCAAGCCAGCTAATCCTAAGGCCTTTGCTCACACTTTTCACCTCCGTCATCAATTCACATGGCAGGCTCTTTCTCAAGTTTGCAGATCTTAGTTTAAATCTAAAATTCTTCAGAGAAGCTTTCTCTGACTTTCTTACCTAAAGCACTAATCCCTTGATAATTACTTATAAAAATAAAGGAGAAAAATATAGAATGAATCAAAACCTCACAATATATTTTCTTACTTGTTTATTACCTATTTACGCCAACAGAACGTAACCTCCTTGAATTCAGAGAACTTATGTGATAGGTTCAATGATGTGACCCCAGAATCCTAAGTCAGGCTTGGCATATGGTATGCTCTCAATGAATGTTTTCTAAATGGCTGAGTAAATGAAATTACCCCATTTGGATGTAGCCAAGCCTCACCATCTACTATAGGCTGTGTGATCTCAAGTAAAAAAACGAACCTTTCTAAAAACCAGTTTCTTCACCAGGAAGATAAAAACACTATAGCTTTCTTAGAAAGTTATTTTAATGAAATGAGGTAATGTTAGCAAGAATCCTAGATAACAGTTTCTAGCATTACAACTAGTGCTAAAGATATTATAGTTTGAATGCATCACATGAAATTAATCTAAGTTGTTAAAATTATAAAGCATTCCCCTATCAACAGATGAAAAACTGCAAAAGGCAAATTCCTTTTTCAACTCCAAGTCACTATCAGAATTCACTTTCTGGGAATAACAAACTTGCCCAAACACAGACTCCTGTTCCATCTGGAGATGCCCAAGTTTAATTTCTTATGCCTACTTCTTTCTTTGGTACATTATGGACAAAGAGTTTACAAGAAAAGTTACTTTCAATCTGTCCTATGTCTTAATTCCTTTATCAGTTCTTTATTACTTTATCAGCCTCTAGCTATAATTGCCATAGTCCACTGATTTAATGTTTAATACATACTTGCAATGCCACTTTCTAAATCTCTTTTGTTACTGAGAGAATTAGAGAAATATGTTTATTACAATTACTGGGAATGTTAGGTAACAAAATACTTGAATTCCTATAAGAATTGAGGTAGTTTACTTACTCCCTCTGAGCCTATTTCTTTACATATAAAATAAGGTTATTTATAACTCAGTCTAACTACCTCAAAGGGGTATTCTGTGAAAATGTGATGTAAATTATAATGTACTATACAGCTGCAATTACTTTTGTTTTTGTCACTGCTATCATCATTCCTAATAAAGCTATGGAACAGTATCTCAACCAGCTCTTATCCTTGACAACACAATATTAAAAGAATATAGAAAGAAAAGCTATGAGTTAATATTCAAAATAATATTTTAGGTAAGGCCTGGTCTGGAGCCAACCCAGGAAGGGGCGCTCAGCCGTGATTCCCATGGGGCTGTTTTCCCTGTCCCATGGAGGTGGCATCTCCTTCACTGGACCTGGAATGAAAAAGGCCAAAGCTTACAGAGGCTGCAGAGAGAAGACAAAAGGATGCTGCATCTCAGGACATTTTGGATATTCGGTCTGTAGAAGGAAAAGAGAAAGAAAAAGGAAAAAATAGAAAAACAAATGTCTACATCTGGACTGCTCCCACCAGAAGGTGGACCTAGATAGCAGTTTCATAAAGCATAACATGAGTGGAAGAGTCTACTGCCAATAACTAATACCTGCAATCAAGTGGACATCCTCAGTTTAATTTTTTCTCTAATAAGTGAAGATTCAGACTTTATAATTTCAGTGCCCTAAAATGCAGTGCTTTCTCAAAATTGAATACTGAAAGTGCTTTTGATTTTTAGACTTAGAAAACGGCCAGACCTTTTATTAAGTACTTATTTTCCCTACATTTGCTCTTCTACAGACAGTGGGTGATTTCCTGTTTTTTAGTAGTTAAAACATGAACTTAGTGAATATATATTTATATATTTGCATGTAAAAATTCTGCATACTTCTCAAATATGACAGCTTGCAACTGTATTTTCGCTCCTTTATGAAATCATCTAGCTATTTACAGTTGGCCGATTATCCCTCTATCTCTTTTTGCTACATTATATATGAATACTTTTGAAAAGTTTATATGAAAGAACACTGAACTTTTAAAACTCATTAAAAATTAGTGTTTGTAGAAAACATTGAATTTCTCCTATTTTCTACTTCTGTAGCTTATCAAATTAGCATACTTTGTTTTACATTATAATAAAGGGATTTTTGCTTTCTGGAAAAAAAAATTTAATCCTATAAAATCAAATATATGTTCCTGAGAGTTTTTCTTAATGAATATCCATAACGTATGGGTAAAATTTTCAGAATACGATTTTTATTTCATATCTCTATGGACATAGTCACACATAAATCTTTAGAAATATTGCCACTCTACCCCATCCTACTTCCCACTCTCCATTCAAAAAAATTTATGAAAAAAAACTACTTAAAAATCTAAGTGTGGCAATACCTTCTGGGTTATCTTGCACAGTTACATCTCTGCACTTATTTTTATGACTAGAAGTTACAGAATCACTTGTTATCAAATCATAGTTAATGGATGAGCAAAGTCTGAAATGTCAATTAGATCTGAAAGTAAAAGACATTAGAAATGTATGTGGAAAATACATGTGTTTCATGGAACTGTATGTGTTGATACCTTGTAGGTTTTACTTGATACAAAACTCAATTAGAAATAGAACATTAAACCCCAATAAACCTAAGCCATTTTGTGTAAAAATAAAATTCTCTATTTCCCTTTGCATGTTTGTTTCTGCCGACATCATTGTGCCCATCTAATATATCCAGTTGGAAGCAGCTCTGAACAAGTATAGCCTAAATGCCAAGGTACTAAACAGTGGGCTTAGGTGTTGAATGCAGATGAAACAGAAAAAGAAAAAAAAGAAAAGTTTCTTATCTTGCTGGGCAGAAAATCTGAAATTTTCACAAGAGAATATGCGATTTGGAACTCCTTATTGAGAAAGAAGTCTAAAATAGCAAACCCCGTAGGAAAGGTTTTCATTGAAATAATATCGTCTACTATTTTGTACTACTACTACTAGATCAGAATAAGTTGTGTTCGGTGACTTTGAAGAGAAAACAAGGATGAGGAAGATAGTGGGAAGAAAGGTCCTAGAGATAGAAATGGAATGGAGAATGAATATGGGAATATCAATGACAAACATCTAATTTATCTTTTTTTTTCCTAGGTCCAGTCTTGCTTATGACTCTTCTTTCTTAAATTTACCTACCAAATCATTTTTATGGAGTACTCAAATTTATGCATAATGCTTGTGGAATATAGTAGATAAATCTGTTCCTCAGAAATCAAAAGAATAATCCTATTCATGATTTATGAGCTGAACTGTGAATCTAAAGTATAGACTGCACATTGAAACACTGGGTTAAGAGATGACATCTTATATAACCACAGTGCAATGATCAAAATTAAGAAATTAATACTGACACAATATTATCATCTACCCTATAAACTTTATTCAAATTTTTCCAATTATCCCATTCCTCTCTTTTTTCATGTATATATGTATGTGTGTGTACATACATACACACACACACACACACACACACACACACTGGTAACTGCAATTCTAAGCCAACTCAACAAGATTCCTTCTAATCTTTCTCTTTACCTTGTAATTATTATTTTTCTTTCTTTCTCATTTTACAGGTAAAGAAAACAAGGCCTTTCGATATTATACAACACCATATGGCTAGTCAGGATTCAAATCTGAGATTTTTTTACTTCAAAGTTCAAGCTCTTAACCACTAGGCTTTACTGCAGCTCTAAGAATACAAGCAGAAACACCTCCCCTGGAAATCCCTGTCTGTAAATCACTTAGTGGAATTCAATTAATGGCTTTGGGACCGCAATTCAAAAACAGATAGAAAAGTTGCCCCGTGAGAAAGCACAAAATCCTTGTTCCAGGTCTGCGTTTATAATTGCGGAGAACAAGCCAACTTTCACCTTCAACAACCTGTATTGGTTTGTTTTTCAAAGTGGACCTAAATGTAATAGAGACACTTTGCAATTGCAGTAAAAACAGAGGACATAACAGATACACTAATGTTTTTCTTGACTTCAAAAAATAGTTTTCATGGAATGGAACTACCCACTTGAAAGAGAAATTTGTAGTCCTACATTTGAGCTCTTCATGATCCAAGCTTCTCTTTTCTTTTAGTATTTCAGAAAACTACCTCCAGTGAAATAAGAAGATTAAAAATCCATCAACAATATTTAAGCTTATCTGAGTCCCTTGACCTTAAGTTCTTAAACTATGCCACACATTTTCTCTCATCTCAATTTTTAGTCCTGGAATCATTTGAAGGTTTATAAATTAGGAAATAATATCCTTCAAATACTTTGAAATGACTGAAGGAAATTTTTTGTTAATTGAATATGATAATTTTGATACACAAAAACATTTAAATCACACTTATTTACTCCAAATGTATATATTAATATAAAGTTCAATATACATGTCTTAATAATAGATCAGTTATGACATAATAACTGATATAATTGAGGTAACAATCCCAATTTAATTTCAAATAAAAATAACTTGAGTAGCAGTAATCTCTCAAGTTATTCCTTTCACCTTCAGTATGATTCAATTTGATATGATTTGACCAAAAAATAATTTTCTGACTTCCAAAAACTGGTATATATTAACAAATATTTATTACTCACTATTCAATCTGTCCAAGACAGTTTAAATAAAAAAAAACTAAAGTCATCAAAATAGATACCAGAATCATAAAAACTCTTATAAAGAGATTTATAACATTCATCAAAATAACACCTTATAATGCCTCATAAAGAAAGAACAACTCAGAACTTTTCCACTTTGAAGAAAAGAGGTATAATTATACCTATTAAGAGTCATAGCTATTTTGTAAAAAAATATTAAAATTGACAAGAAAATGACATATACATCCTCAGAGATTCAAATGTTCTTACATTCAGTTGTAATATGATTCTTATGAAACCTGTAAAGAGCTGTGCGTATCAGATAAGTAAACTTATATAATATATTCTGTGTATTTGCTGCAATACAAAATAGAATCTGAGTTGACACAATATGCATGACAAATAATTCTAAATTCATATCCCACTTACTGAGCGAACTTCATTTATTCTTCAATCAGATTAGCAAAAGAACTCCAAGTGTGCCTACCCAGCCCAAGTGGGATCAGGCCCAAGTAATATTGCTTTGCAGAGAAGAGACCAGAAAGTTAGACTGATCCACTTTTTCCTTCTATCGTTGCAGAAATTGCTGCTGGAACAAGGATTCCAGAAGTCTGATACAAACGTGCAACAGAGAAAGCATGTTCCCAAAACCTGGAGACCCAGGAGTTGGAAGATAAAACCCATTTACTGCATTATTACTTCAATGGTTGAGGCTCTTTCCGTATTTATGTGAAATTCTAGAGTAACCAAGGCACAAACTCATAGTCCATGTTAAGCGGGAGGAACAGCAGGAAGGAAGCAGCTCCCTTCCACTATTATGAATGCTCCGTTCCGACGTTGAACTTGTAGGGATCAGTGAGGCCAGCTTGTTCAGTTTATACACAGATAGCCCTTTCCTGTCAATGCCACTTTCAGTGACACATTAGCTGGGTAAGAGAGGAATCCAATATCAGTAAAATGTTGAGCTCAGAACCAGCTCTCATCTCACTGCAGGAAAAGGACTGGTTGTTGGCTGGTTCTTGGTACTTTCAGTATTTGCTAGAGGGCCAGAAACCTTAAGATTTTGGTATTTGCATCAATACCAACTCATCTTTGCTGCAAGTAGCAGAAATACAGTACTTTGGAGGCATTACTCATATCCTGCTTCCTTCCACTAAATCCAAGTATCTGACTAAACTGTTTAGCTAATTCCACAGCCTTGAATGGAGACAAAGCTTCTCACAGCAGAAGGAATTTCTGAGATGGTTTTATTCAAGGAAAAAGCTCACACTGATATGCAAAAATTAAAATAATAAAAGTTTCTAATCTTTAGTTTGTACTCAAGCCACTTAGAGGGTTAAATTTAGTGGACTCTAGCATGTACTTGCCTAAGAGAAGACTATTTCACTTCTAAGTTTCAGTTTCACCAATTGCAAAATTGCAATAGTACTTGTACTCACTACCTCCAACAACTGAGAATTGAATGAAATCACCTAAAACAAAGAGCTTTAATAATCCAGGTTGAAATATTTATAGCATGTTATTACCTTTACATTCTTCTTCTTATTGATATGATAACTACCAAAATTTTCTATTCATTTGATAAACTATGTTTAAAATGACCTGGGGGAGTTCCCATCATAGCTCAGCAGAAATAAATCTGACTAGTATCCATGAGGATGCAGGTTCAATCCCTGGCCTTGCTCAGTGGATTAAGCATCCACCTTTGCCATTAGCTGTGGTGTAGGCCACAGATGCAACTCAGATCTGGCATTGCTATGGCTGTGGCGTAGGCCAGCAGCTACAGCTCTGATTCAACCCCTAGCCTAGGAGCATAAAAAGACCAAAAAAATTAAAAAAATAAATAAATAAAATGACCTGGGAATGGAAAGTCCACCACTCTACTTATCTCCCAATAATTTTAAGTCACAAAGCCCACAAAGAGGTCAGATATAAGGCATACGAAAGTTACGGCCCATGTTCCAATATTTTTATTAGACCTGTACTTCTATCACATCCATTCCTGTCTTTCACAGTACTGTGTTTCATTTTTAGTCCCTACTCCTTGTTTATTCTTTGCTACTCAAAGTAGTACATATGGTATTGCTTAACCACATTAAAGTCTTCAATAAAAAAGGCACTTACCCACTGAAAGATTACAATTTTCCTTATATTATAGATGGTAACTCTTTTCCCTCCTGTCTCATGTATTCCCAATTTATAAACTAAAGTTACAGAACATGTCCATATTTATTTTTTTTTAGTGGAGGGAGAAAAATACATTCCACAAATTTTGTCTAAAATCTTATACAACAATGCAATAAATTTCATGTGGGATTAAAGACTATTTTCAAGCAACTGATCCCAAGGTAGAATAAATAGTGTGTATTGATCCATTTATTACGTGTTAAATGTTCAGAATAAAAAATATTCCATAGTAAGTAAAGTTAAAATTAGAGGCAATCTCAGGAGGAGATGTATACACAATCATAGTTAATTAGAGGGAGGGAAATGCTTAATCATTGGTTTGAATTGTCAGGTATGGACAAGGTCAGCATGAAGGAACTGACTAAAGCAGCTCCCAAAGGAGCAAGCCTTGACTCTTCAGGAGACCTGCTGATGCCCAGAGGAGATGTAGAAGAGTGGAACAAATGAGACTGCAGGCCACCAATGGCCTGTTTAGAAGAAGTGAACTTCAAAAATATGACTGCGAATCTCACGAGATTGGGACAACTCTGAACAAAGACAAGAAACTGGACCAAAAACATGGAGTCTTTCTGGACTAACCCCCACTTCCAATGTCCTATGTATCTCACCACAAGCCCAGCTTCAAAACTAGACATGCTCTCACCATTTAGAAAGGTACCAGGGAAACCAACAAAGGGATTTTTGAAGAATTCATTTAAATTAAAGTCATTAAGCCATGATGGGTTGTGTGGAAAGGAGGAATTTAAGAAAACTAGTGTGTGATTTCCAGTCTTCCAGATACAGTTAATAAACCACTTTCTGTGAGATCCTGTCATGGCACAGTGGTTAATGAATCCAACTAGGAACCATGAGGTTACAGGTTCGATCCCTGGCCTTGCTCAGTGGGTTACCATCCCACGTTGTTGTGGCTGTGGCATAGGCCGGCGGCTAAGCTCCGATTAGACCCCTAGCCTGGGAACCTCCATATGCCACAGGTGCAGCCCTAAAATGACAAAAGACACACACACACACACACGAAACCATTTTCGGAGTTCCTATCGTGGCACAGCAAAAACAAATCCAAATAGGAACCATGAGGTTGAGGGTTTGATCCCTGGCCTCGCTCAGTGGGTTGAGGATTTGGAGTTGCCAAGAGATGGGGTATAAGTTACAGATGTGGCTTGCACAGCTGTAGCAATGGCATAGGCCTAGCCTAGGAACTTCCATACACCACAGGTGCAGCCCTAAAACAGACAAAAAAAACTTTTTTTAAGTATTTTCTTTTCATACTTGTAAAATTTGCAGTTATAAGAACTTTAGCTGATATGTTAGTTTCCAATGGATATAAAAGTTAGCTATTTGCTTCTGAACAAGTCACTCAATAAACTTTTAAATATTTCAAAGAAAGTATCTTACCAATAATTACTACTACTGGGAGAATTATAAGAAAATTAGTGTCTTGTCATGGATCATTCCCTTTCTTAGACCCCTTTTTAAATGTTTCCCCAAATAATATCAACTATGCCTATTCCTTTAATATACAATTTAGTGAAGTCAAATTTTTTAAATAAACTTTAAAATTTCTTTTCAATAAATTAAAGGAAAATCAAACGTATTTTTTTCCATCTGAACATAAGATAACTGACTTTTATTCTGAGTTCTAGAAACCATTTTAATGGGTATTTCCCTCCAGAAAAGAAAATAAATGTGTGCCCATAGTTTATTATGAAGTACCATGAGCTCCTAAAATATACTTAATGCAAAAGCTGAAAAAAAAATCCTGCTAAGGAAAAGAAGTTGCTTTTATGAACAACATCCTCTAGAAATGGCTATTTTTCAAAAAGAAATAGACTTCTAACCAATCTCTGTGCTATCAAGTCAAGTGTTACTGCCTTGATCTCAGGGATGTTTCAAAGAAATATTCATCAAAAAAAGAACAAAAGCAGAGATAGACTAGATAATCTGAAACAAAGCTAATAAAAGGAGGAAAATTGAAATCATAAGTCAGAGTAGCAAGAATCTAACAGTTGGGAATTGACAACTGAGATATAAAACCCTGGGAAAGCAAAGTAAGTTCAAATACTTTCTGATATGGTACAAAGGGCAACATACAGAACAGAAGTAGGCAGTATTTTAATCAATCATTTGAAGATAAGCTTATAAATGAGAAAAGCAAAATCAAAAGGAACTCAGAAAGAGACTAAAAAAAATTATGTAAAACTTGCTTTCAAGATGCACTTAAAACTCTTATTTTCCCCATTTTGAAAGGATGAGGTAAACATTTTCCTCAGCACTGCACTTTTAGGCACATAGTTTCCCCGTACCAAACACCAAGAATAAAATCTGCACATATTAGGTCCTCAATATATATTTGATTAAAGGATAAATTTAGATGATTATATATATATATATAAATTTAGATGATTATATATATATATATATATATATATATATATATGATGTTTGAATATATATATCAAACATCTTCCTGAGGTATTTTCCTGACTCTATCTGCTGATGCTGCAAGAATCTTAATGAATGTGATCTTGACATATAATATTAGCTCCAAAAAGGGTTCACTATGCAGACTCAAAGAAGCCTCTCTTCACAATAACTATAAACTAATAATTTCTTATTCATCTTCATATCATAGTATTTTTACAAAGATCATGGTTTTTTCCCTCTGTATTTGTTCACATTGTAACTAAATATTGGAAGGCTAAAAATCTTGATCTATGATTTTTTTTATATTGGAATATTTCACTCCTTAGTAGATGATAAGTAAAGGAGCCAACTAACAAGGGTTTCCAGGGAGTCAGTAATATTATTTTCTGTCCAAATTTTGCTCTTGATTTTCTGTATTCTCAGATGATTCAATCTCTCCCTTTCTCTCATTTTATCAGCAAAATGAGTATTAACAACATTGTCATGATTTGAGATTATTTTGATAAGATGGTCAAGCAGTTTTTCAAGATGAAGTTTTACCACAATTCTGTCTTAATTGGAAATAGGTCTAAGTTTGTCAGATGAAAAGATGTGTGAATTCCAAAGGATGTTTAATGATTTGTATTGGGGAAAAACAGATGTTTATGAAAGTAGCCCTGTTTTTCACATGACAATAATATGTGAAGCAGTGGTAGCAATTATATGCATAAAAAACTCCTGGAAATATTTTAGAAGTAAGCAAATAATTCTGGCTTTTAAGTTGACAACATCTACACAATGAAGGACTACAGAATTAAGCTTTCTATCTGTGGCAAAATCAGATGTTTCAGGCCTGATCTTTGCTTATAGACTTGCCTTATAAGCTATTTGAAGACCAAGAAAGAAACAGAACTTAACATTAACTAACAATTGGATACTTAGGGCTAATGGCTGTCTAGTCCTCAGGTCATTCGCCTCTTATCTACTAGATAATAAAGTCTCCATTAAGCCTCTCAAAAGGAAGACCCAAAAGGCCTGACAGGAAAGGGAGAAAAATGCAGAAGGCTTGGTGTAGGTAAAATGTCAAAGGATTGATAAAAGGGGTCAAATCTGTTTATCGAGACACTCAGATTATATCTTGGCCCAGCCCTAAGTGATTTGTAAGAGTCCTAGAGAAAAAGAATGAGAGGACTGACTGTGCCAATGAGGTGTGTCTTCAAATATCTTCAACAAGGAAGGGGGAAAGTACAGGGAAATGCAGGTTAGGAAAAGAAATGGAGCGTGACAAAATAGCTAGGCCAATTCCATAAACTGAAAATCCTCACAACTGTCCTAACCTGGAGCCAATATGGTGATAAAAGAGACACAATAGGAAAAATTATCCACTGCAAGAGAACACAGTGACCACAGCACAAATGGGTTACATCTTGAGTGTCAAAGGAAAAAAGAAAAAAATATGAAGCAGAAAAAAATTGATACACAGTTGATTCCAAGCACATCTGAGGACATTGTGTTACCCCTCTGAACTAGTAAGGAAAATTTTGAGCCTAGTATTTCCGGCTATTTTTGCTTCTGACAGCTGAACCAGGGTGATATAATTTTACAATTATTATTGTGACTATTTTATGAGATAGCCAAGGGACAAGAAAAAAGGAGCATTAAATTTGTGAAACTATGATGACAGGAAAAGGGATAGAAACTTCTGAACAAATTATTTTATTCTGAGGTTTTTGCCCAGAGTTACCTATTTACTTACCAAGTGTTGTATAAAATCTCAGTATAAGGCTGAGGATACCTAACATTAAAATGCAAGTTTTATAATAATGACCAAATAAAACTTAAAGACATTTTGGGAAAGTATTTGCCTGTGTGCTGAATCTAAAAATAAAATGAACTTACCCAGTCAGTTGTGAGTTCTCACGAGTCTATTTAGTTATAACTTTTAGTACTCCAAATTAATTTATCATGAATCATGAAAAACAACTTTTATCATGCCTGATGGTTTAAAATGCTTTATGATTAATTTTTCTACTTAAGCAATTACCTTGTCTTTTGAGAGAAAATAATTTAGTATAAATGACAGAGATTTTTCTCATGTGGCTCTTTTTAATATCTGTTCCTGGATGACTCTTACACTTCTTATCATTTCTACTACAGTAGTCAAATATCTGCAGAAATCTGGTTTCTTTTATGAGTTTAACAGGGACAAAGTTTGGAGAATAAATCAGTTTGACAAATGCATCTTTATTGGATTTTATGACCATATCCGTAGCTCTTCAAGAGACACTCTTTAGGAGATAGGAGAAAAAAACAAAGCATAAACATACCATTAAAATTCAAAATGCTGGATACTGAGTTATGAATAGGAAACAACTAAGGGATTGTACAAGTTGTAAAGAAGAGCAATAGAAATGAAAAAGATGAGAAAAGTCCCTGGAGTCTGTTAATAACAGTGAAACAATTCAGCAAGAGGACAACAGAGTATGAATATATATGCATAGGAAGAAATTCTCTTCAAGATGCCAAGTTTAAATTAAATGAACCAATCAAAAGCCTTCTTATATTGAGAGACGAAACCTAAGACAATTGAAACTTAACGCTCCCTTCTCGCTTCTGTAACATTGCTTGCTTGCTAAGTATCAGTTGTGACAGTGTTTCACAACAAAGGGTCAATAAAACCGGCCAAGACATAACAGGCTACCATTTAGGAAATTCTCCATCCCCCCCCAGGTCTGCAACTTTCAAAAGTCCCGCGCGCGCCAATTATAGCCAGTCACTAACTGCCACATCTGCTTCTGTAAACCTGCTTGCTTGCTGAATATCGATCGCGTGATCCCAGGCCAATCATATAGCAGACGGTGTCCCAATTCAAATATCAGCCAATCGGCATCCCTCTCCGTTGAAAACCTCCCCTAAGCCC
>PVHT020003785.1:12399605-12427849 GCA_004024745.2 Catagonus wagneri
GGTCTGCAACTTTCAAAAGTCCCGCGCGCGCCAATTATAGCCAGTCACTAACTGCCACATCTGCTTCTGTAAACCTGCTTGCTTGCTGAATATCGATCGCGTGATCCCAGGCCAATCATATAGCAGACGGTGTCCCAATTCAAATATCAGCCAATCGGCATCCCTCTCCGTTGAAAACCTCCCCTAAGCCCCCGACTTGTTTGTGTGTGCCCATAAAAACCCTGTACTCACTGCAGTCGGGACCTCTTTGCGTCACCGGTAACGAGTGCGCAGGGGTCCAGGTTCGAACCTCCAATAAAGGACCCTTGCCGTTTTGGCTTTGACTTTTGACTCTGGTGTGCTCGTTGAGAGGGGGTCTCGCGACCGCGGGCATTACAATATCCCGACTCAAGACCAATGGAGAAAGATATTCAAAGAACTCGTAGAAGTATATGCAGTCAGCATAGCTAAGTGTACAAGCCACCTCAAGAACAAGTTGAAAATCAATGAAATAAATGTTAGAACTCTCTGCAGAGACAGCCACAGTCCCAGACTTGGGAAAAATTCAATGCCACTCTTACCTTGATAATCAAAAATGTCAGTTTTGTCTTCCAAGTGTAAGGAAAACATGCCATTTTATTCACAGACTTGCCTCATCATTAAAGTCAATAAAGAAGAAAATCAGCCTTTCATACTGATAGAATAAGTTGGTTGCTGAATTTCTCAAGACCCTCGTGAAGGTTATCACATGAAAATTCCCTTGCTTTCAGAAATTTCTCTGAAAGCCTTTCACTGTAGAGTGTAACCACTCTAGATTTGCTTATGTGAGACAGTGCTATCCACTTAAACTATGCTAAATCAGACGTGAAGAATCTCTAAGTGGATTTTTTTTCACTCCTCTGCCTTATTGAATTTATTTTTCTCTTTGTAAAAGTTAATTTTGAACTGTTTATACTTCATAATTATGTCTATATTTCTTACTCCTTCTGATGGACATGACAGACAAATTGGGAGTTAAATATATATTTGTTATAGAACAAACTCACTGTTTTTCCTTTCTTAAGTTACACTCAATCAATAAATAATTCCACAACACATTAAAAGTGTAGTTGTCTCTCAATGATATCAGCAATATCAGTAGCTTATAAACTAATTTGGGGGGGGTTAAAATTATTTTATGCCCATCCATCAACTTCATGGGGAAATATATGTATATATTTCTCTCACGAAGTTTGAATGAAAAGATATGCTAGAGAAAGAGATGCAATAATCCTTAAAAGACTATTAACAAGATAAAATGAGAGCCAAAGAACTAAATCATAGAGATCTTCAAAACCTTCAAAAGCCAAACAGTATGATTTAAATTTTATAAATATTTAAAGAAACAAGCAAAAAAATATAGCTAATATGTCATTCAGAAATTATTCAATCAATAAATTAGATTTTGGTATATAAGATTTAGGCAAATACATTTATATTTGAAGTTTCAAGGTGTTGGCATTAGGAAAGCTAAGGATTTGGGGGTTATCATAGTACATCAGCAAGGTCATAGGAATATGTCAGGAGCCAGAATGAAGATAAGTTCATAGGCTCTTTCCCATCCAGAATGGATTTCTACACTATTTCTAGTGTCAAAAGCACAGCCTCTCATTTCTCCCTAGGTACAGAAGGGAGAGGATGCATGATAAGATAGGGTATTTGCCTCTCCTCTATACCTTGGGAAACACACAAGCATTTTTCTCTATAGTAGAAAACTGAGTTGAATTAAAATATTCATTTAATATCTATTGCTCACCTAGCTTACCTAGTAAATGACTCATACAATTGGCTTAGCCCTTGGAACAAGGCTCCTTTAAATTCAAGCAGAGCCCAGTGGAAGTCCTCTTAGTTGGGAGGCACAACTCATGGCCGAAAGCACAACTTACTTCCTAAAGCCTTCTCTCTGTGGTTGATTTTTAACTGCTCCTCATACTCAACTTTTTTCTCTTCCTGGCTTTCTCCTGACTCCCATCCCACTTTTCTGTAATCTAAATCTTTGTTCGTTATACCTCTGGATTATCTAGTAACGTGGACCATATGCCTATTGCAATGAAGATTTCACCAACCAGTGGCCCCCATTGCCTTTAGCATACCAGGGCTATTTCATAGTGAACCCCTATGCTTTATTTATCCATTCATTTATGGCACTTTGGAGGACATGGTTATTGTTCTTAAATAATTTATACGAAAGGCAATTAATAAATACAAGACCGAAAAAATAGGTCTCTGGTTAAAAGGCTTGGGTGTTAGGAGGACTTGATTTGATTGGTTCCAGCAGCTGGTTTGGGGAGTTCAGACACAATCCTCCTGCTCCTGGGGCAAATATGTCTTGACATCAAGTCCAGGGAATTAGTGTGATAATACTTCCTAGAGAGGTCATGGCCCGGGTATGTTCAGCTCGAGCAAAACTAAATGAGCAACATGATTCCTATAATGTCAGGATATCAGAATAACAGTATGAGCACACAAAGATTACCATGTAGAATCAGCCTAAAGTAAGAGCAAGTGCAAAAACTAACAAAGCTTTTTTTGGTTTGCACATAGCTTACTATCTTATTTAGTAATTGTTGTATTAAATCTTCTTTCTGAGCTAAATAATACTTTTCTCTCCCCACTTAATTCCCTGAATAACTTCAGAGAAATAATGGAAAAGACAGAACAGTAACAGGATCTTAATGTACATTAGATAATAGCCCTCATCATAGCCCTACAAGATAGATTTTATAGTCTTATTTGTAGGTAAGGAAACCACAGCACAAGAAGGTTGGGTAACTTTTCCTGGGTCACACAGCAAGTGCGAGTCAAAGTGCATGTTGGAAATTAGGTATATATGAATGCAAAGCCTGTGGTCTAAACTTGGTTTTTTAACCACCTCTAAGGAAAATAAATTTCAGATTTTTTGCTGTCTTAACACTAAAAGTAAATACATTTAAGACAATTTCCCAAGTTGTTTTTCTGTTAGTAGTACACTTTTTGTTTGCTTGTGTTAAAGGCATGCCTCTCCAGCTAACCCAAAATATCCCACAATAGTCTACACGGTGCTACCAGGAGACACACCCTGTAGTTGAAAGTGAATTACCTCTAAACAATGTGTTTTCTTAGGGATCCTTTGTAATCATTCAATGTTGGTGGTTCTGATGGTTATGGGTTGGCTGTTCTAAGAAAATGTCCTCAAATTCCTTTGTTGCTGTAGGGCAGTAAAAAGTAGTTAGTAGACTCAGTGTGGAGCACAATGGTCCAGAGAGAAACAAGTTACTTGACTTCCACCAACATCAGGAGGCAGCATTCTCAGGGACAAGACCACATTAGGAGTTCCCGTCGTGGCACAGTGGTTAACGAATCCGACTAGGAACCATGAGGTTGCGGGTTTGATCCCTTGCCTTACTCAGTGGGTTAACAATCCGGCATTGCCGTGAGCTGTAGTGTAGGTTGCAGACGCAGCTCAGATCCTGCATTGTTGTGGCTGTGGCGTAGGCCAGTGGCTACAGCTCCAATTAGACCCCTAGCCCGGGAACCTCCACGTGCCACGGGTGCAGCCCTAAAATGACAAAAGGCAAAAAAAAAAAAAAAAAAACATTATTTTTTGACCACTTTCTGAAGCAATCATAAATGGGCTTCCACATAGAGTTTTGATTTCCCCTGATTATTTATTAAGTGTTTCATAGCTTAAAAGACAGTCATATTCATCCCAAAATGATCATCTGAAAGGGAAAGTCATTGAATTGTTAAACAATTTCCGACCTTAAGGTTTCTGTTTCAGGTTACTTGTGAGTGAAGTTTTGTCTTTTTCTGACCTGTGCAATTGAGGCAGAAAATGGCATAATCTCTCGCTGCATCTTTTCTTTCAAAAACTTAAGTTATTTAAATAGTGTCAAGACCACTCTATGAAAACATATCTAATCTTATTTCACCTGTCCTGGACACATTTTTCTCCTTAGGTCAAAGTGTTGAGTTTAAGCATTGACTATACGTGATAAATTACACCAAGTGTTACCTGAATAAAAGACCAGTATCACCCAACAACCACCAGTCTTAACAAGAATGTCACATCAGCAGAAATAATTCACCAAAATGGCCACAGTAATCTTGCAAAATCCCCAAAATATCAGGGGACGGAAAAGAAGATGTCCAAATAAATGGACATGTCTACAAATAGGTGCAGAATATAAGTACCTGAAGAAGCATAAGTTCAGGAACAAGAAGACTTCAGAAACAAACAACAACAACAAAAAAAAAAAAGATTAAAGGAGAATGGAAAAATATCCGAATGAGGGAAATGAGTGGATGACTCTGGAAGAAAAGGAAATGGATTCTTTAAATACTAGTATATAAAAACAAGCCCCCTCTTCTATAAATTCATCTTCTCTACAGTCTCCCTCCCCTTAGCCTATGAACGTGCTGTCCTCACCACAAATTCATAAAACTAACAATATAAGTGCATGCTTCAACTGTGAGATTTCTTTAGCTAAGGGCTCTTTTTCCCCTCTCATCTGTTAAACTACTTTAAAAATACTGGTCTACATTTCTATTTCCGGTTCCTCCCCTCTTGCTCCTAAAAACTGCAGTCTACTTCCTGTCCATTTCTTTCTTCTGTACCAGCACACATCTGGAAAGTCAGTCACATCTGTTACCTAATCCAGTTGATCATTTCAGTTACTATCTTACTTCCTCTCTGCAGAATTTCTTGCAATTCCTTCCCTGACCTGTATTTTTTTTTCTTTCTTGTTAGCTCAGTGGTCTCATCCACTCTTCAACTACTGTCATATTTCTGATGAATCCCAATTAGTAACTGCAGCCTAACATCCAAGTTCCAGCCCTTTACCTCCAACTGTGTACGTGTATGTCTACTTGAAAAAATTTAGGTATCATATTTAACATATTCAAACTTATACTAGCCATAATCTCTCCACCAAAACAAATTTTTGTGTTGCATTCACTATTTAGAGCACTTGTATCTACTTAGCCATCCAAACAAGAAAAAGCAAGTTCTTCCTAAATCTCTTTCCCTTAACACCTATATTCAATATATCACATTCACGTTTCTTCAGATTCCTTCCTCTCTACTATAACCCCGCATTTCTACTACCTCATCTAGGATAACATCATGGCCACTTTAGACAACTAGAGCAGATTTGTGTTTGACTTGTTGATTAAGATTTGCCATAAGATTTAACAGGCACTCCTGATCTTAAGCAGATCCTTGTATTATACCCTTTTACATGGAGAATTTGATTCTAAATCTTTACAGTGTAATGAAGCTCTTCGAAACCCAGCCTCTGCCTATTTTTCAGCCTTAATTTCTCCTAGTCTCCTAAAAGCATGCTATACTCTGGCCATACAGAACCATAAGAATGGATTACAGATACAGAAAAATTAATATAAGCCAAAGATCATTCTAAGTCTTTCTATTTATAAGCTACCTTAACTCTCAGAGTAATTCACAGAGGCGGATGGTATTATCTTATTTTGCAGATGAGAAAACAGGAGACTTGGAGAGCATACAAACAGTTGTTAAACAAAGACTCTAACTCAAGCTAGCTAATTCCAAAGCCCAAGTTCTTTAAGAAAACCAGATTAAAGCCTACTAGAATTCGTGGGTCTCAATAACTGATCTGATAGGAGCTAATTTTAATGATTTTACTTCCACAAGTCATTTGCAGAAGATAGCCTTTCCTATAAAATTTAACACAAAATTTATAAAAGGCATTGGTCTACAAATTCTTCTATTCACTGGCAACCTCTTTAACATCTACAAAGTCTAGACATAAAATTAGGACTCATTCATCCATTAAATAGGCTATTTACACAAAGTAAAATAAAAGGCACAGAATTATAATTAACCCTGCCTAGTTATAACCAGACTGGCACAGAGTCCTTCACGTGTCTTCCTGTCCCTTCTTTGTGGAACCAGTACATAAATGTAAGGATTGCAGAAAGAGATGGTTTAGCCATTCCATTTCCAAAAGACAATATCTCACATGAATTTCAATAAAGGAGTACTTACACAATGTGTTACTTTGCTACCTCTACTTTTAACACATAGGAGCACCTTAGAATATCTAGAGGGAGTTCCCATTGTGGCACAGTGGAAGCGAACCCGACTAGTGTCCATGAGGGCGGAGGTTCAATCCCTGACTTTGCTCAGTGGGTTGAGGATCTGGGGTTGCCGTCAGCTCTGTTATAATTTTCAGATGTGGCTCGGATCCCACATTGCTATGGCTGTGGTGCAGGCTGGCGGCTTCAGCTCTGATTCGACCCCTAGCCTGGGAACTCCCATATGCAACACATGTGGCCCTAAAAGCAAAAAGAAAAATAAATAAATAAATAAATATATATATATATATATATATAAATATATATATATAAATATATATATATACACACATAACATATATATATATATATGACTAGTTATTTCTTTAAAAGTACTTAATATTCACACCTATAAGTGAAATAAAATCCATTAAGAGAAAAAAAAATAAAAAAAAAATAAAATACATATTTCAAAAAAAAATAAATAAATA
Organism: Catagonus wagneri; assembly: GCA_004024745.2. Lineage (NCBI taxonomy): Eukaryota > Metazoa > Chordata > Mammalia > Artiodactyla > Tayassuidae > Catagonus > Catagonus wagneri. The sequence goes on from PVHT020003785.1 coordinate 12,406,148, forward strand.
AAAGTACTTAATATTGTCAACTATACAGTATGAGGAATAAAATACACACATAGGACAGTAGTAATAACATAAAAATGTCTTCTAATATGATCAGTGTTACAGAGTTCCTCTGTAACTATATGCTACAATGTAGCATAGCTCCTTGCATGAAGTGGAGAATGACCAGCAAGTGGGGATCCTAGTGGACAAGGGCCATGCTCTGCTTCTCATAGTACCAGGTGCTAGACCTGAGTCTAGTTTTTCTCAAATCACCTACCATACTTAACAGCTGCAGAGCTATACCTGCTAATGTGGATGCTGCTCTTTTAGGTAAACTTGAGTACCAGGAAAAAGAACTGGCTCATACTCATACATACACACACACACACACACACACACACACACACACACACACATACAGAAGAGAAAGAAGGGATTAAGTAGCCTCAGTCAACAAATTCATCAAAATCATGGATATCAAACCAACCTGAGTTTAATTCCCTGTATTCCATCGCTCTAAGTATGAGATCTGAAAAGTCACTTAACTTTTCCCACATGAAGTGACTATAGTAGGAAATATTGAGACAAGGCATGTAAAACTGAGTAGCTCCTTGTGGTGTAGGTCACAGACATGGCTCAGATCCTGCGTTGCTGTGGCTGCGGCATGGGCCAGTGGCTACAGCTCTGATTAGACCCCTAGCCTGGGAACCTCCACATGCCACGGATGTGGCCCTAAAATGACAAAAGGAAAAAAAAAAAAACCTGAGTAGCTCCTTACTTGACACACAGAAGATATTCAAAACACATAATTATTACTCACTCTTTTTCTTTAAATGGGGAAAAGAGAGAAAAAGCGGCAGGGATGAGTCAAGTTTAAGAATTTTGCTGTTTTCATAACCAAGTCCACTATAATTCACATTCTCTATTTGGAGAACCAAACACCCCAATTCTTCACATAAATGACAACCACTTATGTAACACTGTGATAGTCTCATACTTACTTTCGAGTTCCAACAACTATATATCTATATGAATATATGCACTTGGTTTCAAACTTCCATCTCCAGAAATTCACTATTTTGAATTATGATAAAATTCGCCAAACCAACAAATTTTTTTAAGACTCTGTGGTGTCCAATGACTTTTTCTGCATCCAAGTTATTAAATTCATTGTGAAAGCCTTGATCCCCTTGTAATACTATTAGTGAAGTTGAAGTTTCTATCCTCCAGCCAAGTTCTTCCTGCCGAGAGGTTAAAACTAACTGAAGTCAATGGAGTTGGATTTGAGTAAACGAGGGCAGCTTTTGCTGCCAAATAAAGTCTTCTATTTTCTCTCTACCTGAGGAACTTCTTCTCTTTCATCTTAAAATAGAAGCACTGAATACTAATGAGGCATGTCTTCAACCAACCTCAGTGGCGAATTTTTGGGAAACTCATTTGGATTCCAAACACATGATCTGCATTTTCTGCAGGGTTAGGTAATCTGCCAGAAATGTTTCCCTTGCAGAGAAAAAAGGCATCAATGAGTCACTTCAGATCTCTATTTGCCTTATTGTGAAGTAACTTGTCTTTTTTTTGCTGCTCCAACTCTATTTTTAAAGAGCCTGCTTTTTGAAGTTTTTACCAAACAGTAAAAAATTCAAATGCCATTGAAGAAAGAGAACAACAAAATGAAGTCACTACCAACTCTTGATATATAAATTCAGGCTTAGGTCTTTGTCTTACATCATCATCTTTTAGGATACAGGAAAGGTACATATACCCATGACTCCCAATATTACATTAAAGACAATGATCACTTGGATGATTTTCTCATTTGAATCAAAATTTCAGAAATGTTTTAAATTGCTACAGAACCAAAATCGAACCATCCAAAACAGCAAAAATATAAGGGGTAATGGTTAAACTAACCTGGATTTGCTCCCCGTAAACAAAGAGAATAAACTTATTGCTCATTTGGGAAAGGATAAAGGAACAGAAAGAAAAAGAGGTCGAGCATAAATATGTAGCTGCATCTGTCAGAACCACAAGCTTTCGGAAACACTCAAATTGTCATCTAAACATGAAATGCATATTTTGTTTGAAGAATACATTCTGTGAATGTTTTCTTTAATAACTTACTGATTCTCTTTTTTAAATCCTAAAGGAAAAAGTATTAAGATGCCTTTCACGAACAGAACCAGCTATGGCTTAATGTAGCATCTCATACACCCCAACCGTGGAAAACATATCCTATTTGATTGATGAGAATAATAATAGACTACTGTCTTGGAGAAAACAAATGTCTACTGAAATTGGATGACTACCATATCTCTGCAGAAAGTCTTCGTGAAGTAGTAATTTGAATGATAGCACCTTATAATAAAAAACTTTATCTAGTTTAAGAATAAATACTGTTTCTTATACTTCTTCCATGGTTCAACTTAAATTTCACCTTGTCCGTGAAGCATTCTAGTCACTGAATGTGACTTTTTTCCTTCATGTTAAGGTCACACTACTTTGATGATACCTCTCTTGTTGTTTATTCTTTCCTCAGAAGATGGACAGATGGGTTCTGTCTACTCTTTGGCTCAGTAATGCTAGCATAAACATTTGTTTTAAGATTTTATATAGATGTATATTATCAATTCTTGAGCATGCACCTAGGAGTGCAACTGTAATTGTGGTTGGTATAATACAGGTCTGCCAACTATGCCCATTTCTTAACCCCCCCAAAGCTGTGAATTTGTTAGGATAAATGGAAAAGGAAAATTAAGGCTGTACATGAAATTAAAGTTGCTAATAATTTGACCTGAAGATATGGAGATTATCCTAGAATACACTAGTTAGTCTTATATAATCACAAGTGTTCATAAAAGTGGAAGAAGGAGGCAGAAAAGGTGAAAAGGACTCAATCTGATATTGCTTTCTTTGAAAATGATGTGGGGGGGGGTAGGATTAGGCATAAGCCAAGGAATTCAGTCAGTTTTTAGAAGTTGGAAAACCCAAGGAAATGGATTCTCCCCTAGAGTATCTATAAGAAATATGGACCTGCCAAAACCTAGAGTTTAGACCAGTGAGAATCATGTGAGAATTCTGATATGCAAAAAAGTTAAGATTTGGAAGTTTGTGGCAATTTGTTGCAACAGCAATAGGAAAATAAAACACTGAGTCATATTGTTATCCTATGTTTAATTTTTAAGGAATTGCTAAACTTTTCAAAGCAGCTGCACCATTTTACATGGCTACCACAATGTGTTAGAGCTCAAAATTCCTCCACATCCTCACCAACGCCTATTACTGTTGATCATTCTGATTATGATCATCCTAGTGAGTGTGAAATGATATCTTATTGTCATTTTGATATGTATTTGCAGGGAGTTTGTAGTTTTTCTCTCATACATTGAACCAAATATTTTTAGGAAAAACATATGCATTTTTGAAAATAAAGACCAAATAAAAGAGTGATAAATTTTCATAGAAATATAGAAAAATGTTTAAACAATTTGTCAAATTTGTCTTCATCAGCAGTAGACTTTACTGAGTACCCATTTTTTGCAGGAAGAGTAATTACCAATTCCAGACAATTTTCTCTAACTATGGGAGACTGACTACCTTTATGGCCCCATTTCTTTGTATCTCCCAGTTGTTCAAAAACAAATTTAGCTGAGTAAATCTGAAGATCTAATTGGCTTTTTTGAGTGATTCAATAGCTCATCTAGGAGAGAGGTGCTCTGTGGAACTATAACAAATGGAAGTCTTTTAGAGAAGCAGAGTGGGACCAAGATATTATTAGCAAAATGATAAAAAAGATGTCAGGCAAGGGAAAATTCCAGAAATTCAATTCCTGGGAGAGGTTAAAACTGCAATTAAATCTTGGCTTGCTGTCCTGGGAGAAAGTGGCTTCAATTTGGGTCTGTTTTTTTTTCCTTCTACTCCCTCTTTATTTTTCTTTTTTGTCTTTGGTCTTTATAGGGCCACACCCATGGCATATGGAGTTTCCCAGGCTAAGGGTCGAATCAGAGCTGTAGCTGCCAGCCTACTCCACAGCCATAGCAATGTGGGATCCGAGCGGCATCTGCGAACTACACCTCAGCTCATGGCACCACCAGAGCCTTAACCCACTGAGCAAGGCCAGAGATCGAACCCACGTCCTCATGGATACTAGTCGGGTTCGTTAACCACGGAGCCGTGACAGGAACTCCACCTCCCTCTTTTTTAAAATACTGTATCCATACCCTTTGTTGGGACTTTTTAGTTCCTCTCAATAAGGAGATGGTACCTATTTTCCTAATCTTTATGTTTGCCTTCCATGTAACTTGCCAATGAAATGTGTCTGAGAAGGCAGCATGCCACTTCCAAGCCTAGGACTCAGAGACTTTCTGTTTCTGCTTGCTCTCTTGTGCTGTTGCCATTGCCATGAGAACGTATCTTCTGGAAGATGAGAAACATGTGAAATATAACAAATTGTCCACACTACTCAAGTAAAGACTGTCTCAGATTGGTAGACCCCCATCAAAGACTACAAATGCATGAGTGAGCCCAGCTGAGATCACCTGACTCCTTGGCCTTATGATAAGCTGTGGCAATAAATGACTATTGTATATAGATAAATTTTTCATGTTATGCAAAAATAACTGATGTAAAACTAGATGCTATGTTGGGAATTACACATATATATATAAATTATATATATATACACACACACACATACATACATACATACATACATACATACATACATACACACTATACACACACACATATATATGCCAAATGCAGTGGTCATATGAGGTGCTACTTTCTTATTCTGCAACTCAGGAAATTTAGGCTATTCTTTCTTATATGCAATTCAGAAAATATAGGCTCAGAGGTAAGTAAGTTTACAAAATACACAGTAACTTATAATATTTGAGTTGAATTTGTTGATCTCATTTCAATAACATTCTTGGAGTTCTTGCCGTGGCGCAGCAGAAAAAATCTGACTAGGAACCATGAGGTAGCAGGTTTGATCCCTGGCCTCACTCAGTGGATTGAGGATCCGGCATTGCCGTGAGCTGTGGTGTAGGTCACAGACGGAGCTCGGATTTGGTGTTGCTGTGGCTGTGGCATAGGCTGGATTCAACCCCTAGCCTGGGAACCTCCATATGCCACAGCTGCAGCCCTAAAAAGACAAAAAACAAACAAAACCATTCTTTTCCCATGCCACTGGGTAATAAGGCATTGTTCTGAGACCAAATTGCATACTGTAAATTAAATTTCCAGCCAACATTATTATATTAGGAAACTCTTATTTTTAAATAAAATCTTCAAGATGGTTGACGATTTACCAAAGGACATATTTTGACTAGATTTCTTTTTTTATGATGATTTCCAAATCACTAAACTACAAAGCTGGTCAAGTTTGATGACCATGAGAATAACACACACACACACACACACACACTGCTCATAGTGCTTGCATTCCCACTAATTTTGCTATCTTTGTAACATTTTCACTGTTTTTACTTGAGAAACCCTGGTCACTGCTATCGCTGACTCTGCACAGGAAGAAATATTTCACTTTCTGGTGACCCTCTGCCTTCAAAGTCTGTCTCCAATCACTTCACAAAAACGTATGTTATAGAGAGATCCCACTGGAATATTAATTGGAGTTCAAGTGCTCAACACCTAATTCTTCTCATTTTGAAAATTTTGGTGACTGAGCTCTTGCTCTCAAAGGACATGTCCAAGAAACTGTTACTGCAGTTACACTAACTTCTAAATATTTCCTTCTCCATAAGAAATTAAAATAAGTAGACACAAAATGTCCTTCAACTTATTCCCTTTGCCTGTTTTTTCTGGGATAGTTTCTGGTCTTCTGCATATTCTTACCTTATAGGTGTTCAAACATTTAATCCATGGAAATTTCAGTATCACTTAGATTTCCAAACAAGTATTATTTCCATTATTTGAATTCATGTAGTTCAATTTGCTCTCTATTTTTAGTATTAGAGTTTCTGTCACTTAATATGAAAAATTAAACAGGAAACCAGTAACCAGGTTCTAGATTTATCAGAAAAATCAAGTTGCCTTATTCTTAAAAGCATCTGACTAAAGGTCAGATTTTCCTACGCAAAGTAAGGGCTTTATCAAATTACTATCAATGACCCCTGCCATGGCCTCTCTTTACCAACAGGTCATAGTTCACCATATAGGTTCTCCCGTGATTTTCAAAGTTGGAAGTCTGAAATACAGCATTTCATTACTTCTGATTTATGGGGGATTTACCTACATTTAATGATGATAGATTTTTTAAAGTCTGTTTTTTTTTTAATTTTACAAAGTGTTAATTAACACATTTTTCACCACACCTATCTGGTTCACATAGTACATTAATTCATTAATGAATTATCCTATATATAGTAAGATAAATCATTGGACTCTCCAAGATATTGCTTATACTTCAGCAATAGTCTATCCTTATTTTTACCTTAGAATTCCTGAATATTGCATAGTTTGAGCAAATTTAATCACCATTTGCTGATATTTATTCACCCAACGTCACATATACGTATAAAATCTTTGTACACCACCATAATCAAGATATAAAACATTTTCACCATTCAAATGTTTTGTGTGTGTGTGTGTTCCTTTTAAATCTTCCTCTATCCAAAGACATTTTCTCTCACTATATATTAGTTTTTCCCTGTGCTTAAGTTTCACATAAACTGACATAATTATTAAACTTTGCATTTGGCTTTGTTGTTCAACATGATATTTTTGAAGTTTCTCAATGTTCTTATACATGGCAACAGCATGTCCAATCTCATGGTTGAATAGTATCCTGTTATATCCCAATTTGCTCAGTCATTCTAATGATGATGAAGTCATTTGTAAGGTGTGCTATTATAAGGCCACCATGAATACTTTTGTACTTTGTGTGTGTGATATATGTTTTTAGTTTCCTTGCCTAATAAAGTGTATGGTTGCTAAATCATAAGTGTATGTTTTACATTATAAGAAATGCCAGAAAACTGTCCTTTGCTGTTTTTTCATTTTCTACTTCCAAGAACACTGTATAAAATTTCCAATTGCTCTTCATCTTTACAAAATTTGATTTTCATTTCTTTTCATTTTAGCTGATGCACTGGATATTAAGTGGTATCTAGTTATAGTTTTACTTTGAATTTTTCTGATGACTAATGATGCTGAGCATAATGTACTTAATGACCTTTCTTCTTCTGTGAAGTATTTATTCAAGTCTTGACTCATTTTCCAAAAATTAGGTTGCACATTTTCTTTTAAATTAAACAGGAGTGTTTAATGTATTCTGAGTACAACTTTTTGTTAGATTTATGTGATAAAAATATAGATTTATGTATTAAAAATATAGTCTTTTTTTTCTTTTTTGAGAGCCATGCACCTGTGTCATATGGAAGTTCCCAGGCTAGGGGTCAGATTGAAGCTGCAGCTGCCAGCCTATGCCACAGCCACAGCAACCCAGGATCCGAGCCACATTTGCGACCTACACCACTGCTCATGGAAATGCTGGATGCCAGGGATCAAACCCACATCCTTGTGGATACAAGTGGGGTTTGTAACCCACTGAGCCACAATGGAAGCTCCTTAGAATCATATTTTGTGGCATCTTTTTGCATTTTTTTATTGTGATAAAAATACATAATGTAAAATTTATCTTTTTAACCCTGTATGTACAGCTTTATAGATGTACCAAATAACAAATTTATAATTATTTTTATGCATTTTTCTTTCAAATCATAGAAAATAAAAAACATGTAATTATAAACCAAAAACAAAACACAGTAATGCTAGCTTTTACATATTTTCCTATGTGGTTATCTTTACTGGGTACCTCTGTTTCTTCATATAGCTTTAAATATGTCAACCTACTGCCTTCTGGCCTCCATGATTTCTGATGAGAAATTAGTTGTTAATCTTATTGAAGATCCTTTGTATATGACAAACCATTTTTTCACTACTTGCTTTCAAGATACTTTGTTTTTGGCAGTCAACAATTTGATTATAATGTGCCTTGATGTGGTTCTCTTTGAAGTTATTCTACAGAGAGGTCACTGAGAATTTTGGATTTGTATATTCCTGTATTTAATCAGATTGGGGAAGTTTGGGACCATTATTTCATCAAATAATTTTCCTATCTCCCTCATTTCTCTCTCTGGGACTCTCATCACGAATATGTTTGTCTATTTGATGATGCTCCACAATCCATTATGCTCTGCTCGTATTTTTATTTTTCATTTCTTTTTGCTTCTCAGAGTAGATACTCTAAATCGTCCTACAGTCAAGTTTGCTGATTCTGTTTTCTACTTGCTCAAATCTTCTGTGAAACCTCTCTAAGGAATTTTTTGTTATTGTACTTTTCAGTTTCAGAATTTTTGTTTGGTTCCCTTCTATAATTTTGATCTCTTCTACTGATACTATTATTTTATTCACAGGTCATTTTCCTAATATCCTTTAATTCTTTGCCCATGTTCTCCTTTAGCTCTTTGAGCATATTTAAGACATTTATTTAAAATTCAACAATAAACAGTCAAAAAAGTCAAGTTAAAAATGGGCAGAGAACTTGAATAAACACTTTACTAAAGATGATATATTAATGGCCAATTAGCACTTGGACAGATACTCAAAATTATTCATCATTAGGAAACTACAAATAAAAACCATAATGAGATGCAATTACACAGCAACAAAGATGGCCACAATTGTTTTTATTTATTTTTTTTTTCTTTTTGTCTTTTTTAGGGCCGTACCCACAGCATATGGAGGTTCCCAGGCTAGGGGTCTAATGGGAGCTGTAGCCACCAGCCTATGTCACAGCCACAGCAACATGGGATCCAAGCCACATCTGCAGCCTACACCACAGCTCATGGCAACACCAGATCCTTAACCCACTGAGTGAGGCCAGGGAACGAACCCGTAACCTCATGGTTCCTAGTCTGATTCGTTAAACAATTTTTTTTAAGAAAAGGAAAATAAAGTGTTGGCAAGAATGTAGAAAAGTTGAAACCCTCATGCATTACTGGTGGAGATGTTAAGTGGTATAGCTGCTATAGAAAACAATCTGGCAGTTCCTCAAAAAGCTAAACATGGAATTACAATGTCACCCAGCAATTCCACTTTTATGTATATACTCCAATAATTGAAAACATGAACTCAAACAAATACTTGTAGGCCAGAGTTCACTGCAGTATTGTTTACAATAACCAACAGGTGAAAATAATACAAGCATTCATCAGCAGATGAATTTTTTGAGATATAAACATATAATCTAATATCCACTAAAAAGGATTGAATTTCAATACAAGCTACGACAAAGATAAACTTTGAAAACATTATGCTAAGTCAAATGCCAGAAATAAAAGATATATGTGATTCCACATATTGGAAATATCTAGAAAAAGCAAGTCTCAGTTACAAAAAGTAGATTATAGCTTATCAAGGACTGGGGTGAGGTGGGAACAAGGAGTTACTGCTAATGGATATGGCGATTGTTAGTTGTGATGAAAAACATTTGGAGATGATGGTGATGGTTGCACAACAATGCTAATGTAATAGATGCCACTGAATTGTACAGTTAAAATGGTTTAAATAACAAATTTTATGTTATACATATACCACAATTTTTAAAAAATCATATTCTCCCTCTTATCCATGGTTTGCTGTTCTATTGATTATTGAGGGTTATAGTAATACTTTCTTTAGAGGCTTTTCCAAATAATTTTTGCAGCGACTTTATTTCTTGTTGTGTACAGTCACTTACGACTCTGTTCATTAGTTTGTGTTCAGCCAGTAAGCTCATGTTTTTATAGAAACTTCCTTGAATGCCAGGAGGGAAAAAAGAGAACGAGCCAGAGAGACAGAGAAAGAGGCGGGGGAGAGTGGGGGAGGGTAGGAGAGAAGGAGAGGGAGAGACAAGGGCAAGTAAAATCACTACAAAACTTACCTACCATTTTTAAGTTCCCTTTTTCTTGATTCAGTATTAGCTTGGTTACAAAAAACTTTGTTCTCCTGAGTTCTAATAAAGTTGGTTCTGACAGTTTCTACTTATTTTTCAATATTTTTGTGTTGGTTTATAGGAAGTTAGAGCTGCCTACTCTGTCATTTTTCTAATATCACTGACACTTTTTTCTGAAAAGTAAAATTTTAGGCCCAAATAATTTAATTCCATGTGGTAAAGTAATCTATTTCCAGGGATATTGAAAATGAAATAACTTCACAGTTTTCTACCCCTGTTCAGGGCCATAAAAATAAAAGACTGTATTTATTGAGAACACCCAAGTAACCTCACATATACCTTAAAAAAAAAAACATTTCTATTACCCTTGTATATTATGTTAGCCTAAAATAAAAGTCATTTATTAAAATACCTTACACTATAAAAATTGAGACAAAAATATAAAATGTTAAAAATTATGTGGAGAAAACATTTTCAACATGAACTGGTATGTAAAAATATGTACGTTTTTCACAGGACTCAGAGCCACCCATGGTCTCAAGAAGTGAAAACCTTCCACCTTCAGGACAATGTCTTTACTGCAAAAATATACTATATACTAAGTAATACAGGAGTCAATGCTCAGTACTGAGCTTTAAGATAGAATTTTGATGCCCATGATAAGACTCTTGAGAACACAAAGACTTTTGAGTTACAAACATTTTCACATTATGGTCCCAAGGTCCTGGCTTAATAGAATTAAATATGATTTTGTTTCTACACCCTCCTCCCTTTCCACAATTAGACAAATGTCCTTCAAGAAGAGAAAGTAGAGCTGGAGAGGGAACAAGGAAATCACACTCAACAGATGCCCCAAGCAGAGGTTCATCCTGCCCACCCTCCAGCTATGCTCTGGGCAGGGCTGCAATACAACTCTAGGCAGGTTTGAGGATCTGAGAGTGGAGAGGACTTTACCCTGCTTTCCAAACCCAGGTACTTTTACTGGGTCTCCGAGGTGAAAGATATGAAAATGAGGTATATATAAACCGTGACTGGTCCAGGCAGCACGCAAATGTCTCCATTTGGCTTCATGAAAGAGGTAGCTTCTATTTTTTAATACCTCCAGGAAAGTTATGGGTATTACCTATGCAGGTAGGGGGGGCAGTATGGGAGAGAGAGACAGCAAAAGAGAATGGAGGGAAGGTAGAAGGAAGGAGAAAAGATTATCTGAATCTATATTTGACAATAACAGCAGTAGCTACAGAGGGTATAACCTGGACTGTAAAGCATGGAATTCAGATACCGTAGAGAACATTGCTGTACTGCCTGTGAACCAGAGGGGAAACTGTGTACACTTCAGCGATGCCACTGTGGGCAGACATAAACAGATGATCAAGTAACCCCACCTGACACTATGGTAATTTAGATGCCACTCAAGCCACAATGAATGGCAAAGAAGGAATAATCATTAAATAATTGGGTTTAAATGCCACTAGATAAAATCTAGCAAGTGCAAACCAAAATTACAGTGTCTGGTATCAGGCAGGAGAAGTACAATTTAAATTGAATCGCCAAGGGAAAAAATTGCTTTTTAGGCACACCTGGGTCTTATAAAATTATAGCATTTTTGGACTAAAAGGAACTTTAAAAGTTGTCTATTCCAACCTTGTCATTTAGCCAATAAAGAAGCTAAAGTCTGGTGAGGAAAGAGATTTGCACAAACTTACCCACATAATTAGTGACAGAACCAAAACCCAGTGTCCTGTTTTCTCCTTTCTTCTACATCAGAATGCCTCACTAGCCTATAAAAGCTTTACTTGAATCAATACAATACAAATTATCACTTCAACAAGTAAGCAGTTTCATGTGAACTATGAATACACTTATGCAGGCTTGACAGGTAGACAACTACAGCATGGCAGTTTGTTGTTCCTGCTTTCAATGAATGTCAAAAATATACCATCTGGGAATTACAAGTAATTTTTGCTTCTAGGTTTCCTAGAGGCAAGAAAAGGATGTTTTATTATTAACACAACCAAAAACAAGTAGATAAAACTACCTTTAAATACTTTATCCCCAATTTGTCAATCAATATATGCTTAAAAACTAGGTGAAAAATCAATCTATAATCAATCTGACTTTTAAGTTTATTTTATCTATTAAGACAAATATATTGCAATTAGAAAGAAATTATATCAGACACATTTTCTGGCACTTTTTGTTTGTTTTTTGTTTTCTAGAGCCTCACTCACAGCATGTGAAAGTTCCCAGGCTAAGGGTTGAATCAGTGCTGTAGCTGCCCGCCTAAGCCACACCAACAGCCATGCTGGGTACGAGCCACATCTGCAACCTACATCACAGCTCAAGGCAATGCTGGATCCTTAACCCTCTGAGGGAGGCCAGGGATCAAACCCATATCCTCATGGATGCTAGTCAGATTGGTTTCCACTGAGCCACGATGGAAAATTCCAGAAGATATTATTTTAAAATAAAACCATCTTCAGTATAAACTTTTAAAATAATTTATAAATATAAAGTAATAAAAAATTCAAGATGTTATTCAACCATGAGTTGAGAGGGAAAAAACAGACTTAGCAATAGTACCCAGGAGATCTATCACAAGTTATCTACTCCAACTGAGGCACTGAGAGAACTACTATTCCAGGAATAAGAGTGAATTTAGATACATTTTGCCATCCCTGTATTTTGTCATTAGAGTAACTTGGTGATATTAGGTAAAATGAGAAAAATAAAGACTAACATTATGAATTAACACTCTCCTGGGTGTAGTGTTCTAAAATGAACACTTAAACAAATATATATATACAGATAGTTGTTATAGTCAAGTGGCTGAATTTGAAGATATTTAACCTTTCTACATCTGTGATGTTTTGAAAGAAAAGAAAGCATGTACCGAGATTCTGCTTTTGAGTAAGACGCAGTGGGATGCAACAGGCCAAATTCTCTCTGAAGAACAAAAATGCCTAATACAAATACATCTTATTTTAAAGACACCAGAGATCAGTGAAAACAGCAAGGATTCAGTGAACTGAACTTTAAAATAGGTAAGAGCCTTTCCTAGCACTTCTGCCACTTTCCCCTACTTTATTTTATTCATAGGATTTATCACTACCCACATTATACAGGTCACACTAACTTATCTGAAACTCTTAGAGCCAAGTATCTTTGAGAATTCACATGCTTTCTAATTTTAGAAAATCAGTGAAGTGCATATACTCTTCTCGTGTTACACTGTCTATATCAAATCAAGCACATTAATACTCCTAGAGTAAAACATATGAATATCCACTCTAATTGTTAGGAATAAAGATTACAATAGTCTTTCATTAATTTAGATCAGGAGATAAATTAGAAGGAAACTTTTCATCTTGAGAAGTTTTTGATTTCAGAATTGTGCTGAAGAAAATATAGAGATTTATTATAGTTTTTGTTATCATCATTAATTGCCTGCTTCAGCTAAAATGTAATTTCTTTGATGGCAGGGACCTTTCTGTATTTGAATTACCGTAGCCCCAGATCCTAGAACAAGTGCATGATTCATAGGAAGCTCTAAGTAAATAACTGTATAATGATTTGCAAAAGATGCCCAGGCCAGGAAATAAAAAAAGTGGAACTGTTTCATCAACCACAATACAATTTTGACTACTGTTTATCTACTTTACCAATAGTGTGGCATGAGTAACTGAGGACTTTTTGGCTCAGCAGATCTGGATGTCTTGAATAGTTACAGTAGACACATATATCAACATAAGAACAACTGCAGATGTTTAGTGTAGATGGAGCTGGAGAATCATGATAAAAAGGAGGAAATAATTGTTTCAATAAGATGATCTTAAGAGCTCTTCATTAAAAACCCATAATCTCTTCCTGAGGAATGGCAGTTTATAAGCAAAATGCCATGAACTGTTTGTAAGGGATGAAACAAAAGGAACGGGGGTTCTGCCAACACACAAATATATACAAACAACACATTTTGCAAGAGAAAATAGGAAGGAAAGAATATAAGATTTAAACTGCATCCATTTAAAAGACATTTCTTAATATAAAATACCTTAGTTTTCAGGATATTGCAATCTTTGTATTGAATGAGATCTTGGGAGGTTGCACAAAACTTATACCTAAATCACCCAGATCCAGGGGAAAGCCACTTAGAAGTCAATTTTTAAAATAAACATTCATTTGAATGAGTACAATTTGAAAACAAAAATGCACCAACCAGTCTTCTTTTTAACCTTACAGTATGCCTGGGAGTATAGAAGGACTGTTGCCAAGATACATAAACGAAGACAATGTCCCTGAAGTTTCAGGACTTTTTCCTTTTTTAAAGGTACAAGAATGTCATTAACTGATGATTTAGAGGCATGAGGGCACATCTGGAAATAAGAACTGAGACAGGAAAAACATCAGCATGGACTGATACAGAACTATGGGACTGGTCAGAAACTTCAACGATGTAGAGTATGGATGAGTGGAAGCTATAAGGAAAGAAATTTCCTAAGGAAGGGAGAAGCGCATGAGAATACAGCACCTGGAAGTGAACTCCACAGGCTTGCCTAGGCTAAAACCAGCCATCAACTTTGGTTTCAGCTGTGGCCAGTCTAGAAAGCAAATTACTAGACATTTGGAGTTCCATAGTGACTCAGTGGTTAACAAACCTGACTAGTATCCATTATGATGCAGGTTCGATCCCTGGCCTTGCTCAGTGGGGTCAAGAATCCTGTGTTGCCATGAGCTGTGGTGTAGGTCGCAGATGCGGCTCGGATCTGGTGTTACTGTGGCTGAGGTGTAGGCCAGCAGCTACAGCTCTGTTTCGACCCCTAGCCTGGGAACCTCCATATGCTGTGGGTGTGACCCTAAGAAGCAAATATATAAATAAATAAATGCAAGGGAAAAAAAGAAGGAAAACAGCAACTGTAGAAAAAAAAAGTACTTGTAGAATTACAATCATTGTCTTTTTAATAATTAATATTGTCTTACATAATTTTCTACTTCATAGAAACCTCCATTTCTCAAAGCCTTAACGTACATTATAAGATAAAGTCAATAAAGCACTTGGGACAGAGTCTGCCACATAGTCTGAGTTCAGTATATGCCACCTATTAGTAACATCACTAGTAATTGGCTCTACTGCCCTGAATTGTTCAAGAAAATAATTCGTAATGATCTGCAAATATTTTAAATTTTATTAGCAACATTAAAGTACTTATAGATGGAGTTCCTGTTGTGCCACAGCAGAAACAAATCTTACTAGGAACCACGAGGTTGCAGGTTCCATCCCTGGCCTTGCTCAGTGGATTAAGAATCCGGCGTTGCCTTGAGCTGTGGTGTAGGTTGCAGACTCAACTGGGATCCTGCATTGCTGTGGCTGTAGCATAGCCCAGCAGCTGTAGCTCCAATTAAACCCCTAGCCTAGGAACCTCCATATGCTGTGGGTGTGGTCCTAAAAAGCAAATAAATAAATAAATAAAACGCAAGGGGAAAAAAAAACAAGGAAAATAGCAACTGTAGAAAAAAAATAAAGCACTTGTAGGATTACAATCACTTTGTCTTTCTAATAATTAATAGTGTCTTACATAATTTTCTACTTCATAAGAAAACTTGTTTTAAATGGCACATTTGTTATTCTACCCTGCAGGGCAAAGACGGCTTCATCCACATTGCTCCTTTTCTTAGAGCATGCTGCATGAGTCTGCCTACGTGCAAAGAAGCTTGTTCACAAGGTCAGCCTCAGCTGATCAACACATCTGCCTCGGTGACTTCATATTTTAGAGTAAACAGGTGACTTGAAGAAATCAGAGGTTGCTGCAAAGATTCATCTCCTCACATTACATTCTGTCAAAATTTCTTAAATGTCAAGTATAGGTGTTCCTACTTTAATAAATATTTCCATTGATTCTGAGGGATTTGGATATTGGCTCCTATTTGAACTTACTAGCAGGAAAGCCTACAGCTTGCAGGATGTGACAATAATGGCAAATTCTGGGACTTCACTTTGACACAATAGTACGCAAGACTCTCACCCAATATGAAGAAAACATCTTTTGACTAGAAAACAGTTTCAGCTGCCAGGGTCAAAGAATGTCTCACCCCAGCAGCCCTGCATGCCTCTACTGCCCCAGAGTCCTCTGAAGTGAACATATATACCATGTATCCCACCTATTTTGTCACAAAATTCCAGTCACACACACCAAACCCTCTGACAATAAACCCAGCCATTTACATGTGCTGCAGGGCTAAACAGCAATTTTCATTATATAGATAGTACACCTCACATCATTTTCTACCTCATCATATTAACCCGCAAGACTGCCTCAAGAAGTACGCAAGAATTTCTTCTCAAAGTGGTGGAAAGGGACTTAAGTGTAGGAAATTCATAGTTGCTATAGACTTTAATTACCGTTAAATATATTGAGAATTTAAAAAAAAGACATGTTTTTATCTGTGGACTTTCCTTAGTCTGCATCCAATGCAGTTACCTTCTATGTCTTTTACTATAGCAAATGCTTCCAAGATTGCCGCTTGCAGCATCTTCCCTGACTATCAACATCATCTGTAGAAAACTACAGAAACTAATTATTGGCATCAATATATTGTCTATTGGATTTTTAGTCCTAATCACTTTCCAAAAAAGGCCTTGAGGCAGCTAGACTTTGAACAATTACTTTAAATCTATAAAATACCCTTATCTGATTTTTTTATTAGACCCTCACTTGAATCCTTTTAATGTGTGTGTCACTGTGATAAATCTGTGATGGAGAAAATTATCTTAAGAGTGGTCAGGTGACTGGTCCAAAACCAATGCCCTCCACATTCAATAGCTTGGATCCTGAGGTTAGCATAATCCAGATGCTATATTCTTTCCACTCTACCATTCTGCCTCCTATAAGCAGGCAGCAGTGAAGAAGATTTGTAAAAGATATAGAAGAGCTTTTTCCAGTGTAATTAAGCTTGAGTCAATCAAGAGGCATTGAAAACTACCAAGAATTTAAGAAGACACTAAGTTTTTATGTATCCTTACTTGAGCCTCAGACTTTTACCTTGCTCCAGGTTACAAGATTATCACAGGGCAGGTGGAACTCATCCAACACCACCACCACAGAATCTGCTCTTGAACCATTCAGAAGCCCATATGACCTGGCCATGGACCCATATATCCAAGCAAAACCAGCAGACCTCTATAATCTCAAGTTCTTCAACTGGTATATTTGGGTTGCAATATGATTGTGTCTAGCTTCATCAGCTGTGATAGTAGGATCTTTAATGACTAAAAGCTTCAAAACAATCTGGAAGCCCAATCCCAGGGAAGTATTACATATCATCCCTAACAATACCAACCAAGACTGGAGCTGATGATTACATTCAGGTACAAGAAGCTAGTATCCTTGCTGATCCTGATTGGGTCATCTTAGAAAAGCCATGGTAGGATGTGTTTTATAATTCATCATGATCCAGGGCTCAGAACTCCCTCCCACAATATAGAGTCCACTCTTTCCTTTAAATTATAAAAAGACCATCTGGATTTAGATTATTTGGGTAATGGGCTAGCCTTTAAAACAACAGGACCTTGACCCAGTTTCCTGATTATAAACTATAACTGGAAACAAATAAATTAGGTGAAATATAACAAGATAAAATTCCATCTCCTCAAAAGGAATCTTGTTGGGTAATTGAATTCTAACTCATGCTACCAGGTCTAAACATTTTCATTGTTTAAGGAATGCTCAGAAGTGTCCTCTAATCTAAAACGCTTTCATTTTAAAAAGTTACATGGGTCTACAAGGTCAGACAGATCTGGATTCAAAGTAGAACTTTCTAATTTCCCACCTTGGGGGAAACTACCTAACTTTACTAGATCTCAATTTCTAATAGGAAAATGAGAATAAGAATTGGTAGCTTTTAATATTCCAATTCCAATTTTTTTTTATCTTTTTGCCTTTTCTAGGGCCGCATTTGCAGCATATGGAGGTTCCCAGGCTGGGGATCTAATCAGAGCTGTGGCTGCCAGCCTATGCCACAGCCACAGCAACACGGGATACGAGCCGCGTCTGCAACCTACACCACAGCTCATGGCAACGCTGGATCCTTAACCCACGGAGCGAGGCTAGGGATCGAACCTCAACCTCATGGTTCCTAGTCGGATTCATTAACCACTAAGCCATGACAGGAACTCCAATTCCAATATTTTATTTATCATGAATGGTAAATGGTAAAGGCTTAGCAAATAGCAATTCTGATGTTCTACCAAGTATAAAAGAAAGCACCATTGTTTTGTCCTAAAACTCATGGTCAAAGTTGTAGGGTAGACATAAAGAAAGATTTCTTTGGAATAAGAAAAAAAAATTAAAAGTGAAAGGCTATAGTTGTAAGTATGAAAATAATACATCACTGTGATGATATGATGTATGGTATCCACAGGCCAATGTAACTATCAACTCCATTTCAAAAATTTTACTAAATCAGTAAAATAAAAGTTTATGCAATTTGTAAGCAGTTGACTAAGCCACCTAACAGCTGGCTATTCCTGATAAAATGTGATACTCATGGATAAAGTTCAGTGAGATCCTATTTTTCAAGGGGTACTGCAACCTATGGGCAAATCCCCAAAAGCCCCTCATTTTGTGTGTTACTCTGAAACCATGAGAGTCAGGACACATAAGGTGGTGCAGATGTGTTATTATGGCTGAGGCTGGATGAAAAGAACACCTTTATGAATGACAAACAGTGCATTTATACACAAATGGTTAAAATATAATTACCCTCCAGGTTCCACATATTTCACAATAATCTATTAAAATAATTGCTGCCACTTGAGAAGTACTCAAAATTTATCGGCTGTCAATTTACTCTCTAGCTTTTAAAATCCCATCACCCATCTCCCTAAGGTAACCAACTGTAATGTATTAAATCTCCAAAGACAGGAAGTCACATTTGTATTACATATTATGTTAATATTTTTCTCACTTTCTTAATTTAACAGAAAGTATAGACTTTTAGTTCATATTAATATAGTTTATAATTAATTATTCTCTATCTCATTTGAGTTTTCTTAATTGGCTAAGTAGATGTCTATGTTGAAAGAGGTCCATTAGGGTAAAGCACTTTTATATTATTTTGCCACAAATTGTCTTCTTTATTATTTGTCATTAAGAGAGAAGTGCTGTTTTCCTGAAAATCTGAGGTCTCAAGTTTATTTTTCAAAGCGAAAATTTAGCTTAGCATGCAGTTTTCAAGTTTATCACTTAAGTGCTTGCTACAAGTTTTTTAATAGTATGCATGAAATGGCTATTTAATGCATTGTTTTATAAGAATCCCTTATATTACAACTATATAAATTTTCACAATTCTATTTCATGGAAATGTTACGATCTCAGTTGAATTTTTGTTTGTAAGAAAAATAAGTATAAATCTAGCAAACCGTAAAACTGGGTTAGATCAAAATGGTGGAGTAGGAGGTAGTGGAAATCACTCTCTGCCACAGAAACATCAAAAATACATCTACATGTAGAACAATTCTCAAAGAAAAATAACAGGATACTCCCACAAAGAGTCCTTCACAGCCAAGGCTGAAAGAAAGATCCACACACAGGAAGAGAAGAAAAGCAATTAGGCAGGAATTGTGCCTCAGAGGAAAAAAATTACATGGTCAAAGATCTTGCCTGGGGAGTGAGTGCTTCAAGCCACATACTAGGTGCTGCAGTCCTGGGGTCTAACACCAGGAATATGACTCCCCTTGGCTGGCTGGAAGGCTGGTAGGACTAGAAGGACAGCTGTGGGAAGCCTGGGATCCACTCAGGACAAGTCGCTTGTGTTTGTTTGCTCCTGAAATAGGGCAGAGAAGACAGACTGAAGTCAACACAGGTAGCTGACTGGCTTCCAATGACCACCTGAGTGCATGCCTCAGCCTGAACTGAGCAAATGCTCCAGCCCTACTTACCCCACATTACAGCTTCATAGCTGAAGGAGGGCTGCCAAACTAAGGAAAGAACTCAGCTGAGAGCAACAGTGTGTCTCAGAATGAAGCAGCATCTGAGCAGTGAGGGAGCAACCATTACTAGTGTTCACATAGACCACACATTAGAAACAGCCCCCAAATCTGGCTGCAGCTGATCCAACACAGCCTGTACTCTAAAACACATTTAGAGCCCACATGGGCTCTGCCTGACCTCCGGCACAGCTCCACATCAGGATGGGGACAATGGAGGCCAAGAGGACAGTTCAACCATGAGGGACAAAAGAGACTCAAACCTGAAGTGGCATCTGAGAGGGATATGGGAATTCATTGATGACATTTGCACAGGTGGTGCATAAGAAGGAACTCAACCTCTGGCTGTAACTGGACCACCACTGCCCATATCCCATCATATTCTGAGAGCTCAAATGGGCCCCTCCTGGTCCAGCACTGCTTCCTTCTGTGGTGAGGGCGCCAGTGCTGTGAGGAAGAGGAGTACACACTTAAACGGAACTCAAGCAGCTTGAATATGAACCCCAGAGCTTCTGTTTCTGCAGCTTAGGACCTTACGCTGCCCTGACAGGGCAGTGACAGCAATGAAACAAAGGCGAAGCCCTATCTTATAGGTGGCACCAGCCCTAACCCCTCTATCTGTAACTCCACCTCCTACCAAGGTGAAAGCTGCCTAAGGAAAGATGTGACTTGTGTTCATGTTAAATTCAACTCTCCAATCAAAGCCACTGGCACACTCAGACCTTATAGAGACACCCCAACATAAGGATACCTGCTTCAAGACAGCCATAGCATAACATGAAAAATAGCAACATTTGCATTATAGGGGTTGTCCCAAAAGGAGAAGAGAGAAAAAGGAGTCAAAAATGTATTTGCTGAAATTATGGCTGAAAACCTCTAAAATCTGAAGGAAACAGATATTCAGGCATAGGAAGCAGGGTCTCAAACAAGATGAATACAAACAGACCCTCACCAAAAGACATCTTAATTTAAACAGAAAAAGAGAGAATTCTAAAAGCAGCAAGAATTCTAAAAGCAGCAAGAAAAAAAAAAAAAACAAAGACTCATACACAAGGAAACACATAAGACTATCAGCTGATTTTTCTGTAGAAACTTTCAAGTGCAAAAGTGAGTGGGAGGATAGATTTAAAGTCCTGAAAGAAAAAAAATCTACAATCTAAAATACTCTACTCAGCAAAATTATCATTTCTAGAACTGAAAGAAAAATAATTCATTTCTCAGACAAGCAAAAACTGAAAGTTAATCAATACCTAATCTGCCCTAAAAGAAATGATAAAAGGTATTCTCTAAGTGGAAAGGAAATGGCTGTAACATAAATTAAGAATATATAGCAGAGGAAAAATATCATTAGTAAAAAGCAAATATATAGTAAAGACTGAGAATCAACCACTTAAATAAACTATTATAAAGATTAAAAGACAAAATATAATGTAAAAGCAAGTATAACTACAACAAACTGCTAAGGGAAAAATATGAAGGTGTAAAATATGACATTACAAAAACAAATGTAGGGGAGAAGAGTAAAAAATCGAAAAGCAAGAAAATGTCTACCATCTTAAATTAAGTAAATATAGGTCAAAATATATGAACCCCATCATAGCCACAAATCAAAAACCTACAATAGATATACAAAAACTACAGAAAGGAGTTCCCATCATGATGCAGCAGTTAATGAATCTGACTAGGAACCATGATGTTGAGGGTTCAATCCCTGGCCTTGCTTGGTGGGTTAATGATCTGGCGTTGCTGTGAGCTATGGTGTAGGTCACAGATGTGGCTCGGATCT
>PVHT020003785.1:12427949-12448087 GCA_004024745.2 Catagonus wagneri
AAAAAAAAAAAAAAAAAAAAAAAAAAAAAAAAAAAAAAAAAAAAAAAAAAAAAAAAAAAAAAAAAAAAAAAAAAAAAAAAAAAAAAAAAAAAAAAAAAAAAAAAAAAAAAAAAAAAAAAAAAAAAAAAAAAAAAAAAAAAAAAAAAAAAAAAAAAAAAAAAAAAAAAAAAAAAAAAAAAAAAAAAAAAAAAAAAAACAAAAAAAACCCGAAAAAGAAATAAAAATACAGAAAAAGAACACAAGCTTACCACTAAAGAAAATTACCAAAACTCAAGAAACAAAATGAAGAAGAAATAAATGGAGAATTTTGAAAAAATCACCAGGAAAAAAAAATAATAAAATGACAACAAACACACACCAACCAGTAAGGGCTTTCAATACCAATGGGTTAAATATTGCAATCAAAAGACACAGGGTGGCTGACTGGATTAAAGAAACAAGGCCCTTCTACCTGCTTCTTACAAGAGATTCACTTCACAGCTAAAGAAACACAGACATACACACATACGGTAAGGAGATAGAAAAAGATACTTCATACAAATAGAAATGACAAGATACTTGGGGTAGCAATATTAATACCAGAAAAAAAGATATAGACTCTGTAAAGCAGACCTTCAGCTAACATCACAGTTAATAGTAAAAAGCCAGTTAATAGTAAAAGCCTTTCTTTTAAAATCAGAAACAAGACAATGATGCCTATTCTTACCATTTTTATTTAACATAGTATTGGAAGTCTTTACCACAATAATCATACAAGAAAAAGAAAGAAAATTCATCCAAATTGGAAGGGAAGAAGTAAAACTGTCACTGTTATCAAATGACTATATATAGAAAACCTTAAAATCTCCACTAAAAAAACTATCAGAATAAATGAATTCAGTAAATTTTTAGGATATAAGATTAATATACAGAAATCTGTTGCTTTCTATACACAAATAATGAACTATTAAAAAAAGAAATCCTATTTCAAAATACATCAAAAGGAATAAAATACCTAGGAATAAACTTAACCAAGGAGGTGAAAGAACTGTACACTGTAAACTATAAAACATTGATGAAGGAATTTGAAAATGATATAATAGAAAGATAGCACTGTGTTTTGGGATTAGAAAAATTCAAATTGTTAAAATGTCCATACTAACAAAATAATCTACCAGGAGTTCCCACTGTGGTGCAGTGGAAACAGATCTGACTAGGAACCATGAGGTTGTGGGTTTGATCCCTGGCATTGCTCACAGGGTTAAGGATCTGGCATGGCCATGAGCTGTGGTGTAGGTCGCAGACATGGCCCGGATCTGGCATAGCCACGAGCTGTGGTGTAGGTCACAGACATGGCTCGGATCTGGTGTTGCTGTGGCTATGGTGTAGGCCAGCAGCTGTAGCTCCAATTAGACCCTAGCCTAGGAACCTCCATATGCCATGGGTGTGGCTCTAAAAAGCAAACAAACAAAAAAACCAATTTAATGCAATCTCTATCAAATTACCTATGATATTTTTCATATAACTAGAACAGAGTATCCTAAAATTTATCATGAGCCACAGAAGACCCTGAATTGCCAAAGTAATCTTGAGAAGAAAAAACAAAGTTGGAAGTATGAGACTCCTGGATTCACGCTATGCTACAAAGCTACAATAATCAAAATAGTGTGGTATTGGCACAAAAACAGACACAGAGATCAATGGAACAGAATAGAGAACCCAAAAATAAACCCACACACCTATAGTCCATTAATCTACAACAAAGGAGGCAAGAATAGACAAGGGAGAAAAGGCAGTCTCTTTGCTGAGAAAACTGGACCATGTGACTTCCTGGATAGGAGAGGAGTCTACCACCCCACCCCACTCGCCCTGTGTCCTCATGTGCCAGAGAGTGGTATGAAGACTGGATCTTGTACAGCCCTCTTGACCCAGGAAGCAATAGCCATGCATTAAAAATCACCAAGTAATAAGAGTTTTGTGTTGGGTCCCTGAAAATTATCACTCTCTGCTCTAGTCTTAGACTACTTATGTACACATTACATATATGTAAGAATGAAAGACATAATTTTTAGCTCTTGATATGATAGGTTTTTAGTTGCTTGTAGCTGAAATTAATCTTGATACATAAGATAAAACACATACGTACAAAAAATAATTACAATCTGAAGCTACCTAAAAGAGTATAAAAAAACATGGCTAAATGAAGTACAAATATATATACAACAAACTATAAATTCTATACAGTAAGCTTTTGATAAAAACCCAAACCATGAGATGTAAGATATGGTTTTGCTCTAATCTGATGTTGATGGGTGTTTTTGGCTAAAGTTTATTAATCCTTCTGTCTCACACCCTTCTTTTTTTCCACATCTTTCATCAGTGAGTGAAACTTCTTTACAAAGGACCTTACTTATGAAGAACAATCTCAACACACAATGACTAAAGACTTAAGATTTAACATAGATCTTTCAACCCCTTTGTTGCTGTCATATTTACAAAAAGTCTGTTATGAAATCTATATCCAAGAATGGCCCCTTTCTCTACTCTAATAAGCTTTCTAATTACTGCATCTCTGGGACCCTACTACAGGTACTGTCAAGTCTGAAATCTGCCCCTATCTTTTGTTCTACACTTCATAAACAGGATATTTTTAGGACTGGTAATTTAACTTCTAGATTAAATCAAAGTTTAAATAGGTCCCCACTGGGAAGATGCATAGATGTGATGTGATTTTCTAGCAAAAACAAAAATATGTAAGTATTGCTTGGTTGCAGAACAAGGTTCTCTTTTGTCAATTTATGGCTACTCTAATGCAAGCTACACAAGCAGCGTGCTTTTCATTAAGACTCATGCAGTCTAGTCTCAAAGCCCTGAGTGGATCTCCAATCAAAACAAATTCTTATATTCCCCTCAGCAGTAGTCTTAAACAAAGTGAGACAGGATGGAAATGGAGTCCAGGATCTAAGCAGTCACTTAACATGGTAACCACAAGGCCACCTGCCTCTCTGCCTTCTGTTCACATAGCGCAACATAAAAACAAATATATTGCACCTATTCATTTTGGAAACAATTCAAAGTAGCAGGCTGACCAAATTAAAGAGAGAGGCTACTTTTGTTGGAGTCTTTAACATCAAAGAGAAGTTTTACATCTTCCTTTCATGATGCAGAAGTTTTTAGTTTTTCCAAGTGTTTGTTTCACTACATCTATTTTCCTGTACCTTACTTCATTTTCTTATCTGTCACTCTGTATGCAAGATAGAATGTCTTTGGCCTTACTGAGATCTAAATACTTAATTTACAACCTAAATCTCAGTAGCCGAATTGTACAAGATATTTATCTCCACAATTTAATCTATGTGAGAACCCAAGCTTTAAATATACGCATTAGTGTTTCTTAGAGGCATGTTAATACACCTTGGATGATAATAATAGTAAATTAAACCCTTAAAATTACATTTGTTCTGATATTGTTACACAGAGCACTTTAAGAAGTCCTCCACTGAAAATAACTGATTCAATTCAGTCTAAAGAATATTTGCCAAAGTTTAAAAAACCTGAAATGTCCCCATCAATACAACCTAATTTCTAGTATTTATTCTGATATGTAGAGGGAGAACACTAAGGAAGCATAAAGTATCATCCTTACCTCCAAAAAAAAACCTACAGTCAATGGAAATACTTAAGATATTCATGCATGAAAACATCAGATAACAATTTAAGACAATGTTGACATGATACAAAGAAGTATCAGATAAGTGACATTTATAATAAGTAAATTCATATTAAGAAAGATTGGAATAGTCTAAATACTAGGTCAAAGTTTTATGAAGTAATTAAGATTGGACAGGGAGGAGAAAGCTAACCTTGCAACATTGATCCCTAGAAATGGTGTACTTTTTGATCAATGATCATGTCTATAGGTAGCATGTCTAAGGGCTCCAAATTTTAATTTTTCCTCGGTTGTGAGCTGAAGAGACAAACTACATTGTGTTTAGCACTGCAGGTTCAAGACTTCATGCAGTTCCTGATGCATTATGTGTTTACTATTAACTGAAAGAAAATATATGCTAATTTCATAAAGGATGCACAATATTAACAAATTATATTTGAAATAAATATTACTATTAAGAATACAAACATTGGATTGGGGGAAGGGCATTGGAGGCGAAGCTCTCGGGGACATTCAGCAGCCTGCATTTCTCTGGAGGGGGCCATTTCTGGAACAATCTGATCCCTCCCATCAGCGCTGAGAAGCCCCAGGCCAAACAACAATTCAGGTGGGATCTCAACCCCACCCATCAGTAAACAGGCTGCCTAAAGACCCCTCAGGCACACAGCCAGCATCTAATCTCATCCAGAGACAAAGCCCCATCCATCAGAGGGAGAGGAATCAGCCCCACCTACCAGTGAGCAGGTATCACTCCCTCCCATCAGGAAGCCTACAGCAAACCCCCTCCATACCAACTTTAGCCACAGGGGAGGCAAACACCTGAACTAAGAGAGGCTACAACTCTATTGTCGACACAAAGGTCACCACACCAAAAACCTACAAAAACGAAAAGACAGAAAACTCTAACTCAGATAAGGGAGAAAGAGAAAAGCCCAGAAAAACAGCCCAGTGATGAGGAGATTATCAGCCTCCCAGAAAGAGACTTTAGACTGTTGTTGATGCTGAAGATGATGCAAGGCATTGGAAATAGACTGGAGGCAAAGATTGATCATTTACAGGAAACAGTGAGCAAAGAAATACAAGATGTAAAAATTAAACAAGAAGAGATGCAAAATACAATCACTGAAATAAAAAATTCCTTAGAAGCAGCCAACAGTAGAATACAGGAGGCAGAAGAACGAATCAGTGAGGTGGAGGACAGATTAGTGGAAATCACTAATGCAGAAGAGAAAAGAGATAAAAGATTGAAAGGAAATGAGCAGAGCCTCAGAGAACTCTGGGATAATGTTAAATGCACCAACATCTGTATTATAGGGGTGCCAGAGGGAGAAGAGAGAGAGAAGGGGACAGAAAAATATTCGAGGAGATTATAGCGAAAACTTTCCTAATATGGGAAAGGAACGACTCACTCAAATCCAGGAAGCACAACGAGTACCATATAAAATAAATCCAAGGAGGAACACCCCAGACACATACTAATCAAAATGACCAAAATTAAAGACAAAGAGAAAATATTGAAAGCAGCTAGGGAAAAGAAACAAATGACATACAAGGGAACCCCAATAAGGTTATCAGCAGATTTTTCATCTGAAACTCTGCAGGCCAGAAGGGAGTGGCACGATATACTTAATGTGATGAAAGGGAAAAATACCAAGATTGCTTTACCCTGCAAGGCTCTCATTCAGATTTGAAGGAGAGATCAAAACCTTTACACTGTTGGTGGGAATGCAAATTGGTGCAACCACTGTGGAAAACAGTATGGAGATTCCTCAGAAAACTCAAAATAGAATTACCATTTGATCCAGCAATCCCACTCCTGGGCATCTATCCAGCAGAAACCATGACTCGAAAAGACACATGTACTCCAGTGTTCGTTGCAGCACTCTGTGCAATAGCCAGGTCATGGAAACAACCTAAATGCCCACCGACAGAGGAGTGGATAGGGAAGATATGGTACATACACACAATGGAATGTTACTCAGCCATTAAAAGGGACGAATTACCAACATTTATAGCAACATGGATGGACATAGAAATTATCATGCGAAGTGAAACCAATCAGACAATTAGACAGCAACACCCAATGCTACCGCTTACATGTGGAAACTAAAAAGACACAATGAACCTTCTTACAGAACAGACAATGACTCACAGACTTTGGAAAAACTTGGTTTTTCAAATAAGGCAAACTGGGGGATGGGGGGATGCACTGGAGATTTGGGATACAAAATCTGTAAAACTGACTTGTGATGACTTATGTACACCTATAATTGAAATAAAATCCATTACGAAAAAAAAGGGAAAAAAATAAAAAAATGAAAAAACGTCATTACCAAAAAAAAGAAAAAGAATACAAACATTGGAGAAGCTCTGCAACTGACCGTTTTTATGAGGTACCTAATCTCTCTGTACCTCAGTTTCCTCACCTGTAGACTGAGGATAATCATAATACCTTTCTCATAGGGTTCTTAGGCTAACTGGCTCTCTGAAATGTGCTTGGCATCTAGAAGGTGCCTAATTATTATTTTTATTATATTATTAACATTATAGAAAGGAAAGGCTTTTTTTTTTTACCAATCCTCCTAAATTTCAGAGATTGCAAGGTATTACTCACACTTAAGTTTATCCTGAAAATATCTAATAAAATGAAGGTGCTAATTTGATTTTGGAAAATATATAAATATTAATGTCATTTTTATTTAATGTATTTAAAAATGTCTATTATCTATCATTGATTTACTTAATTCTGAACTAGAATTTATATTTTGTTTACTTTCTTTATAACCCTGATCACCTAGTTTTTTCCATGCACATTCATCACCCCAGATAGGAAAGCAACAGAGTCAGGCAGTGGAAGTGAAAAGTGAGGAGTTCCTATTGTGGCTCAGTGGTAACAACTTTGACTAGTAACTGTGAGACTCAGGTTTGATCCATGGCCTCTCTCAGTGGGTCAAGAATCCGGCATTGTCATGAGCTGTGGTGTAGGTCGCAGAGGCGCCTCGGATCTGGCGTTTCTATGGCTGTAGCATAGGCCAGCAGAGACTTCTGTGAGAATGACTAGAATACGAGCTAACTGTGTGGTCATCAATTCAGTTAAGAGATATTCTTCTGTAAAATGGAAAGGTGAGATAGTTACCCAGATAATGTAGAGCAATGATACTTATTACTCAGTGTCTCTAATATATAGATATATTTATTTGGAGGGAATGCTAAAAATTCAGATACTCATTTTGAATCTACAATTTAAATTGTATAATTAGACAGTACAACAGGCAAGCAGGTAAATTTGTCATAAGTGAGAATCAAGGAGTTCCCACTGTGGTTCAATGGGTTACAAACCCAACTAGTATCCATGAGGATGCAAGTTCCATCTCTGGTCTTGCTCAGTGGGTTAAAGGATCTGTTGTTGCTGTGAGCTGTATAGATCGCATATGTGGCTTGGACCCTGTGTTTCTGTGGCTGTTGCATAGGCTGGCAGCTGCATCTCCAATTTGACTCCTAGCCTGGGAATTTCCGTATAGTAGTAAAAAACAGAAAAACAAAAAAAAATTGAGAATGGAAATAACGCTTATTTTCTCCCTTTCTCATGTAGAGAGTTTACTCTTAAATATACCAGACTGTAATCTGAAATTCCACATAAAGTCTTAATATGTATATTGGTACCAAACATAGGTGCCAATGTTACTCCCTGTGGATCCATCAAAACAATATCTCATGAGTGCTCAAATAGTTTGCATGTTCATTTTGTTGAAGCTCGGTTGGATATTGATATAGACGGTGAAAGGGCTAATGAAACTGAGAAGCCTATAAAACTAAACAAATTAGATAAGCCAGAGACATTTCTCATGGGTAAAACAGAATTTTAAGATATTCATATGTGTTTGAAGCATGAGAGCTGAAAGGATCATTCATTAGCATTTAAGCTTGATGTTACTTAGTGACATGGCACCTCTTGCTTCGCTAACTCACTAGTTTGAATACGTTCAGAGTAAAAAGGAGTACCCTGTCCTTGTGTACATTTTAATCCTGGAGACTCTGGAAAACACTGCGCAAGTGAATCATTCTTTAATGAGTAATCATAGAAAGTTTAACAGGACAACTAGAATTTTTTTTTAATTCCAAATACATTGCCCAAAAGCCTGCAAAATAGGTTTTCATTTGTTATTTATAGGATGTTGAATGGCAGTCAATGAAGCAATTGCCAAAAAAAAAAATCAGCAGTGCACAGACATGAGTCAGTCAAAAGTTTAAGAAAGAGATACCCAAGAAATGGTATTTGGCATATAGATAAGAATCAAAGTCAAGCAATAGGAGTATAATAATAATAGCAGCATTTTATACACATTTTATCATTTATCTCTCCTAACTAATCCAGGAACTCATACTCTTCTACCCATTTCAGAGATGAGAACACTGAGCCAACACAGGGTTACAGATTTGCCCAACCTCACACAGGTTGCCACGACAGTAATCACTATGGTATACTCAATCAGAATAGCAACAAAAGCAAGAACATTTAACAAAGAAGACCGAAATTCACAGAGATAAAGTCAATCCTTAAATGATGTTTGAAATGACTAATAAAAATACTAAAGGTCCATCATTTAAATTATGTAGAACTGACAATAGCTCTTTCAGACTGAACTATGATACTAAATATCAAATATGTGAACTCTATAATTAAGTATATTATTTTAGCAATCCTTTAACTTTAGTTGAAACAGAATTGAAATAACTTCCCTTCTAAAAAACATTCAAACATCCAAATAAAATAATGAGGTAGAGCAGAATCCTTTCAAGTGTATTAGACCCCTAGACTGGGAACCTCCATATGCCGCAGGTGTGGCCCTAGATAAGGAAAAAAGACAAAAAATAAATAAAAAATAAAGTGTATTAGAGCACAATTCATTACAAAGCTTAATACTTGCTTACAAATGTAATAATTACTGGTTGATTTAGTAACAAGTAGTACTATGTTGTATTTGTGTTTTATTTAATTACCATGCTTAGAAGAATTTCCCAAGTATACTCACAGAGGCTATCCCATGGTAGTTAGGATCATGATCAGATTACCTGGGCTCCACTACTTGTTAAGAGAGTGTCCCTAGAAAAAAAGGCCTTTAGTTTCTCTGTACCTCAATTCCCTCATATGTGAGGAAAATAATAGTAACTATTGCATAGAGTTGTTGAGAGGATTATATAAATTAACACATGTAAGCTGCTTAGAGCAAAAGTAGAATATATTAGAATATATCAGAAAATTTTATTATCTTTATTACCCAATCTAAATATGAATAAGCTATATATGATGTAGTTCTGTTTATAAAACATCAATGTACTGACTATTATCAAATGGTATTGACAATTAAAAAATAGAAGATTGGTATCCCTTACAACATACCCAACTTGACAGTAAATATCTTCCCGTTTTTTTTTTTCATATTTTTGCTATGGGGAAAAAAAAGGAGGAAGTAGAAGAGAAAGCTTAGGAATTTTCACAAGGAGAGATTTCAAAGCTTTTAGAGCATTGCCTATACAATGTTTTGGTCCCTTATCCACTTCAGTTATTGCTTGTTTTCATGCTAATATTGAACCCTTGAACTCCCCTTCAAATCATTTTAGGAATAAGGCAAGGTATATACTAAAGCGATACGAGAGTTAAATAATGCTTTACTTTGATCAAATTCACCAGGCAAATGCCCATTATCAGTCAGTCCGAAAGGTTTTGCCAATGCCTATTTCCATCTCATCTACTGGATTTGTTACCGCATGTTTTAACATCCACACTATGCTCACTAGTTTACAAAACATCAGAGTTGAAACCATACCAGTGAGTCAAATGAAAGACTTTCCACCTAGACTGCTTCACCAGAGCTAGTTTGGCATGCCAATTAACTTCTGCAGCTCATAGTACTCAAGGTCTTCACAGGCTCCTCATTTGCGATCAACTTAAGGACAAATTTTAAGTTTGGTTCTTTAGCTATTGCTGACATCGTTAAGTTGAAAATTAATTCGACTCGGAATACACCTGTGAAACACTGGAAAAATACAGTTATATAAGATATAGTTTTTCTGAAAACAACTTAAAGAAAAAATCAAGTTTGTTTAATTATACTGAAAATCAAAGTTTGTTCGTTTCATGTCCCAATGTAGAATAAT
This sequence comes from Catagonus wagneri, assembly GCA_004024745.2. Lineage (NCBI taxonomy): Eukaryota > Metazoa > Chordata > Mammalia > Artiodactyla > Tayassuidae > Catagonus > Catagonus wagneri. The sequence continues at coordinate 12,437,758 of PVHT020003785.1, forward strand.
GAGCTTGAATTTCTAGAGTGCTACCAGAGCCTAAAACAACTAGATAATTTTTAACCATCCCCAGCACTGGTGCCCTATAGATCTTGTCCTCCCAGCTAACGGCAACAATTGCACAGTCCAAAAAAAGAAAAAGAAAAAGAATTTCAGAGGGTTTTCTGGTGGCCTAGTGGTTAAGGACTCAGTATTGTCACTGCTGTGGCTCAAGTTTGATCCTGGCCTAGGAACTTCTGCATGCCATGGGCACAGACAAAAAAAAAAAAAAATTATTTCGGAAAAGACTGATACATTTTCGCCCTTGCCTTTTTATGGCAATACTAACTGCATTTATCAGCCCTCCTGAATAATATTTGACCCCATCTAAAATGGCTACATCAGATATTTTGCTGATAAAACTAATAAATAATGTTTCAAAGACCACATTTTGCCATGTCCTTCCTCACCCCTGCCCCCAAGCTACTGCCTATATTTTTGTTAGCATAAAGCAAAAGCACCACAGGATAATCACCTTGTCGGTTAGGAAGCAAATACAACTTTCTCTGATGGGACCTTGGTCGATCCCTGTCCTTGCTCAGTGGGTTAAGGATGAGCTATGGTGTAGGTCACAGATACGGCTCACATCTTGCACTGCTGTGGCTGTGGCATAGGCCAGCACCTACAGCTCCAATTCAACCCCTAACCTGGGGATTTCCAAATGCTGTGGGTGCATCCCTAAAAAGACCTAAGACAAAAAAAAATCTGTTTATTAATACAAAGAAATGATTTCTCAAGGGAATTTTCATAGTCGCTAAAAATGAAGACCGATTACAAATTTAGCCTATTAGTAAAAAGCAAATTGCAAATAACTAATGGCAGAGGAATCAAACTCATTTGTATTATTCTTTTTATCCTCTTCCTACTAAAAAATTTTATTAAAATTCCAACAAGTCACTATTTGACATTTACTATGCTTAATTTTACTCAGGAGGAAGGAAGAGAATATACACATATATTCACATGGAGAAAGAGCCAAAAGGAAAGTAGCCAAGGAGAAACAGAAGCTCTTTGGAGCCTCAATAATGTTGATCAAAGGAACAGATGACATCAGGAAAGTCAAAATGCCACAATAGGTTGAAAAACATCAGTGGATGAGATTGATTAAATGTAACTGAGAATTAAATATACTGAAAACCATAATTTACTGACATCAAAGACTCAAGTTTAAGGGACAGATTCTTGAAGGAAGTGACTAAAATGAGACTGGATGAAAATCCATTTATAAGATTTTTTTTAAACATCAGGTCAAATAAAAGTGTCTGATAAGGAATAATCGTATGCTAAGAAGAAAAGGACTAAGTGCTTTTTTAGCTTTTCCTATGAATAAGTTTTATATTTCTTTTTAGGCAATTTCCAGCCTATGGAGTTAACTTTATGCTGAGAAATTTTTTAGCAAGGTATATGCTTGAGATCTTTAAATTCACTTCTTTTACTGTACAAGGTTATGTTCATACATCACTGATCCTTTGCCACCTTGCTTTTACATCCCACCTCCAGTAAATAGTCTTCAGGTGTTTTCACTAATGGCCTAGTCAATTTTCAATTCTGTATATATATGAAAAGAAAGATATTTATCTCAATGTAAAAATTACATTTTGAATTAGCATGCTTTACATCCCTGACTTCTGTTTTCACCTGTATTATGTTTCATTTTCAAAAAGTATATTTATGCTTCAGGTACAGGATTAGCATAAATTCAGATATCTGAACAGATGAATTTCCTTGTATCTTATACATCTATAATTATAGAAAGGTTTACAGATAGACATGTTTTAATGTCTTTAAAAAACAAAGGATCGCCTCAAACTTTAAGCATAATTATTTTTTCCATCCCTAAAGATTCTTAAAAAAGGCAGCATTATTTAGTTAACGAGTAAACATACAATCAAGTACACATATTTAGCATATATACTATGCTAAGTTTTAAAATATGTAAACACTATAAATGACCACTATCAATATGATAAACGTAATTATTCTCACTGAAAATTTCCTTTTAAATAATCCCTTCATTCCACCCCTTCTTGTTCTTGTTCCCAAGCAACAAATGATCTGCTATAAATCCCTTAATATTAGTTTGCACCTACTAGATTTTTATAAAATTTTCAATTTTGGTCTTTTTCCCAATCTAGATATATGCAGTGTGATACACTGGTAGAGTGGGCAGCAGCAGCCCAGCTCCCAGTCAGCTATGTGATCGCAGGATGAACAACCAATACACTTACAACCATTCTGTACCCACATAAGTATTATTTTTCACTTTCAGTACATTACTCAATAATTTACGAGATATTCAACATTTTATCATAAAACACAGTTTGTGTTAGATGATTTTGCCCAATGTAGGCTAATGTAAGTGTGCTGAGCACATTTAAGGGACACTAGGCTAAGCTGTGATGTTCAATAGGTTAGGTATATTAAATGCATTTTTGACTTATGTTTTCTACTGAACACATATCTCTTTTGCACCATTGTAAAGCAAAAATAAAAGTAAATTGAACCATCATAAGCTTCTGTACAAGGAATGCAAGATTTGTTTAACATTTGAAAAATCAATGTATTGATGTAAAGTAAACTAAATTAGGAACGAGTGTTATTATCTCAATAGATGTAGAAGAAGCATTTGAGAAAAAAATCCATTATTCATTTATTTTTTTTAAAAACACCTCCCCAAACTAAGAGTATAAGGAGTTAATTCAAACTGACAAATGACATGTATTGGAAACTCCCAGGTAACATAATAATATGTGGTGCAGAAAAGGGTGCTGTACCTCTAAGATAAAGTACAAGACAAGGATGTCCACTCAGCATTTCTGTTCAGTATTGTACTGGAGGTTCAATACTTATGGCATACTTCATACTTTTTGATTTTTGTTGTGTTTATTGGGACATAACCCTGTCATAAGTCAAGGAAGATCTGAATAAATAATGGTTGATAACCATGTAGAATCCTTTTTATATTTTCATGGATTCAATTTGTAAAAATATTCTTTAGAAATTTGCATTTTAATTTATGAGGAATATTGATTTGTAGTTTTTCATGTACTGTTATTGGCTGATTTTGTGTCAGGGTAATGCTGGCTTAATAAAATCAGTGGGAATAGTTCCTTTTCTTTTCTGTAGTACTTTTGTAATACTGGCATTATTTCTTCATTAAATATTTGGTATAACTCATGAGAAGCTATCTGGGATGGGTGCCACTTTGTAGGAAAGTTTTGAAACTACAATTTCAATTTCTGTAATAGAAAACTATCCAGGTTATCTAGCTCAGTGTGAACTTTGGTAATTTGTGTCATACAAGGAATTTGTTCATATTATCTAAGTTGTTAAGTTCATTGGCATAAAGTTACCTATAGTATTCCCTTAATGTACTTTCTATTTCTTTAGGATCTCTAGTGGTACAATGTCTCTCATTTCTGCTATGGCTAATTTGTATTTTCTGCCTTTTTTTCATGATCAATCAGGTTAGAGGTTTATCAATGTTATTGATCTTCTCAAAGAACCAGCTTTGAGTTGTACTGATATTCTCCATTATGTTTCTGTTCTCAGTTTCTTAGATTTTCATTCTTATCTTTGTTATTCTCTTTATTCCAATTTGGGATTTAATTTTTTATTTTTTTCTAGGCTGCTAATCTAGAAGATAAGGTAATTGATGACACTTTTTCTCTTTCTAATCAAGGTTTTTAGTGCTACAAGTTTTCCTTTAGTGGGGCTTAGTCATATCCCACATATTTTGATAAGGTGACAATTCTCATTCAGTTTAAAGTATTTTTTATTTTTTGATTTCTTCTTTGTCCCCTGGGTTATATACAAGCATGTAAGTTGGTTGCAAATATTGAAGTTATCCCAGATATCTTTCTATTAAGAATCTCTAATTTAATTACACCAGTATGAAATAATACATACACACTGTATAGGTTTCTGGGGGGTTTGTTTTGTTTTTCTCTTTCAGCTGCAGCCACGGTTTATTGGAAGTTCCCAGGCTGGAGATCAAATCCAAGACAGAGCTGCAAACTAAACCACAGCTGCAGCAATGCCAGATGCTTAACACACTGCTCCAGACGGGGGATTGAACTCGCACTTCCACAGAGACAAGCTGGATCATTAGCCCACTAGGCCACAGAGGGAATTGTCATTTTAAGTTTACTGAAATTTATTTTATAACCCAGAATATGGTCTATCTTTGTAAATGATTCATTTAAATATTTTTCAACATGTATTCTTATGTTATTGAATGGCATATTCTTTAACCAAGTTAGGTCAACTAAACTGATCATGTTGTTTTATCTTTAACTTGGTCAATCAGGCTATGTTTACTAATTTTCTGTCTGCTATATTCTTACTGGTTTTCTGTGTCCTTGGTTTATCAATTATTGAAATAATGGTACTTAAATATTCAACTATAATTGTGAATTTGTCTAGTTCTTGCTGTTTCCTGTTTCATGTATTTGAAAGCTGCATTATTAGGTGCAAGAACATTTAGTCACATTATAACCTCCTGATAAATTGAAGTTTTTCTTATTTTGGAATGATATCTTTGCCTCTGATATTATTTTCTCTGAAATCTTCTTTGTGTGACATAAACATAGCACTCCATACTTATACGTGTTAGCATGGTATTCTATCCTTTCACTTTTAATCTATTTGCTTCTTTATATCTGATGTACATTTATCCTAAGCAGTATAAAGTTGTATCTTACTTTATCTAATCTAATGTTCTTCATTTATAAACTGGCATATCTAGACCAAGTAATTTACTGAAATTTTTGAGGTGATTATATTTAAATCTATGATCTTGTTATTTGTTTTCTAATTGTCCCTTCTAATCTTTTTCCTTTCATCTACTGGATTAACTGAAATTTTTTTATAGTTTTTTTCCTCTGTTGGATAATTAGAGATGGCTTTTTTTCTTTCTTAACTGTTGCTTTTACAGCTCATAGTATACATCTTTATCACTGCTAACCTCCAAGCGGTATTATGCCACTTCACGTGTAGTATATGAATCTTATAACACTATGCTTCCAGTTCTTCCTAACTTTGTACTATTATCATACATTTCACTTTTATGTATGTTATAAATCCCATCACAATGCTGTATCCTTTAAACAGTATTTTCCTTTTAAGAAATTTGTTAGAAAAAAGTCTGACATATTTACTCAGGTAACTTCAGTTTCTTTGTCTTTTATGTAATCCATAATTTTATCATTTTTCTGAAATATTTCCTATCATAACTTTTATAATATAGGTGTGCTGATGGTGAATAATTTTTTGCTTTTGTAGGCCTAAAAGATCTTTACTGAATATTCATTTTTTAAGATATTTTTACTAGACATGGAATTCTAAGTTGAATTTCTTCTTTCAATACTTTAAAAATACTGTATCGTTTTCTCACATATTGTTTGCAACAAGAAGTCTACTGCACCCTTAGTTTCTCTGATATCATGTCTTTTTAATCTAAATTAAAAAAAATGTCTCTGGATTGAACTGTTTGAGTGTGATGTGTCTTAGTATAGTTTTGCTCATGTCTCTTGCTTTGGAATCACAGAGTTTCTATAAATTTGTGAGTTTATTTGAAAATAATTGATTATTTGGAAAACACTGCTTGTTACTTCTTCAACACTTTCTTTTCACACTTTCTCATTTCTCAGTCAAGAACTCTAAATATAGGTAGGTGTACTGTGTCTCTTGAAGTTGTCTCATAACTCAATTCTCTGTTCTTTATTTTGAATTCCCCATTATAAGCTGAATAACAGCTTCCAAAGACACGTAGTCCCTAATTCCTAGCACCTGTGAATAATACCACCTTATATGGCAAAACAGACTTGGCAGAGTGATTAAGGATCTTGAACTGGGGAGATTATTTTGGATTATCCAGGTGAACCCTAAATGCAGTCTTCCCTCCTAAGAGGATGAGAGAGGTAGACTTAACATGGAAGAAGGTAATATGATCGCTGAAGCAAGACACTGTGTAGCTGGATCTGAGGAGCAAGTAAGAAACCATAGAGTAAAGAATGCAAGGAATGCAGCTCTAGAAGCTGGAAAAGGCAAGGAAATGGGTTCTTTTATAAATTTTCCAGAGAGTATAACCCTGCTACCACCTTGATTTTGGCCCAGTGAAACTGATTTTTTTTTTACTTCTGACTTCCAGAATTTATGAGAGAATAAATTTTTTTCTTTTTAGGCCATCAAGCTTGTGCTAATTTATTAAAGTAGCCATAAGAAATAAATGCATTCCCTGCTCTCTTTCTCTGTGCTTGATTTGGGATAACTTCTATTCCTAAACCTTCAAGTCCATTCATCAATTCTTGGTGCTATCTATATATCTAACCAGCTGTTAATCCCAATCAGGAGATTTTTTCATCTCAGACATTGCAGTTTTCATCTTGAGAAATTCAATTTAGGTATTTCTCACATATTCTGTATCTTCACAACATTTTAAGTACGGGATACATTTGTAATAACTTTTAATTTCCCACTCTGCTAATTCTAAAATCTGTGCCAGTCTGCATTGTTGTAATATGTCAGATTATCTCCTCAATACAGCTAGTATTTTCCTGCTTCTTTGCATACATGCATGGTTATTTTTGATTGGATGCCAAACATCCTGAATTTTACCCTGTTGGGCACTAGGTATTTTTATATTCCTATAAATATTCTTCAGCGCTATTCTGTGTTAAGTTACTCGGAATTAGTTTGATCCTATTATATCTTGTGCTTAAGATTTTTTAAACTGGAACTTGAGCAGTTGCCCTCTACCAAGACAAGCCCTTATTGTGTATTTATATAAGCACCCCATGAAACTGGAGGATTTTGAGTCTGTGAGGTGGAAATAGGCACTATTCCCAGCCTGGTGCCAGTGCCAGGCCCTGTTAACTCTAACCTTTTCGCTACAACTCCTCCTATGCATGAACTCTTTTCTCCATCATACAGTATAATTCATTATTTCCTGACTACCTTCTAGTTTTTCTATGTCCCCACAAGGATTATCTCTCTTCTTCTTTGCATGATAAACTACTATCTACCCTTCAAGATTTAGATGAATCTTGTACTTAGAAAAAGTGTACTTCCTTTGTGAAGACCTCCCTATAGACAATGGATGAGCTCTCTTCTAACATTCTTTAGTACTGTGTTCACCCTTGATATAGCATTTTTCACATTTTGTGCATTTCTATGCTTTTTTAGGCACCTGACTACCCAATAGATAGTAAGCTCTTAAAATCAAGCATCATGTATTATCCGTCTCTGAATATGAAATCCTCAGGAGAGAACATAACAGAGTCATTGGCCACTAACCTTTTTTTTTTTTTAATGGCTGCACTTTCAACATATAGAAGTTCCCAGGCTAAGGGTCAAATCAGAGCTGCATCTGCTGACCTATACCACAGCCACATCAACACCAGATCCAAGCTGCATCTGTGACCTATGCCATAACTTACAGCAACACAGGATCCTAACCCCACTGAGTGAGACCAGGGATCAAACCCATATCCTCATTGATACTAGCCAGGTTCTTAACCTGCTGAGCTGCAATGGCAAATACTATTTGTTTTTATAATCACCTTTATCATTAGCCCTTCCTCCTCAGATCTCACATATAGAGATGTGAAAAACAAACATCATATGTTAACACTTGTAAGTGGAATCTAAAAAAGGATACAAATAAACTTATTTGAAGAACAGAAACAGACACTCAGACTCAGAAAACTTACAGTTACCAAAAAGAATGGGGGCAGGAGGTGGACTGGGGGTTTGGGATTGGTAATATGCACACTGTGGTATAAGGAGATTTTCCAACAGGAACCCCCTATGGCACAGGGAACCCTACCCAGTAGTCTGTGATGGTCTATATAGGAAAAGAATCTGAAAAAGAATGGATACATGTATAACTGAATTACTTTGTTATACAACAGAAATTATTGCAACATTGTAAATCAACAGTACTTCAGTAAAAATTTTAAAAATGAAAAAAAGAGATGTTATAGAAAGCCATCAATTATGGCTCTTACGCCCCAAATGATCCAACCCCGAGCTCTCACTGGGGATTCTCCTTGGGCTTATTCTATTCATCCTATCATGGATTTTCCTCCCTGCCTACTTTAATCCAATAGGATTTATACTATCCATTATCTTAGAGTTAGCTTCTCGTTTTCTCCCAAGATGAAGTAAACATGATGCGTAAAGCATTTATTTTCTAAAAGGAAAAAGCTTCAGCAGTCTCAAGGTCATTCTTCCTCATGACAGTGCACATGCATTATAAAACTAACAAGATGAAGATACCATTATTTGTGCTGACAAACCCACAGCAAAAATTCTAATGCTTAAGATTTTTGCCTGAAAGTGAATGCACATGGTTCCCTTTATAGACTTATAGACAAGAAATTAGGGAATGACAAAGCCTTGTACAGCCTTCAAATAACACTATAAAGAGGTTGTCTATGCTGTCCATAATTAGAGACTTCTATGATAAAACTGTCTTTGAAAGAAATTGGGTCAGACTAAAAAGTCATCAGATAAGTGACACTTTAGGAGATAAGAATTATACTAATTGAGGGAAAAAAAGGCAGGAAAGGTAGAATTTTCTTTTGTTCTTTCTAAAGACAGTGCTCATGCCTTAATACCAGCTAGGTGCATGTGAAAAACAAATGAAATATCACAGCCTCAAACATAGGCTTCTCAACTCCAAAATTTACCTAAATCTCTATTAAAATTATTATAAGGCATGACAAGAAAAAAATTAACACACTATTTTATGCCATTTGAGCTTCAATTTCCTCCCCTTTAGTGTGCATTGTGCATCTGCATGATGCACCAGATCCACTTCATCCTCTTAGAAGACAGGATTACTACTCACCAACAAGGTTACTCCTTCAGAGATAACATTCTTTTCTTAATCCTGGAGGGGTCACCATGACCCACTACTCACTCTGTTGGACTATGTAAACTTCAGTGTAGTACTTTGATGTTTAACCCTTTGTTTGAAAAACTCCTGTAACTGTGCTTTGATCTCTAACAGGTCTAAGAGTCCTCAGAGCTTTCTGAAAAACTGTCTCCCAGGTTGTAATCCTCAGGTTGGCTCAGGTAAAACTCTTTAGATTGACTGTTTTGGTTAATTATTTTTTTCATTAACATTTACATGGCATAGTCAGGAGGATATCAAAGACATCCACTGAACAACAGATGGAGGATGCCTCACACCCATGCTTGATATCGGCATGGGCTCTTTGAGACCCACTAGCTTCCCATTATTTCTCAGGTGTTTCAGTTAGTTTTCCTGACAGCCAGATCTCATTGTTTAAGTGACTATCTTAATTTTTTTCAAGTTATTTTACTTAAGACTTAATCTTAAGAGGCATCAGTGAATTTCCTAGACTAGGACTCAGGAGGATCTAGGCAAGAGACCCAATGAAACACAGGTGGCCAGATTTTGTTAAATTTGACATAAAATGAAAAAAAAAGTTGATTAGCAGTCTGAGCAAATCATTTGGTAGTGAAATGAGAGACTGAATTATTAAGCTCCGAAGAACAAGGGACACTGGCTCCTTCCGGTCACAAGGTGTCTTCAGGTGACTGAGGACCTTGCAGAAGGATCTGAGGATTAGCTCTTGTGACCTGCAATAGTTCTACAGGGGACTCCCACTGCAGCAATTAAGTAAATACTGCTCTTCCAGAGAGTGTGACAGAGACAGATAACCTAGTGCTCCAAGCACCCAAGACTGTTTCAGACTGTCATAGAGAGAAATCAAGATAACCAACCCAAAAGCAGCTCCTTGGCGAGCTAGACTCAAAAGCAGCACATATCCAATCCACCACACTGCCCGCAGAATGTTGTTCAGATTACCTCATATCTGAATTAGACTACTAAATTAAAAATAGAAAAATGTACCTCAAAGGTCAACAAGCTCCCTGACAAATAGCAACCTACAGGAACTCTAGCTGGGTTTATGTGTTGTAATGCCCGCGGTCGCGAGACCCCCTCGAAACGAGCACACCAGAGTCAAAAGTCAAAGCCAAAATGGCAAGGGTCCTTTATTGCAGTTTCGAACCTGGACCCCTGCGCACTCGTTACCGGTGACGCAAAGAGGTCCCGACTGCAGCGAGTACAGGGTTTTTATGGGCACACACAAACAAGTCTGGGGCTTAGGGGAGGTTTTCAAAGGAGAGGGATGCCGATTGGCTGATATTTGAATTGGGACACCGTCTGCTATATGATTGGCCTGGGATCGCGCGATCCATATTCAGCAAGCAAGCAGGTTTACAGAAGCAGATGTGGCGGTTAGTGACTGGCTATAATTGGCGC
>PVHT020003785.1:12449087-12476156 GCA_004024745.2 Catagonus wagneri
TACAGGGTTTTTATGGGCACACACAAACAAGTCTGGGGCTTAGGGGAGGTTTTCAAAGGAGAGGGATGCCGATTGGCTGATATTTGAATTGGGACACCGTCTGCTATATGATTGGCCTGGGATCGCGCGATCCATATTCAGCAAGCAAGCAGGTTTACAGAAGCAGATGTGGCGGTTAGTGACTGGCTATAATTGGCGCACATGGGACTTTTGAAAGTTGCAGACCTGGGGGGGGATGGAAAATTTCCTAAATGGTAGCCTGTTATGTCTTGGCCGGTTTTATTGATCCTTTGTTGCAAAACACTGTCACAACTGATATTTAGCAAGCAAGCGATGTTACAGAAGCGAGAAGGGAGAGTTAAGTTTCAACTGCCTTAGGTTTCGTTTTTCAGTGTAATACTTATGGACCAATACTTGCAAGTATTTAAATGTGAAGGTCTGAAGGGAAATAACTTGTCCCTGTGATGGCCAAAATGGGGCACTTTTGATTTACCTAAATCAATTTATCTGCATGCTGAATTAGACAAAGCCAGGTATAATATAAAACAGGCAGAATGGGAGACATATTTTAGTTGGTACCTGAAAGCCTCAAAAGGAACAAATGATAAAAAAAAGGCTCTGTTGCAAAAAACAAATGGAAAATTACTAGAAATAGTGGCTAAATTAGAAAAAGACCTCAGAAACCATTGCTTCTCCTGTCTCTCTTCCGCCATCAGCTCCTTCACAGCCTCTTCTTTTTGACCTCCCTTTTCTTGATCTGCTCTTCAATCCCCAACTTTAAAAGAACTTATTGAGTCTAAGGGAAAGGATAAAAATAGTCCTAAAATAATAGCTCCCCCTTTAAGGAGGAACCTACTTTTACCTATTCCGCCTGAACTAAGGATTTTTCCAGATCCTTTACAGGATCCTGGATTTGTTCTTACAGTAAGAACTTATGAGCCTGGATATTTAGATTTGTACCACCTTGTACATTTATTAGTCTCTTAAAGTGAAGCAAATTGACAAAACACTGTAAACTAGCCATAATGGAAAAAATAAAAATAATTATGAAAAAAAAATTTTGAAAGAATGGCTGTGCAAGGTAAGTAGAAGATGCTTATGGAAGGTTTTCATAAACATGTGAGGTGCGAATTGCCAGAAATGTAAAGAAATTGTGCAGAATTTATACCAGGCTATTCCAAAAGTCTTCCCAAAAAGAATAAACAGGGCAAAAGTCTATCAATGCAAACAAAGTCTATCAATGCAAACAAAGTATTTTTTATTATTTTAAAAGATTTGAAGAGACATTCATACAGCACTCTGGCATGGACCCAGAGTTTTTCTTCAGTCATCAGAACAATCCAGTTTTAAATTCTCTTTTCCTAGAAGGAGTAAAGAATTGGCATGACTTGTTAAAAGACATAAACTTGATCAGGCTACTATGTATACTGATACATCTGTCTCTGTTGCTGGCAAGCTCTCCAAAACCTTTCAGAAAGGAGGAAAAGAAAGAGCTGCGGAGGTTATCAATGTGCAGCTCCAACAGTTCAGTAACCCATCAAGACCACTTGGCCCAAACTCCAGTTAGTCTCCAAAACAACCATACCTCCTTTCATTGCAAAGACCCTGGGTATTTTAAAAGAGGCTGCCACAAGCCTAAGTAAGATTTAGAGTAAGGCAAGATTAACATGGAATAGGGGTGCTTTGAGGACTAAAGGTGCATCTCAGGGGAAATCAAAATAACAATTGGAAGGGAAATTTCTAAGGCCCTTGGAGACACCCAAGCTACCTTATCCCTTCTCAACCCTAATCTCATTCATTCCCCTCTCCCTCAGAGCAAACAGTGGATTCAAATGATGTGTTTCTAATTCACCTACATAAATTTTTAGATCAGAACCAATAGCATTTCAGCTAGGAACTATCACAGGAAGGCATGTGTTCCTTTTGGTGAAATGTGCTCTAGTGCATTTGATAGGACAAGAACTTTTAAAAATATACTGCACCCTTATTGCATTTTTTTTTAACCTAAGGGTAAATGATTTTAGATTTAGAAAATCTGGATGCAGCCATTCCGGTCATGCCGCAGCGGTTAACGAATCTGACTAGGAGCCCTGAAGTTTTGGGTTCGATCCATGGCCTCGCTCAGTGGGTTAAGGATCTGGCGTTGCTGTGAGCTGTGGTGTAGGTCACAGACGTGGCTTGAATCCCACGTTGCTGTGGCTGTGGCGCAGGCCGGCGGCTACAGCTCCGATTCGACCCCTAGCCTGGGAACCTCCATATAATGTGGCCCTAAAATGCAAAAAAAAAAAAATCTGGATGCAGACCAGGACATAATTATCAAGAAATTGATGATTTCTTTACAAAAAAAAGTTTTCTTTGTTGAGACAAAATTAACAATTTACTGTTCTGTGAACCTGAGGAATTCCTGTTCTCCTCCTCCTCCTCTGACATTAGGAAAATCAAGTTAGCTACTCCTATCAAACTAACTACTGATAATTCCAAGCCTCTACCCAATATCCACTTAGAACATAGGCATTAAGTCCTGCTTAATAAGACCTGCTATTCAGGAATTCCTTGGTAAAGGACATAATTCTTTGTAACAGTACTCCTATTTTGCCAGTAAGAAAGCCAGATCAAGAGGCTAGAGGTTTGTTCAAGGATCTGAGGGTTGTTAAATAAGATTTTGACCCCTCCCATCCTGTTGAGAAATCCTCACACCTGGCCTTCAGTCATTCTAGCAGATACCTGTTATTTTTCAGTAACAGACCTATGCAATGCATTGCTTAGTATTCCAGTGGAAAAGGGAAGCCAAGTTTTGTTTTCCCGTGGGAAAATTGTCAGTATGCCCAGAAAGTTATGCCATGGAGCTATACTAAAAGCCCTACTTACTTTTCTCAAATACTTAAAAGCCGGTTCAGTTTATGCATAGTTTTCTAATGTCTCTCTCTTAGTTCAATATGTAGATGACTTTTGCGCTCTAGAACTGCAAAGGATTCTCAAGGATACACTACTCACCAGTCTCGACAGCCTTTAAAGGGCATAAGATGTCCAAAGACAAATCACTATTCTGCTTACCAATTGTGAAATACTTAGGTCATGTGATATCTAAGGAAGGACTGTTCACTGATTTTCAAAGAGTAAGGAAATCCTGGTCTCCTTGCTTCCCCAAAGAAACAGCTGAGGGGGGTCTGAGATCTGACTGGTTTTTTATAGGAATTGGGTAACTAATTTTTCCATCATTGCCCAACCTCTATGCATTACTCAAATCTGGCTGACCAGACCCAACTCAATGGCCAATAGGAGGAGAAAAACTATAGAAACTTTAAAATCTGCATGGACTTAAGCTCCAGCATTAGCCCATCCTAATTATAAATTACCATTTTTTCTCTTGGTACATGAAGATAAAGAAAATGCCCTAGGGAGTTCCCATTGTGGCTCAGCAGTAACAAACTTGACTAGTATCCTTAAAGACACGAGTTTGATCCCTGGCCTCACTCAGTAGGTTAAGGATCTGGTGTTACTGTGAGCTGTGGTATAGGTTGCAGATGTGGCTTAGATATGGGTTGCCTTGGCTGTGGTGTAAGCCAGAAGCTACAGCTCCAATTCAGCTCCTAGCCTGGAAACTTCCATATGCTGCAGGTGCAGCTCTAAAAAGACAAAGAAAGATGGACAGGGAGAAAGGAAGGAGGAAAATGCCCTAGGAGTGTTAACTCAAAGGCCTGGTGAACAGCATCAACCAATAGGATATTATAGCCAGCAGTTATATACAGTGACAGAAGGTCACCTACTCTTTATGTGGGTTGTTTCAGCAACAGCTCTCTTATGCAAGGCTACTAAATGGCTTATAATTTGGTCTCATTTGACTATCTGTGTTCCACATGCAATCAAATTTCTTTTAAATTCTTCATACTCAACACTGTTCTGTGAGTTGACTTGCCTCTTACAGGGTATTGTCACTAAGGTATTGTTGCATTCTTCACCTAATAATATATTGGTTTGATGCAATAATCTTAACCCCACAATTTTGCTTCCAGCCCAAGGAAGAAAACAGCCACAACTATATTTTATTAACTGATAATTTTCTTACTCCTTGGAGAGAGTTACAAGAAATTCCTATTGATAATGCTTACTTAATTTGGTTTACAGGTGAATCTTAAAGAATGATCGGGGACATTACTGAACTAGATACACAATAACATCAACCAGGGATAAAACTCAAAGTTCTTATGAGAAGCAAAGTCTACACAAGCTGAATTAATTGCTGTAATCAGGGTTTGTAAGCTAGCCAAAGATTAGATAGAAAATATTTACATTGATGTGCACTGTGCTTTCAGAGTGGCTCATGATTTTGGAATGCTTTGGAAGAAAACAGAATTTCTTACTTCCTCAGGACAACTCATAAAAAACATGGGAAATTAGTTTGAGTTATTAGGCTCCATAAAGTTATCACGTTACCCACTATCAAAATATATGGACATTCCCAATCTGATTAATAGAGCCTAAAGGGAATTAATTTGCTGATTCAGCAGAAAAACCAGCTGCTTTAAGTTCTGCTCCCATCCAGTTCTGAGAATGCTTATTTAAACTTGACCCCAATGTAAATGTTAAGAAATTTCTTATACAGGTTCAAGAATTAGCCCCAAAAGATGAAAAAAAATGTATATATATAGAAGAAAGAATTCTTTGATCCCACATCACAAATATAGTTTGGACCAAATAAGAGACCTATAGGGAATAAATTACCTTTACTCCAGCACATGCATCCGCTAACCCATTAGGATTCTCAAAAAAATGATTTTATGGGGAAAACAATGTATTTGGAAACGCTCTTTCTAAAGCAGGCCCCAAGGAATTTGCCCAAATAATATATTATCTATATTTATTATAAATTATATATATAAACCCAGAAAGCTGAATTATGGATCTTGAGGTCACTTTCTCCTTCCTAAGGACCTTTTGAGGTATGTTAATTGTACTTTGTCCAAATGCCACCATGTCAAGGATATAAATATATTTTGGTAATGGTTTACATGTTCTCACACATGTAAAGGATTTTCTTTAGAGTAATTTTCTTGCAGGAGAGCAATGTCTTCAACAGTAGGTAAATTACAACTGGAAAGAGTAATTCCTGTTTGGGAGATTCTCTCTGAGTTTCATAGCAACTGGGGAACTCACTTTATTTGACACATAATTAAATCCACTTGTGGCAGCTGACCGATAATGCAGCACTTTCACTGTACTTATTTTCCCCCAATTTTCGGGATTGGTAGAAAGAACTCAAGGTACTATCAGAGCTCAACTGGCAAAGTTCTCAGAGATTTTTAATTTTTCACTGCCAAAAGATCTCCCACTGGTGCTTCTCAATCTCAGGTCCCCTCTTTTTTGTAAGCATCAATTGTCTCCTTTTGAAATAATCACTGGGCAAACTATGCACTGAGATAATGGCATGTACTTAAGGATGATGTATCACATTTTGCCAAGGACTTATTAAAGCACTTAAAGAAAACAAAAAGCTGGTAACTAACTTCTCTCACAGTGAGCTCCTAGGAGACAAAGACCATAAGGACCATGGATTATGGCCTGAAGGTTTTGTCTATTGGAAAAGACAACAGATAAAGGACACTTTATAGCCATGTGGGAAAGAGCTATACCAGGTCTTATCAACAAATCCCTGTGCCACAAAACTTAAAGGAGTAAGCATTTGGATTCACATTTCTTACCTCAAAAAGGCCGTCCCATCTGAATGGATTACAACTCTGGTTTCTAACACCCAATCTCTATGAACTAAAACTAAAATTACCAGACCAGGATAAGAATATGACATGTAAAGTGGACAGCTGACTCAAGATGCTGGACCAGGCCTGTAAACAAATTGTTTTGATAATTTCACTCACTTTTGCTTATGAACCAAATATATTCCTTTCTTGGGCTCAGTCATACACAAGTTTCAAACACCAATCCAGTTGCTAGATCAGTGGCCAATTACCTATGTCCAGCACTTCTGGATTACTCTGATACCCTGATGAATTTTCTCTCTCCAGAGTTCAGACTGGGTAGCCATTAGGGCTTTTATGTTAGAGGAAAAAAT
Organism: Catagonus wagneri; assembly: GCA_004024745.2. Lineage (NCBI taxonomy): Eukaryota > Metazoa > Chordata > Mammalia > Artiodactyla > Tayassuidae > Catagonus > Catagonus wagneri. The sequence continues at coordinate 12,455,155 of PVHT020003785.1, forward strand.
TCCAGTACTGTGCAAACCACCACTATACCACTAAATGGGACCCTGTCACTTGGCCAATTAACGACATCTACTCTGAATCTGGCCATAAATACTTCTTTTCACTCAGTGTTAGTCTAAATACAGAGCAACATGTAGCACTTAAATCTAAAAACATATCCACCAGTCTCTTTGGTGGCATTACTTCCCAGTTATGGGATGGGTTTCTTTAGCTGACACTGGGGTATGGTCACCTAAATATAAGATCCCTTTCTGCTGGAAATAAACCAACCATATCAAAAATAATCAACCTGGAGTTCCATTGTGGAACCCAGCTAGTATCCATGAGGACATGGGTTTGATCCCTGGCCTCACTCAGCGGGTTAAGGATCCTGTGTTGCTATGACTGTGGTATAGGTGGGTTGCTGCAGCTCTGATTCAGCCCCCTTGTCTGGGAACATCCATATGTCAAGGGTGAAGCCCTAAAAATCATCATCATCATCATCATCATCAACAACAACCTAACAACACTTGTAAGTTAGGATGGACACCATCTGAAAATTGTCAATATTCTATAATTTTGAAGACCAGTGATTGGTTTGGAACTGATTGATTAAGATGAACAGAGATATGATGGGTAGCTCTTAACGGAATGCAGTGGATCTGTGGAATAGATTTATGGCCTTGGCTTCCCTCAGGTGGATTAGGATGATGCATATTTTCCCTTGACTCAAGGTCACTTATGGGTAGGCTTGGAAACAGCCTCTACCAATATGCCTTTAATATAGTCATGCTGGGTTTAGTAAGTTTTCCAATGGTATGATCATTTGGCCATGGTATTTGTTTCTTCACTTGGAATGATGTCATTACCCATGTAATGCCCGCGGTCGTGAGACCCCCTCACAATGAGCACACCAGAGTCAAAAGTCAAAGCCAAAACGGCAAGGGTCCTTATTGCAGGTTCGAACCTGGACCCCTGCGCACTCATTACCGGTGACGCAAAGAGGTCCCGACTGCAGCGAGTACAGGGTTTTTATGGGCACACACAAACAAGTCCGGGGCTTAGGAGAGGTTTTCAAAGGAGAGGGATGCCGATTGGCTGATATTTGAATTGGGACACCGTCTGCTATATGATCGGCCTGGGATCGCACGATCCATATTCAGCAAGCAAGCAGGTTTACAGAAGCAGATGTGGCGGTTAGTGACTGGCTATAATTGGCACGTGCGGGACTTTTGAAAGTTGCAGACCTGGGGGGGATGGAAAATTTCCTAAATGGTAGCCTGTTATGTCTTGGCCGGTTTTATTGACCCTTTGTTGCGAAACACTGTCACAACTGATATTTAGCAAGCAAGCGATGTTACAGAAGCGAGAAGGGAGTGTTAAGTTTCAATTACCTTAGGTTTCGTCTCTCACCCACACAGAGGCTTTAACAAAATTTATTCAGCAATACTTGAATGATAGTAATTAAGCCATTAGCTTGCTAAATTCAGAAGTTTCCATGATGAGAAAAGACAGCCTAGACAATCACATGCCCCTCAATATTGTAAAAGCTTCCCAAGAGAGAACCTGTGCTATAATATGTATGGAATGTTATTTTTATACCTTAATGTAACCTGCCTTACAATGCATATGAAAAGAAAAATCAGATTTCTGCTCTAAATGATCCTTTTCCCAATTTGCTGAAAATATTAGGGGAATGGTTTGGTTTAGAGGGTTCCTGGCTTAAATCTTTGCTAATGACACTGTTACTCCTATTGGCAATTTTGATGACATTTTGTGTAATTACAAAGTAATTGTTTCTTGTCTTTCTGGCTGCATACCACCTATCCCTACTAAGATAATTACATTTGAACAGCTTTAGACTACCAATCACATCTATAGCCTGCATAAAATAATTAACATGTACAATACATGTAAGGTAAAATTGGCATAAGTCTTAGTGAAAAATTTAAAATTGACTGCTAGTCCTTGCCAGATATCCTACTAGCAACACCCCCACCCTCAAAAAAAAAAAAAAAGAAAAAAAACAGAATATTAAGACCTGGCTCCAGGGACATGATGATCAAGGGCAGGTAAGCAATCACCCTGGCATTGAGGGACCAAGTATTTTTTCACTTAATGCTTTCTAACAAAAGATTAATGAACAAAAGGGGAAAAACTGATGAATTAAAATTATTTCAAGGCAGGACAAGAAAAAATTTAACACAATTTTCTCTGCTGTTTGAGCCACTACCCCCTCCCCTTGAGTGTGCATTGTGCATCTACATTATACGTTAACTAGATCCCCTTAGAAGACACAAATGCCTACTCACCAGTAAGGTAAGTCCTCTAGATATAATATTCCTTCCTTAATCTTCTAAGGGGTCACAATGACCCAATACTCACCCTGTAGGACTATGTCAACTATCATTATATTACTTTGATCTGTAACCCTTTGTCTGAAAACTTATCTATGGATAGAAGAGTCCTCAGAGTTTTCTGAAAGACTGTCTCCCAGATTAAAATCCTCAGAATGACTCAAATAAAATTCTCTATTGCTTCTTTAGATTGACTATTGATTATTTGTTTGTTTTTCATAGACAATATCAATTGAAACTTCAAAGTTTTTTGAAAACCTAACTATTTCAGACATTGGACATCAGCTATTTAATTCATCTATCTGGAGAGCTATGGTTTACATTTTTAAAACTTCAGTAACCAGTTGATTTCAATTACCTTCTCTTAAGAACATGGTGTTCTTAAGAACATTGGTGAGTGGGCTTCCCAGGAACCTAACACTCTGGCCCTTGCAAATATGCTTTTCTTTCTCAATGCCATTTTTTTCTTTTTAGGGCTACACCTGTGGCATATGGAGTATCTCAAGATAGGGGTCAAGTCAGAGGTGCAGCTGTTGGCCTATACTACAGCAAAACAGGATCCAAGCCACATCTACAACCTACACCACAGCTCACTCTAACACTGGATCTTTAGCCCACTGAACAATGCCAGGGATCAAACTGGCATCCTCATGGATACTAATCAGGTTTGTTACGCTGAGCCAGAACAAAAACTCCCTCAATGTCATTTTTAACACAAAAAGCACTTGCTACAATTAGGTTTGGAACTAAAGATTCACTTCCAATTGTAAAAAGTCAGCTGCTGGTGTAGGGGGGCAGAATTTGCCACCCCAAAATATATCTTTCTGGTGTGTTAAGTTGTATTTTCTAAGAAATGGAAGACATGAAAGAAACTGTAAACCAAGTAGAACTTACACTTTTATAATAAACATTTATATTTATAAGTAAAATTGCCCGTCTGTAAGGAGGTCTCCCTCTCTGTACTAGGAAGAGGAAAATGACCAAATCTCTAGAAACTCTTATTAATGGAGAAGGCAATGACTTAAGTATGCAAAACAACCTTACCCTTGTTTATTGTACTTTTCCCAGTCACCTCCCACAAGTGACTTTCTCCACCCTCAACATCCTCTTTTTGTCTTTAGCTGAAGATGGTATTTAAGATGAGGGCTTTGGCCATTTTGGTGACATTGTTTTTCCTGGGTTTCTCTCATGTATACATGTTATTTTCTCATATTATCCTATCTGTGAATTTAGTTCTGCCAGTCAGAAAAACCTAGAAGAGGAGAGGGAAATTTCTTTGCTATCACCAGTAGGAATCAGTTAACAAATAATTTTACCCTCCTGAGCTATTAAATTAGCCAGAAATTATGGTGGTGGCTAAGCTTGGGGAAAAAAGAGAGAAGTAAAAAGTCAAGACTTCACAAGGAATGTGGGTTTCTCTACTTTTAGGTAGTAGTAAGATTTGGCCATTCTTTTCCTTTTCCACTCTTAATTCTTCCTTTAATTACATCCTACCAGTAACTTCTCCTTTCCAGCTACCAGTAGTGTTATTTCCTATACTTCTCTCCTCTTTAATAGTTCAATGTTGTGACCATCCAAGGCCCCTCCCTTCATATGAAGCTATTTCAGACACAGACTCTAACAAAGGTCATGCTTAAATTGACATTAAATCTCAAATCAAGCTGTTTATTTAAACTCCTCTCTTACTTTTCTGAAATAATAAAGGTCACTACTGCTCTTCAGCCAGCAGGCTTTAATTTCATTTTAATTACCTTCAGAGCCTTTCATTCAAAGCAAATTTCACTCAGTTAACATATAATTCACCCTCTTGCCTCTTTAATTGATATCTGAAGTATTTACTTTACCCAGTGGCCTGTTAACTTTTGAAGCTATTTTTAGTCTCTGCTATTCTCAATTCAAATACTCCTCAGGGGCTAAGGAAATCATTTCTGTTGCATAATGTACATATTCAATCATTTCTTTTAAAGTTAGCTCTTATCTCCTTTATTTCTTCCTCCTTTTTTCTACCTTGCTCCACACTTCTTAAATTTGTGATAATTTCTATCCAATGTTTTTTCTTTTTTCTTTTTTTTTTTTTTAGTGAAGAAAGAGAAAATGTTCATTTACCTGAGCATAGACCTGAAAGAAACCCTCTGGGAAGCTTCCCTTTTTTAGGAAGATGACAAGAGTCACAAGTGAAAATGAAAAAACAAAATATCCTAATGTCCAAAGGGTAGACATTATGTCAAAATCTACAGAGAAATAAAAGTTTACCAATATCTACAAGATATGAAAATACATACAATTTTGTCCTCTATTAGAAGCCACTTGATCACATTTTCAAGTTATTCTGTTTAGGAAACATGTTTAAGATCTTTTTAAATCATTATTTTTAGATTTTTTTTTATTAATACATCTTTTAATTTTTTTCCTTTGTGTCTTTCAACAGAAACAGTGTCTATGTGTGTCAAGAGCTAGGACTTAAATTTGTTGTGAAACTCATAATCTTCCTCTTCCACAAAAGATGTGTAACTTAATATTTGTATTTATTACCTTCTCATTCTGCTCTTCAGTTTTCCCCATGATCCCCAGGTATCAGACTGGCTGCCCATGCCTCAGTACTGCTCAGATAAGAGAAACAATAACAAGTTCTTATGCAGAATATATTTTGTGATAAGCACTTGCCTAAATGACATATACATTTTACTTATTCCTCGTAATCATTGTATGAAACAAATACTATCATTATCCCTGTTTTATAGAGGAAAAAAGCTAGAAGGCACAGAGAGGCTAAGTAACTTTCCCAAAGCTATACTGAGACAGAATATTAGCTCAAGTAGTCAGTGTAAGAACATGATACATTCTTTGATATGGCTATTGATTAACATTTGTGGCTTAAAGGCTCCAGGGAGTAACATCCCCACAGGCCTTGTTTCATTATAGGAAATGCACATTCCTTCCCCCCCCCCCCCCCCCCGTGGGCTTTGTTTACCATAGGAAATGCAAATCTCTAGCCCACTCCCCAACTGATAGAAAAGGAATGAGATGAATGGTAACTTAGTCTAAGGAAAGAAAAGGACAAAGAAACCATAAAACTTATGGAGCATTTCCAACCCTAAAATGTTTCCCTCTAGGACAAGGACTAATATAGGTAATTGAGCAAGGCCAATTGGAGAAAACTATATCTTTCTGGACCCCACATCAGTGCCCCTCTCCACCTTTAAGAAATAAAAATCCCCATAGGAAAATGGAGAAGGGGGCTCTTCTCCCCTCTCCCAGCAGCCCTGGGAGCTATTTGCTTTCCTTTAATGAAGACTTTGCTTGCCTGCTGCCTGTGTGTTTGCAGAGTTCATTCTTGGACTTCCGTGAACAAGAACCCTGATTCTGGTATCAATACAAGCAACACATGGCCACAGCAGCACTTGAACCTGAAGGTCTGGATTTCTGTGCCTGCACTATATAATCACTACCACAAACTTGTCACCAGTTCATTCACTTCAGTTATGACCAGCAGTTTTTTTATTTTGCTTATGTTTGGGGGGTGGAGATGTGTTTCCTTCTTCCTTTCTAGGTTCTTTGCTGGTCTAATGATTAAATTGATATAAGACAGATTAACAGGTGAAAAACAATCTCCTGTATTCTGAGAAGCTCTCTCAAGGGGCCAAAACCTTCACCTTAAATACTATCTTCAGCTAAAGCCACAAGAAGTTGGAGGAGGGAATTCAGCCAGGAGAGGTTACCAGGAAAGAATGGTAAACAAAAGTAAGGTCGTTGTGTAGATTTAAACCCTTGTTTTTTTCCACTGACAAGAGTTTCTAGAGATTTGGAATCATTCTTTTCCTCCTGGTACAAAGAGAGACACATCTTACAAATGGAGAATCCCTTATAAAGTAAATATCTCTTACAAAAGTGTAGCTTCTGCTCAGTTTTCAGAGCATTTCAAATGTTTGCTGTTTAAAAATAATCATCCCAAGATAATCCTCATGCCAAAAAGTCATATTTTAGAGTGATAAATTCTGCACCCCTTAAAGAGTTATGGAGACATTTGAAACAACTGTCTACTCCAAAAAGCACCAGTTTTGTTTATCTGACAAAGTAAATTTCCTCAAGCCACAATGAGGTTACATAGAGTATGAACAAAACCCCACATGAGGTCTTCCTGAAGAACATTTCTTAATATCTTAAATGTTATACTGATATTAAAATTATAAATCATCTTATGACAGCAAACAATGTGAAATGGGGATTTTTTAGATTCTGATAACAAACTGGGCATTGTTCTGCCTCTCAATCAGAGACCTAACAAACTGACACTGCTATTAAGCTATTAAAAAGGCCAATATCCTGAGTTAAATTCTTTTGCTGCTTAGAAACAATGTGTTACCCTTTATCCAAGGGCACACAGTCCTAGCCCAGTTAAAATGACAGGTTTGATGTAACTCTTAAGTTTTATTTCATTTACATGGAAGTCATCTTCTCCCCCAGAGAAACATGCCAAAAAATTCACTGAAATTGGATTTCTTCAATGCCATGTGTAGAGTCCACCTATACCCTTTCAACTGCAGAGTTATCTGACAATATATCTTTTTCATGTCCATATGCAACAGCATAAATAGAAACTACTATAGCTCCTTGCAAATTCCCTCCCATCATTCCTTCTTTTTTGACTTCTTATTTTCTTCCTGTCTTCCTTCCCTTTAAGTTTGCTCTCTTTCTTTCTCTCCTTCACCCTTTCTCTTTGCTGTCTTTCCTTAGAGGTAGCAACGAATACTGGATAATACTGGATAAAACAGATTATTGGAGTGAAAAAGTTGCAATATATTAACTATACAGCTTTAGCAAATTATTTGTCCTCTTCAAGTCTCAACGTCCTCATCAATAAAATAGAGCTAATAATGCCTACATCACCAAGTTTTTGGCAAGATTAAATCAGATAGTGGTTATGAAGATCTTGAGATATGTCAAAAACTCAATGTATTTTAGTCATTATTTGAAAATATCACTTTCTCCTTACTTTCTACCTCTGTCTCTTCCTTCTTTCACCTGCCTTAAAACTACATGAACAAAAAATGGGCAGAAGATCTAAACAGACAATTCTCCAAAGAAGACACACAGATGGCCAAAAAACACATGAAAAGATGTTCAACATCACTAAGTATTAGAGAAATGCAAATCAAAACCACTATGAGGTACCACCTTACACTGGCCAGAATGGCCATCATCAAAAAGTCTACAAACATTAAGTGCTGGAGAGGGTGTGGAGAAAAGGAAACTCTATTACACTGTTGGTGGGAATGCAAATTGGTGCAACTACTGTGGAAAACAGTATGGAGATTCCTCAGAAAACAAAAAATAGAATTCAATTTGATCCAGCAGTCCCACTCCTGGCCATCTATCCAGAGAAAACCATGACTCAAAAAGACACATGTACTCCAGTGTTCATTGAAGCACTATATCCAAGATATGGAAATATTCAAGACATGGAAACAATCTCAACATCCATCGGCAGAAGAGTAGATAAGGAAGATGTGGTACATATACACAATGGACTATTATTCAGCCATTAAAAAGAAATAAATAATGGCATTTGCAGCAACATGGATGGACTTAGAGATTATCATGATAAGTCAGTCAGATGGTGAGACACCAATATCAAATGCTACATGTAGAATCTAAAAAAAAAAAGGACACAGTGAACTTCTTTGTAGAACAGATACTGACTCACAGACTTTGAAAAACTTACGGTTTCCAAATGAGGCAGGTTGTGGAGTGGAGGATGAACTGGGGGTTTGGGATGGAAATGCTGTAAAATCCAGATGTAATGATCACTGCACAACTATAAATGTAATAAAATTGAGTAAAAAAAAATTACATGAAATGTATTGTGGGGAAAAAAATTAAAATGGCGTCCATACTGCTAAGAGAGCTCTCTAAAATGGAGCCAGGAGGCCACTGAGGAAGTGGGACTTATGCATGTCTCAGCACAGATGGAATCTGAACTTTTGGCCATATATTGCCTTAACTCACTCATCTAGAACACATACGTAATTGCATAATGTTCCAAAAACTGAAGATATTTATCAGATCCCTACACTAAATAACTCACGACAGCCCTTTAGAGGTATCTTAAGGGCAACTATTTCATTTTTGCATCAGAGCTGATGAAACAAAATTCCTATTTCATGGCAAGATGAGAAAAATTTAAACAGAATTTTTCTTTGCCCTTCTTCCTCCCCTTTAGTGTGTGTTGTGCATCTGCATTAACCAGAACCTCTTAGGCAATAACATTCCTTCTTAATCTTATAAAGGGTCACAACTCCTTAGGAAATAACCTTCCTTCTTAATCTTGCAACGATCCAGTACTGTGTACCATAGGTCTGGATTATGTACACTGTCAATAATGCACCATTTCATCTACAGCCCTCTGTCTCAAACTCATATAACCATGCTTTGATCTCTAAGGGGAGGAACAGTACTTGGAGTTTTCTGAGAAGCTGTTTCTGGGTTTTAATATTTAATTTTGGTCAGATAAAGTTTTCCATTTCTTTCTTAGATCAAGTGATCCATGTTTCCATCCATAGAGCCCATCACTATTCTTGCAAGACAGTTTTAACAACTTTGTGGCATTTGCCTTTTTAAGCACCCCTTTCTCTTTCCCAGAACACAATTTCAGGATTACCTGAATCTGTGTCTCCCAAATGGGAGTTCCTAAGACCCCAAATAAAGCTCTTTGTTCTTTGCAACCTGGAAACAAATTATTGTTTGACAGCACAAAGCTTGGTTCCAAAGTGAGAAGAGAAAAAAAAGTTTCTTCACCCAATGAGCTCGCCATCTACTAAGAAAGACAGTACAACAAATATAGTTGAGCAAGGCAAAAATTAAAGGCTCCAGGTACTATTAGACATTTACAGAAAAGGATCTGAAGAGAAAGTTCTGTAGAGATTGACAAGGAAATCAAGAGGAATCATTTCTTCACCCTTTCTCCCATTTAGTAGTAGTAACTGCTGATAATTACTAAGTGCATGCTGAATAACATATCTGTGCTGAGCCACTTTAAAAGCCAGCTGGCCAAAGCTCTTATCTGGAATTTCCTTAAAGACATTCTTTGCACAATTATTTTTCCTCGAAAGGAAATGTTTTCACCACCTCGGCCTTCTACATGTGTTGGATGCTGTGGATTCCATTTGCATCCAGGTCAATAAAATAACAATCTCTCTTCAAATGCCTCCTTAAAATGATAAGAAGACCCAAGGTCCTGATTCTTCCTACTCATCTATGTTACTGTTGGGGACAAAGAAATTCTCCTCTCCCTGGCTGGTCTAAAAATTAAATTTCTTCTGGCCGGTCTAAAAGTTAAACTGGCTTGAGACAGATTAACAGGAGGAAATTAAAAATTTAGCATGTTTGCGGGGAAGAAACCCAAGAAAACTGAGTAACTCTCCAAAAGGGTGAAATTCTCACCTTAAACACCATCTTTAAAGACAAAAGAGAATGCTGAGGGTAGTAAAAAGGGTAATTGTGATATAAATTTAAGCCTTGCCTTATCCATTAATAAGTTTCTAGAAAATTGGCATTCCTTCTTTTCCTGGCACAGCCTTGCAAACAGAGATTTCCCTTACAAATATAAAGGTTTCTCACAAAAGGGCAACTCCTACTTGGTTTTCAGAGCCCTTACATGTCTGCTGTTTCTCAGAAAATAACCAGCATAAAACAATTCATATGCCAAAGAGACATTATTTGAGATGGTAAGTTCTGATCCCCAATATTACTCAAGCTGTACTTTCTTTTCCAGTACTATCTGAAACCTAAGGTGAATAAATCCTTGCTTTCAATTTTTGCTTATATAAGCAAAAGCTTTTTTCTTTTGATGTGTTTAACAGGCTTGAGTCAGCAGCAGATTTCATAGTTTTCATGCAATGTACACTTTAGCCTTTCTTTATATTATCATCAACTGTCCCTTAATTTGGTCAGAATATTAAGAAGAAATTAACACTTTCTTTAAACCTCTAAATATCCAAAAGAGACAATTAATGGTTCATGAGGTTTGAGCTTAAAGCCTGTGCATGTAGTGCAAAGGACTTATGAACCAGAGAGCCTAAGTCCTGCCATTGCTTTGTATCTTAATAGATGTTGATCTCAGGTAACTTCAGCCATTCTTTCAGTATAAATATATTGAGAGTTTATTATGAACTAGGTATTATTCTAAGCAATGTAATTGTTTGACTGATCTCTCTTGAGGAAACCATCCTATACGACAAATGCCATTTTGTGTAAACCTCCAACTGACATATGAATGGCCTCAAATATCAGCTAATAAAACCACCATGTTTCATCCCTATATTTGCATGGCAGGAACTGAGGGCTTCCCATAGCCAGCTCCCCTAGAAAATGACCCCAAAGTGTTGCCTTGGGGCAGACACCTCTCATCTTGCTGCCCTGCCCACTACTCTTTTGCACTGCACTCAATAAGTCAGGTCTCTACTTGGACCTGACTTGGGTGATTTCTTTCACTGCCCACAACTCTGGCCCACTGGCCACTGCCTGTGACATTTACTATGCTCAGTTTACCAACAACGTTACTAGTCTATTACAATGGAACAACACGGACTTCAGAATACAAATTCTACCTGAAATGACAATGTTCCCTGGAATTATTTTGTGGAATTGATGGCGAAGACAAATTTAATACAGAATTACAATTTATGAACACAGTGTGGAGATAATAAGCACATTTTAAAAAACAATCTTCTACTTATTTTCTCCTCTCTTAAGGCAAAATTACTTAAATAGCAGTAATTTGGAGTCCTACAGCAAGACTGGCATCCAAGGCCATGTATAGAATCTGATTTTACAGTGTAAAATATTTTATTTATATTTTCACTATAAAAATTTAATTATAAGAAATATTGATTTCATGATGGCAAAATTTCTCCCAATGGTGAATATCATTATCAAAACATTCTGGCAAACTTTGTAACAAAATAATTACTTGTGCATCTGGAAAACAATAGGGGAAATCTAAAAACAGTAGGACCCTATGCATTTTATGTCAGTCCATGAATATCAGAATAGGTACAACAAAGAAATGCAGTGGTCATGAAAGTCTTAGTAACACACTGCAGGCAGTCTTTGCTTTCAGAAGCCCATTTATAAAATTCCTAATTGATATAATGGTGATTGTCCAAACTATAAAAGCATTAATCTAGAGTCTCTTTATACAGCCAGCTTCCCTAGAGCATTTCAAATAAAGTTTGACTTAAACCTGATTTTCAGAGCAAGGGTATAAAATTAAATAAACCTCCAATTAACTGAGTGTCTACAATTCAATCTGGAAAAGCATTCATGTTTTTAAATATACTCAGGGAAAAGCTCATTATTGGTCAGTTACAGACATGTTGACCTTGAAAGGGCTATCATGGAATTCCACTGGTGTTTTGTCTGCCTTGGAAACAAAAGACATTATGTGCTAAATGGGTAGAAGTAAGATGAGGTCTTACCTTCATTGTTTTGTACTCATGATGTAAGCCAAAGTTTTGGAAAGGAGCATCCCTATTCACTTTCAACTTGTTTCCATGTGAAATTAGATAGAAGGCTTCTTTTGAGTCAATTATAAAGTTTCTGATCTATTCAGAAGAGAACATTTAAGAACAACAACTATATCAGCTCAATTAGCCTAAAAGGACCAGGTGAGACTGACAGCAAACCAGTCTGAGCTTATAAATAGAACAATGTTCAAAGGGGCTTCGCATCTCAACATTTACATCTAGGGCAAAGAGCTTATTTAATGTTAATAATTCCCCAACTATTCACTACTATTACATCTCTTGTAATGTAAAAGAAAAACTTACCCTAGGACTAGATAATGCTGTCCTCTACGACGTCCTTAGCAGAGCACACAGAATAGTTACAGAGTAACTGTAACTATGGAAAATTGTTAGGGGCAAACTTGGACAGGCCAAGTGCCAGTCAGAGTTTCTGTAATGGAGCAGGACTCTCTGGGGCCTTCTGGGGACAGAACCTTTCCTCCACATCCTCTGATTTAGCTCCCCTCTGAAGGACCTAAATAACAGTACCTGATCCACATTTCCTGAGTTGTTTTGAAGATACTATAAACCCCAGCAAATGGAAGAAATTAACTGCTTGGTGATCATGAGCACAGAGTCCCCAGACCTACTGGATCCTCAAGATCAATAATGTGACACCACGCTGTCACCTCAGTATCAACCAATTATAGAATTGTGCACAAGCTGAATATATACCCTCACCCTTCCACCCACCATGCCTTTTAAAATGCTTTCCTGTAAACCATAAGGATGCAGGTTTGATCCCTGGTCTCACTCAGTGGGTTAAGAATCCGGCATTGCCATGAGCTGTGGTGTAAGCTGGCATCTCTAGCTCTAATTTGCCCCTTAGCCTGGGAACTTCCATATGCCACGTGTGTGGCCCTAAAAAAAAGGAAAAATGTTTTCCTGGAAACCAACAGGGAGTTCCAATGTTTTGAGCACTAGCTGGTCTGAACTCTGCTCAACACCCTGCAATAAATGCTGTCACAACCACAACTTGGTATTATGAGATTAGCTTTACTGTACACAGGAGAGCAGATACAAGTTTGGTTCAGTAACAGTTTGCATATCCACAATGTGAGGAAGAGGACAGACAGTCTCATCACATACTGAGGTCAGCATGGTCAAGGAGTGGGACCTTGAGTTCCACTGAAGGTATGTAGTTTTCCTCGGTGACTACCACTAGATTATCATTTAAATTACCACTTCAGGGAAGCAATGGCTAATGTCCTTTGCAACCAGTTAGCATAATTCCTTAAGTCAAATTCAATTTACTCAAATTAGAATAAAAATAGCTTTAGAAAGGTGGCAAGTATTATTAAAAACTCATCTGAGAAAAATATCTATGTGCCTTGACACACTGGACATTTCTAATAAAAATTCATTGTTATAATGTTCAGAGGATAAAAATCTATCATGTAATTAATCACTAGAAGGAGCTTCTAAGCATTTTGTCCTAGGACTATGGGCATTGCAATGCAGTAAAAGATGTAGGAACTCATAATGAAGCTAGGAGACAAGGTACAACTATACTGAAAGAGATAAACAGCAATCGCCATTCTCTCTAGTCCACTGGTAGTTAATTCTAAAAAAAATTTACAGACTGGTGTGCAATGGGTCGTCAGAGGGAGAACAGATCAGTCTTCCCCTTTGATGTGAAGTGATTAGTCGGGCTTCTCAAAATTGGTAGATCTATTTTTGGACCTTGATAAGTAGGAAATCTTCTGATAGAGAAGTAGAAACATGGTCACCCCAGATTGGAAAAAGAGCCTGAACATAAAAATTGTTATCATGCAGAGCAAATAATGCTAACTGCTATAACACTCACATACACAAAATCATTCCAATATGTTAGTACAATAAGGTCTTATCACTCATATCCCTTTATGTAAATTCTGATGTAGGCAAGCTCCCCCTACCTATCTTGGATTTGTCCTATTTAGGAGAGAGAAGGTGGTACAGCAGCATCTAACTTCCTTAACCTGGCAGTGACCTATGTCACTTTGTTCACAAGTCCATCCACTAAAACTAGTCATTGAGATCCAAAAGAGGGTTAAATGTCAGGCAAGCACATGAGTACCTGATTTTTCTCATCTATGAGTTGCTTTTGTAGTTGGAATCAGTATCAGCCAGTGTGAATTCATTGTCCCCTAAGGGCTAATTACTAAAGTTCTAAAGAAACCAAGTTAACTGATATATTCTGCATAGCATAATTATTTTCTTGTGAATATGACACTATAAATTACAGGGAATATGTAAAGTAGATCATCTATTACTGGTGTTCACCTTTGTATTCCTAGAAACTAGCTAAAGCAACCTCAATAAAAGTCTGTTGAATATATGGATGGATAGATAGATGTAATTCATGGCACAGTTTGTGATAAGTAATTTCATGTCCCTTTTGTCAGCTTAGATTTTTTAAAGTACCAATAAATAGCAGTTATGTACTTGCAATCATTTCAAAGTTACTGATCCAGGAGTTCCTGTCGTGGCTCAGTGGTTAACAGATCCGACTAGAAACCATGAGGTTGCGGGTTCGATCCCTGGCCTTTCTCAGTGGGTTAAGGATCCAGCATTGCCGTGAGCTGTGGTGTAGTTTGCAGACGCGGCTCGGATCCCGCGTTGCTGTGACTGTGGCGAAGGCCAGTGGCTACAGCTCCTGTTAGACCCCTAGCCTGGGAACCTCCATATGCTGCGGGTTCGGCTCTTGATAAGGCAAACAAAAAAAGTTACTGATCCAAAAGAATCCTGGATTCCTGATATTTGAAGAAAAACCTAAATTTCACTCTTTTCTCAAAAGTAATGTACGGTCTCAAGAAAAAGTAGCTAGGGGGCATAAATATATGGCAAGATTGGGATAACTCAAGCCTTAGATAAAGGAATAGGAAGGAAATTTTAGGAAGAAGATTTTTGCTTCGTGCCAAAGATTAACCAATTTAGCCTCTTTTTTTTAAGGTTGAAATAATGGAATTTAAGTTAGGAGATCAAGTGAAGAGGATGGTCTGGAAAACAATTATACGGTGGCTGTGTTTTTAGGGGAGCCGGTGAATTTTAAAGAAAGGTATATAGGCATAATAACTACCTTTGTGTTGCTAATTCTCATATTTGACTCAAAAAATTAGCTTTTAGACTACTACGAATTGATCATGTCAATTAGTCATAAGGGCAACTCATTTAGTGATAGGATCTATCTTCTCCTTTGGTGTCAAAACAAGTGCTGATTAATGGAAACTAGTTCTGATTCTCTCGATAGCCATTTTGCACTTAGATTTGAATAAGCTACACAGACCTGATGAACAATACATAAAAGGAGGTTGTGTCTTTCTGTCACTCTCAGGGAAACATATTCAGTCAATACTATGAATACCCAGGAGAAAAGAGTCCATCAGTGCCCTTGAGTCTAGATCACTGAAAATTAAAAGGAGCTAGTTCCTATCAGATTCACCACTTCACAAATGAAACACATTTTTTGGTTTGAACCCAAAGACAGATAATACTGAATACAGGTAGTCCTCAACACTCTGCATGTACTGCCCCTTCCCTTCCTCTCCAGCCTCCCCTCTGCAGTTCTCTCCAGTCCCTCTCCACTTCCTAGGTGTTCAAACATTTTTCCCACGAGGCTTACCTGTAATGCATGTGGTACCAGTGCTCTGAATTCCAAGGTGTCTACAACTTAAAAAGTTAACAGTCTCCATGGATTCCACAGGCATTGCTTTAAATGCCTGCCATAGTTCTTGTGTTTTTTATAATTGCTGGTTTCACTTGTCTTCTTCTTTTTAGGCTCTTTTTCTTTTTTGGGCTACCTATAAAAGTGCCATATGTATAAGAACTGAATAAACACCTACTGGGTTTAATTAAATAGTTCCAGGAAATTTCACAGTTTTCAAAGTCAGCAGATAATTCTTTTTACTATGTTCCCATGAAATGTTCACATGGCTCAGAGGTCACTTGAAAATACCAATCAGGAATTGACTTCTAATTATATATCTTCTAGGACCTTTTTATCTACAACCCATTTGCCCTAAATCTATTGCGCTGCAGTTATTGACTCTGTATTAAAACTTACTTAAGGCCCCAAGAGAACGAATACTGTAAGTGTTTTTATACTGTGAGCAGAAAAAAGTCACAAAGGAGCCCAACCTCAAGGCCTGCAACCTCTTTGGGAGTAGCTCAAGTGAGACACGGACCAAACTGAACCTGTAGTGCTCCCACTTCATTTAGGGCTGAGAAACAGAGCCAGACACCCAGAACAAAAAAGAATCATCAAAGTCAGAAACCAAAGTCCACCTGGAAATCAGATGCCTGCAAAAGTAGGTATTCTGTGCAGGATGCAACCATTTTATCTGATGGTTCTCTATCAAAAAGGGTGAAGAAAAATTCCTGGGGCAGTCTTTTCAGACTACATTTCAGGTCCCTCCTCCCAGCAAAGGGCTGATCAGAAACTCCAGGGAGGAAGATCTAAGAGGTGTATTTTGATATTTTCTCTTCATAATTCAAAAAGACTAATTAGCACATTTCCCCTGTTCAACCCGATTTACACAGCCCTCCCAATTAGGCATTACTAGAATAAATAAGATTATTTTCTTATTTATTTAGTGAGTATGAGACAGTTTATCACAGTAGCTAAGTTTTGAGTTCTAGAGTGGGACTACCATAGTAGTTTCAGCACTTCTAGATGAGACCTGCATAACCTGGAATAATGTACTTATTTAGACTCCTTAAAGTCCTATTTCATTTCCTATTGAATAAAGATCATAGCACTTTCCATAGAATAAAGCTCAATAAATACTGGCTGTAAATAGTCAAGGACACTGTGAATCATAACCTAAAGAAAAATAATGCTGGCATTTGTTCAGAGAAGAGGAATGGCAGGCATAAGGAAATGAAACTGAGACAGCACCAGCATATCCAAAATGCAGCCCTATTGATTGATTGATTGAGTTTTGTCTTTTTAGGGCCATACCCGCACCATACGGAAGTTCCTAGGCTTGGGGTCAAATCAGAGCTACAGCTGCCAGCCTACACCACAGCCACAGCCGTGCCAGATCCAGGCTGTGTCTGTGACCTACACCACAGCTCACAGCAATGCCAGATCCTTAACCCACTGAGCAAGGCCAGGGATTGAACCCCAGCCCTCATGGATACTAGCTGGGTTTGTTACCTCTGAGCCACAATGGGAACTACAGCCCTCTTTAAAGCAAATGAGCCAGAGTCAGCCAGGAGCTCTGTGAGGTCAAGGCCCCTGTTACCTACTTTATCCTCTGTACTTATCACAAGAAATACTTTTTTAAATAAAGAGCAAAATTAGTCCTCAGCAGCTTGTATCAGTACAGCATGCCCATCTGAGCAACACTAAGCACAATGAAAGAAATTGGAGGTAGCAACTTATAAATCAAGTCAGAAGTCGTAATCACAGGCAGTGAAGTTGCAAATAATGCATATTTCATCATCTGAGGCCTGAATGTAACAAAGTAATTTCAGAATTTACATTCAGTTTAACAGAGGTGCTGAGATAGATTTGTTGGTTCTGAACTACTCTGTGAACAGCCAGTTCTATCTCTGGGGATAGTTTCTTTCTCATGCCCTTTTCACATACAGATTATACTTTACTGGGTGTTCATTATGCATAAAGGTTGATTAAGCCCTCTGTGGGAAACTGAAATCCACTTCAACTGCTCTAATTAGTTATTTAGGGCTTTCTAGTTAAGGGAATTTATACTGATTTTTTTAGATGCAAATTTTACAAAAAGATCCATAAATTCAGTGTTTTTAAAGTAGATATTGGTTTCATCAAGGTACTTTATATTTTCTAGTGACTGGTCAAAAAATATGTCATAATAGCCCATGGTCGTTTTGCCAAACATTTTTGTTCATTTGTTTTAACATTATCTATATCATTGATTCAGGACACCAAAGATGATTAAACTTAATTCAGTTCTACTTAAATTCAACTGTTGGAAGTAGGGAAAGGGGTACTGGGACAGATAGCGGATAAGTAATCAAAATACATTATTTTTGGCATTGTATCATGCAGGTGCCTTTAGCAACCAGGATGACAGATGAAGGCAATGTTTACAACAATAACACTCTCACATGATTAGCTTGACTATTTTCTTTGAAAATAAGTGAAATATCATCTTAATTACTGACTTACCTATCACCATGTAAAGACACTATTTAAGTGCAACTGTGAATTTCATACCTAATATATATTGTCCTGGTGATTTTTCAAATCACTTTTTGGAACAATTCTTCCATCAAGGCAGTACAAGTTAGACTGGCCCAGGGCTGCATTGGGAAATGATCTGGAGTGCCATTTCCTTTGGTTCTGGAGATTCTAAATACCACAGAAATGTTACAAAATGATCATAATAATGGCTAGCACAGAAGTGCTTGCTATGTGCCATTTTTCCAATAATTTAAATGTATTAAGTTATTTAATTCTTACAATAACTCTATGAGGTAGTCACTATTATCCTTATTTACAGATTACAGGCAAATGAGTCACAAGGTAAGAAAGATGTCAAAAAAAAAAGAAAGAAAAGAAAGTTGCATTTACCAGATGCCTTCCAGGGTAATTATTCTGTGGTTTGGGAAGGAACACCTTGAACAGCTACCTGACATAGGAATAGGTTCATCCCCTCCTGAACCAAATACACACACACACACACACACACACACACACACACACACACACACACAAGGATTTACTTTAAAAAAGAAGTTGCTCATTTCCATCTCAAGAGGATGGGCTTTGGTTTTCCTGAGTGTAATAGGCAAATTTTGATCCAATGCTAAAGGATTAGCCTATCTACTCCCTTTCCTCCATTTGGTTTTGAGGGTAGATGTGTTTTTGCTGTCTACATTTATTTCCCACACAGAAATTCACAGGGCTTTGCTAGCATTCTTTAGAATAAGAAGGTAATGCCAGATGAGAAGAAATTAAAAGATATCTCCATTCTCAAATTTACTTAGTAACTTTATACTCATTTAGCTATGTCAAAAGAAAATTTCTAATCTGAAAAACAAAGTAAAAAACCTTGAATAAAGTTGAACAAAGTACCAGAAAACTGTGGGACAAATTCAAATGTACCAAAATATATGTGAAATAGTAATCACAGAATGGAGGGGAAAAGGAAAGAGAAATTGTTTAAAGAAGCAATGGCTGGAAATTTCCAAGATTTTTTAAAGTTATGATATAGATGCAAAAATTTCAAGGAACCCAAAAGATAAACACAAAAAGATACACACTGAGACATATGGTCAAGCGACTCAAAACAAGAGATAAAAGTCTTAAAAGCAGTAAGAGAAAAATGACTCATAACACACCAGGGAACAATAATATGATTAATGACTGACTTTTCATCAGAGACAATGGAGGCCGGAAGGCAGAGGAATGACATTCAAAGTGCTGGAGTGGGGAAAAAAAAAACTGTCAACGAAGTATAACTATCCTTCAAAAATGAAGGTGAAACAAAGACAGTCATACATAAATAAAAAGTAAGATGCTTCATTTCCAGGAGAACTGCCTTATAAGAAATACTAAAGACAGCCCTTTCAGGCTGAAAGAAAATGACACAAAACAGCAACTTAAACACACAGGAAAAAAATGAGTAGCAAAAGAAATGATTAACTATAAAGCACTATGTGTTATGGACAGCAGCCACTCCCCCAAATTCATGTTAGATTCTAACACCCAGTGTCACAGAATTACGAAGCAATGCCTTAAGAAAGTGATTACGCCATGAGGGTGGAGCCCTAATGAATCAGATAAGTTCCCTTATTAAAGAGAATCCAGATAGCTCTCTTGCTTCTTCCACTACATGGAAACACAGCAAGAAGATAGCTGTCCATGAACCAGGAAGCACGCCCTTACCAAAAAGTAAATCTGCCAGTGCCTTGATCTTGGATTTCTCAGCTTCCAGAATGGTGAGAAATAAATGGTCATCATTGAAAAACCCCCCATTCTGTGGTATCGTGTTACAGCAGACTGAACTAAGGCATTATATAAATACACATATATGTATATATTTTCTTTTCTCCTATTAGTCTAAAAACGGTATTTGTAAAAAGCAACAATTATAGTACTACTAGATTAGTTTTACAGCATACCTAAGTATATGTTAATATTAGTACAAAAAAACAGGAAATGGAGCTATATTGGAGCAAAGTTGTACATTGTACCAAGATTACATTAGTGTTATCCTGAAGAAATCCAGCTAAGATTATATATGATAATCTCTAGAGCAATCACTAAACGACTCTAAAATATAGTCTAAAATCAACAGAGGAATGATGGTACAAAGAATATTCATTAAGCAAAAAAAAATGACATTATAGGAAGAAGAAAATAATGACATGAAACAAAAAATAATAAAGTGGCAGATATAAATCCAAACATAGCAATAATTATATTAAATTTGAATGGATAAAATACTCTAATCAAAAGGCAGAGACTGGAGTTCCCTTCGTGGCTCAGTAGTTAAAGAATCTAAGAACCATGAGGTTGCAGGTTCAATCCCTGGCCTTGCTCAGTGGGTTAAGGATCCGGGGTTGCCATGAGCTGTGGTGTAGGTTGCAGATGTGGCTCGGATCCCACGTTGCTGTGGCTGTGGCGAAGGCCGGCAACTGCAGCGCCTGTTAGACCCCTAGCCTGGGAACCTCCATATGCTGGGTGCGGCTCTAGATAAAGGCAAAAAGACAAAAAAAAAAAAAAAAAAGGGCAGAGACTGTTGGAGTTCCCGTCGTGGCTCAGTGGTTAACAAATCTGACTAAGAACCATGAGGTTGTGAGTTCAATCCCTGGCCTTGCTCAGTGGGTTAAGGATACAGCGTTGTGAGCTGCAGTATAGGTTGTAGACGCAGCTCGGATCCCACATTGCTGTGGCTGTGGTATAGGCTGGTGGCTATAGCTCCGATAAGACCCCTAGCCTGGGAACCTCCATATGTCGTGAGTGCGGCCTTAGAAAAGGCAAAAAGACCAAAAAAAAGGGGAGGGGGCAGAGACTGTCAAACAGAATAAGTAAGCAAGATTCAGCCATGTGCTGTCTACAGGAATACACACAAATAGGTACAAAGTAAATGAATGGAGGAAAAACCTGAAAATGTTTTAATTATAAAAAACTGG
>PVHT020003785.1:12476256-12525335 GCA_004024745.2 Catagonus wagneri
GTGGTTAACGAATCCGACTAAGAACCATGAGGTTGCGGGTTCGATCCCTGGCCTTGCTCAGTGGGTTAAGGATCCGGCGTTGCCGTGAGCTGTGGTGTAGGTTGCAGATGCGGCTCGGATCCCGCGTTGCTGTGGCTGTGGCGAAGGCCGGCGGCTACAGCTCCTGTTAGACCCCTAGCCTGGGAACCTCCATATGCCGTGGGTGCGGCTCTACATAAAACGCAGAAAGACAAAAAAAAAAAAAAAAAAACCTGGAGGTATTATACTAACACTATACTAGATTTTAAGCAACATTCCTAGAAACAAAGCATAATTTCATAATGATAAATGATCAGTACATCAGGAAAATATAAAAATCGTAAAGATATGCATGTGTTAGTTGAGTCCCAAAATATATGAAGCCAAAACTTACTGAACTTAAAAAATAGACAATTCAACACTTAATAGGTGAATATTTCAATACCCCTTCTCTGTAACTGAAAGAACAATTAATCATAAAATCAATAAGAATATTAAAGATGTGAACAACACCACACACCAAATTGATATAACTGGCATTTACATAATATTCTGCCAAAAAAAGCAGACCAGTCATTCTTTGCAAATGTACATGAAACATGTTAAATTTTCAACCAGCTCTTCAATTTCTATGGGACTGTGAATAATATGGCCTACTTCACAGCTTGCTGAAAGAATTCAAGATTAATACATGTGAGCATAGTGTCTAAAACAGGAACTGCTCAATAAAAGATAACTGACATTGTTTTATCATAATGAGCACCCAGAAATAGCTGTTACTGCTGACTTATTTTGCCTTTTTAATAAATAAGTCAAGAACACCTCATCTACTCTAAGTGATGAGATGACAACCAATGGAAAAAAAATGTGGTATGGAGTGAAGCTGAAGAAATTATTAAGGTATGCTTCTGGCAGCTGCTTCTGGAGCTTGGTAGTGGAGAATCCAGTGACTTAAATCTATTTCCATATACTTTGTACTTGGATCCAATCACAGGATCAGTTAGTAGCTAAGACAATTTATACTATAGTCCCTGAGGATGAACATTATTCTAGAATGAGTAAGAAATACATCTGTTTACAAGTTCATAGTAAGTGGCAAAAATTTTCTCATGCCTTCAACTTTTATACTTTTATATGCTTGTACAAGTAAAATAATAGCTTTATTTCACTAGGATTTAATGAGTAGATTTAAGAAACAACATGGCAAATATTCAGTACAGATTTAAGTATCCAGTGAGCTTCATGTTCACTGCAGATAATTAATGAAAATGAATATGACAGGGACAGAGTAAAGGGGCAAAGTAGCTTATGAAATAGTTAATCCCACTAGGGGATTATAAATAGAAAGAAAGGTTGGGAGACCCCTGTAAGTTAAGTGATCACTCAAGAAAGCAGGCTTACTTAGCAACTAAACCATGCAACAGAGGCATGAAACATACCGCAGGAAAATAAAATGATGGTAGAAATGAGATCCATATCCTGCCCAGTCAAGTTAGTAAGTTCATGATTCCTAGGACACGCTCCTCTACATACACTAAAAACCGAAATACAGGAAACGTCACATTATACTAAAACCTAAGATGATTTACCGTATTTCAATATATGTTACCCCCTTTTTGCTCCTTTCCATTGTGCCATGACAGTCCCAGTTTGACTGTTTTTGGACAACTCCCCCGACTGTTTTTGGACAAGAAAACTCCCCTGTTTTTGGACAAAAAACCTCCCCTGCTGGACTTGGAGGAGGAGTTGATGATGGAAATTTAACATCTACTCAAGAATAAGGAAGAATGTGGTCTTCTCCCCCACCCCACTTTTCCTTTGATTATAAAATTATAGCCCACTAAGTCCTCCAGGGCATAGCACTCCTTTGCCCACCTGCTTATATTTCTCACAAGCATCCTATACTAATACACTCTTCCCTTACCAGTCACTGTTTCTCACTGAATTCTTTCTGAGCTGAGACAGAATCTTCACTTTACTAAGTTCTGAGATGCATTCTGTTGGTTTCACATATATATCCAATCATTTCTAGTCTGTCACGTGGAATTTCACTTTGTATAGTACAGAACAACAAAAAAGCTGATTTTACTCCCGGCAATCAGATTTAATTAACTTTCTATTTTCCTTTGGATCTCAGGCAGAAGAGAAATATTCTGGAATTCTCCTGTCCCTTAGCCCTTACAGAAATGAGGTGAGATATTTAATCAATTGGGTTTTCTAACAATTATCGTGTGGTTACTATAGATAAAACATAATTCAAGAATTAGATTTTAAGATTTGTAAGAGGACAAAAGTCCTCTAATAAACTATTTCTTAACCAGCAATTTATAAGCTATTAATAGATGTTATACAGAAAAAAGATCTCACATATGAATAAATTTAAAATAAGGTTAAATAAAATTGAACTACATTTCCTTTCTTTTTCCCTTGTTACAGAATATCTCTGAATTTTTAATGAATACACATACCGTAGAAATTTCTGAGAAGAGGATACAGAATGCACTCTTTCTCAAAATTGCTTAACTAATGAATCCAATTTTTCTGGAAGATATTTTGAAAATTTCGCTTCTATCCAACTTTCAGAGAAGTGACCCATTCAAGTAATTACAGAACTAGTATTAGGATGAAGGTTTTCTATGTCTAGAGGAAGAAATATTTTTCAAGTTAATTCTTATTCCCTGGCCCATCTTGTGGTCTGTTTGACAAGTATTCCACCTACTTTAATCTTAAATACTTAAAAAATATTTATATTTTAATGAAAAATATCACTTCTGCCCTTCCATGGAGTGGTCAATTGATTCAGCTTCTGATTATGAAAGTGACTATAATTAGATTTTGGAGTTTTTATCTTTGCTTCCTTTTCTTGTTTCTATATTTTTTCTATCCTTTTACACCTACCATACCTCATGCTGCCTCAAGAATATGGCATGTTTTCCATTGTGCATATATTCTCACATTAGTGACATCACTCTTCTACAGAATGTAGTATTGATATTAACACGATTTAATTATATTTGTCACAGATTTTGTCTAAATGGAAAATGCAGTTTTTCTCAGTACTATCATTATTTCATGTACCAAACATTGCTAAATATTTTTACAGTTATATTTTGTTTAATACTTAAAATCATCTTATAAAATATACTCAATAATATTATCCATATTATAACTCAGAAAAATAAACTTTAAAAAAAAAGAAAAAGAAATGTTAAGGTACTCGCCCAAGCTTTCTCATCTTTGAGCTGGCATTAGGACTCCAGAGTTACACTCTTAAATCACTGAGCATATGGTTGGCTTAGCTTTTAAGTGCTCCCAGCAGTTAAGTATCAAACCACCAAGACTAGAGTGCTTATTTGATGTGATGACTAAGAAAACAGAAGTAATCATTGCAGGATTAATGCTCAATCAGTCACTCAGCAGCACATCAGTCTCACTCTTCAACGAAGCATCGTTTTTATCTTCAATACAAGGATGAAGATACAAGGTTATGCCTTGTATCTTCTAGGTGTAAATGAGTGTGAATATTCAGCTGCATAATCAGTAAAACACTGAATTATGACAAATATTTCACCTATATTTAATATCCCATCAGCAGGAAGAAAACATTTGTACAGAAGATACCAAATATTTTTGTGGATCAAGATTATTATGGAGTATAAGAGAATGAATTCAATGCTGCATTTGATTATTTGAGAAATGATTACTACTATTTTAATCAACATGTAACTGAATCGCTTATTTAGAATACAGATTTAACTTAGAGTAACAAAACTTCTGCATGCATTTTTATCTTAAATTATCTTTCAGAACAATTTTCAGCCATTCTGTGCCCTATTTGTTCCTCAGGAAGCTAATTTGCAAGAAGTTTTGTCACTAAGCTCCCTTTTTCTCTGGCTTTCAACCACCGGGAGGCTTTGCAGGGGGGTCAGAAGGTGGAAACATAAATATGTCAAGGAATTTACTCCCCCTACTCCCTTTCTGCCAGGATGCTGTCTGGCAGTGACTCTTTCCTCTAGTCTAAAGCCACAATTCTTGTCAGAGTTTTATTTTCTTTGTGTTTAAGTAACTGGTCCCTATCCTTGCCATTTTATGCCTAGATATGCTAAGAGCTTCTCCCTTTTACCAGACGATGTTTCTTGCTGGTTTCCTTATTACTACCCACATCTCTATAAACAGCCCCGCAAATTCTTCAGATATGTCTTTGAGTAAGGCATCTATATTCCATCTGGGACCTTGACTGATATACCTCACTTGAAAACAACAACAACAACAACAAAAAACAAGGAAAGCACATCTCTTCTCTATTATGGAATAGCTTCTCACCACAGTATAACAAAATATATTCACTATGCAGTCAGTGAGTGTTTGCTTTTCTTGTGTTCAACAATTACACCTGTGACCCAGTTAAGAATCAATAGACTATTATGCAATCCACTTGATATAATTTGAATTACAAATACCTCAATTATAAGAAGTTTCTCCCTTAAGAAAAAGTTTTGATTCCTTAAGTGAGATATGAACCGAGAAAAAAAATACTTTGAGTCACCATGAACTATCTTCTTTTGTTCTCCTCTGAATCAGTTCAAAAGTTACTTCTTTTTTGATAGGTGATTCACTGACTAACAATTTTGTCTTAACCACAGGGACTATCATTTTAATGAATCATGAAGTTTTTTTAATCATAATTTAATCAAATACTGCTATAAAAGAGATATTTCTGATTTTAACACTATCTTAGGGAAAAGAGAAAAGGGAAAATGAAAAGAGTAAAGGCAAAAGAAACCAGCATCCTCGTATATAGCATAATATTGAAATTATTCTTTCTAAGTGAAATATTGTTTCTAGAAAACTCTGGTCTAGCTCTACTTAAGGAAAATGTAAAAACCATCACACATTTATTTAAAGAAGCATATAAAAACAAAAGGACATTAATAAGATCTTCGAAGTATGAATATGAATAAAAGAATGGCAGCTTTTCAAAGTCTTATAGGCAATATGATAAATAATTGAAAGAAAATTCTACATTAAGGTTTTTATTAATATATATTCATAACAAATTGCTGTATTTTATAATTTTAATTGTTCAAACATTTATTGAGACTTCTAAATTTTTTATTTTGTAATTTATTTGTCTTTTTAGGCCTGCACCCACAGCCCATGGAGGTTCCCAAGCTAGGGGTCCAATCAGAGCTGTAGCTTCTGGCCTACACCACAGCCACAGCAACGGCAGATCCGAGCCACATCTGCAACCTACACCACAGTTCACAGCGATAGCAGATCCTTAACCACTGAGCGAGGCCAGGGGTCAACCTGCATCCTCATGGATGCTAGTCAGATTTGTTTCCGCTGAGCCACAATGAGAACTCCTGAATTATTTTTAATGTTATTAGGAGCACTTAAGATGATTACTAATTAATAGGAAGAAGCTAATATAATAATAAATATTAACTGGGACTTTATTAAGCATCAGGCACTATGCAATATTTTAAATATACTATTTAACTTACCTTCCAAGTGACCAATATTAGCAAGTACTAGATATTGTCCTATATGCTTTATACACATGAACTCATTCAGTTCTCATGTACTCTTACTGTCTTCATTTCATAATATAAATGTAAGATAAGCATAAGTAAAAACACTTAATGCATAGAGAGGTTAAGCGACTTGCTCAAGGCTACACATCTATTAAGCGGTAGGGTTGGAAATATGAAAAAAAGAACTCACCTCAGAACTCATTCTTTTAAACACTCTGTTTTTATCATTCCCATTTTGAAATGGGGAGAACTCAGGTTTTAAAAACAAATAATTTGTCCAAGTCACACAGCTAATAAATAATTGTATGGGTGTCAAAACAAAGTACTATAGTCTAAGTGGCTTGCGTAATAGAAATTTATTGTGTCAAAATTCCGAAGGCTACAAGTCCAGAATCAAAGTGTTTGTGGGGTTGATTCTTCCAAGGGCTGTGAGGGAAGGTTCTTTTCTAGGCCTTTCTCCCTCGCTTGTAGATGGTGATCTCCATGTTCACATGACATTCTCATCATATGTTTATCTGTCTCCAAATTTTCTCTTTTTATAAGAACACGTGTTGTACTGGATTAAGGCCCTAAGGATCTCATTTTAACTTCATTATCTCTGTAAAGACCCTAACTTCAAATAAAGTCCATCACAAGGTATTGGAGATTGGGATTTTAACATGTGAATTTGTGAAAGAAGTAATTCAACCCATAACAGTAATGTGAGCTAGGGATCCAATCTAAATGTATTCTCAAGGTTCTGATCATGCAACTAGGTAAGTGAAAAACCTCATTTTCTCAGCAACACAATATAAAATACAGCCATACCTTGGAAATATTGCAGTTCAGTTCCAGACCACTGCAAAAAAGCAAGTATCACCATAGAATGAATCACACAAATTTTTTGTTTTCTCAATGTATGAAAGTTTAGATGATCCTGGAGTCTATTATGTTATGTCTAAAAAAATGCAGGTTATGTCTAAAATTATAATATCTTAATTTAAAATACTGGTAAAAAATGCTAACCAACATCTGAGCTTTGAGTGAGTCACAGAGATAACATCAAACACCCCGATCACAGGTCACCATAATAAATATAATACAATGAAAAAGTTTCAAATATTATAAGAATTACCAACATGTGATAGAGACAAAAAAGGAGCAAATGCTGTTGGAAAAAATGATGCCAACAGACTTGCCTTGACACATGGGTAGCACAACATTTCAACTTGAAAAAATCACATTATCTGCAAAGTACAATAATACAGAACACAATAAAATGGTACTATCACCTGCCTATAATCCTAGTGTCCAAAGTTGGACAGTGATGAGCAGCAGAGATGAGCTCAGAACGTTTATCCTCCAGACTTTAGCTGGGACACTAAATTCTTTTTGAGGCACTATGATTTATACATTTAGGACCCTAAGTCTCTGCGAAGGAAGATGACATAAATAGAATGACCATTTCTCTTCTCTATTAAGTCACAGACCTCTCTTTAGAAAACAAATTCTGAGAACCTAGCTAAGCTGCACATCTTTGCTCTTAAATCACTTTATCAGTAATTACAATTCTGGGCCTGACGTATGTGTAGGGTTGCTGACATATGTGTAGAAACAACCTAAATTATACTCCAGTCAAAGCCCTGTAAGGACCAAGGGGCTTTAAATTAATGCAAATTGATTTTCTTAGCATTTCATAATTTAAATAAACTTGAAGTACATTCCCTTTATACTAATAGACTTACAATCTTAATTTCTCTTCCCCCCTCCCCAAAAGATAGATTTTTAGTACTCAGCAACTAGGAGCTGTGATTCTGGGGGCATAAAAAGTAGATGCTTTTTTTATGAAAGAACAGAGACCACAGGGCTGCAATGTTCCTCTTAGTATCATTTTTCACTTCCATTGTGTATTTATAACTATTACTTTAGGGGGAAAATGTGAGTTCAAATGCTGAGCCAGTGTTTTTATATCTCATATTAGAAACCTTATTCTACATGATTAGTCTTGAGTATTCCATAAAACCTAAAGTAATTTTTTAAAACAGGGCCTAAAGAAAGAGATGTACTTTGTACGTAACATTTTCAATGCTGTTGTATTTGTTCTTTAGCAAATGTGAAAATCTGGCCATGGGTTTTAATTATGGTTAAATAATAACAATAACAATAGACACCCTGAGAATCCAAAGCCGACTTTCTCATACAAGAAATATCAGAATAAACCAATTAAGATACATTTTTAGGCATAAAGCACTTTTTCTTTTTGGTCTTTTTGCCTTTTCTAGGGCCGCAGCCACAGCATATGGAGATTCCCAGGCTAGGGGTCTAACAGGAGCTGTAGCCGCCGGCCAGCGCCACAGCCACAGCAACGTCGGATCCTTAACCCAATGAGCAAGGCCAGGGATCGAACCCGCAACCTCATGGTTCCTAGTCGGATTCGTTAACCACTGAGCCACAACGGGAACTCCATAAAGTACATTTTTAGACATAATAATTTGTTACTGTTTTCTTAGATTCATGACATATGTTGAAAATTTTCAGATACTTTATATGTATTTTACAAATATATGGTTTACCTATTTCTTAAAGTAATTATGCAATATAGTTCTCAGTCTTCCTGTTTCACAGATGAAGTAAGACCTAAAAGGCTAAGTAACAGTCTAAGGAATGATATGTGTGGAAATCGACATTTGAAACCTAATTCTCCTCCTTGGTGCCTCAACTGTAGTACAAAGTGCCAGAGAGACAGCTAGTCAGGAAGGCCTAGCTAGTCTTTGAATTCAGAAGAAAAGGAAGAGTTTAAATATACCGCAAGATCCAGAAGACAAGAAATCCAATCTTAAATTTATTGTTAAAACATGAAAGGTCCATTCTGAGCAAGTGCTCAGAGTTAAGCATACACACATAGTCAGGAACAGCACTGGTGTGCAGATCTGCTGAGCTATTATATGCCTCAGACAGAAGCTGCTTATGTTTTGCCTGATTAAAACTACCTGCAGGTAGTCCTTGATCTGTAGGTATTGACTGTAGTTTAATGGGGATGAGACTTGTAGATGATTATTTTCTTTCAGCAAAGAAGGGAATAGAGATATGAGCATTAACCCACGATGTGCCCTAAAGTAAATGTAGCAGAGTTGATGCCTTGGGTACACAGTGCTCCAGACATCTTCATTGCTCCAGAACTAATCTTTGCAAGAAGGCTCATTCTTTCCAAGAACCTAAAGGCTTAATTAAATTGTTTTGTGGTCTTTCCAAATCTACTATAAGTCTACAGTAAGATTCCAATTAATGAACATCCTGGCAAATTCAAGCCCTTTCCTATGTGTATATTTTTTTATAAATATGCTAAAAAGTTTATAAAAACAAGAGTACTCTTTCAGAAAGCAGCAAGCAAGTCAACTTTTATTAAATAGGACATGTGGTATTTCCTGGGTAAAATGACTTTGGGTTGATTAAGTGGTGTCTTATAAATTAACGTTTGCAATTTTTAATTATAACTTATAAATACGTTTATAATATTTCAAGTGAATGTTTATAAAACATATTTTAATTGAAATACATTCCTTCTATCTTGTTGAGTTTCCAACTAGTTAAATACATACATATTCTTCCCAGTTAAAAAGATTTATGATGGTTCATTATCCTGACAGAAGCTCCCGAAATTTGGTAAGAAAGTTTTTTTTTGTGAATGCTGCTCTAGCGTGAAGTTTACACAGATTTTTTTCCTTGTAATAGAAAATGCTCTTTTCCAGCATCTCTGTCAAAATCCACTACCTCCCTTAATGACAATGGATTGATGAAAATGGGAAAGAAAGCCATTAAGGATAACTCGTCTTAAAATGAAGCAGGATCCTATGGGGCCCTTCTAGGACAGAACCCTTGCCATGTCCTTGGCCTGTGTTTTTTTTTTTTTTTTTTTTTTTTGGTAGAAAACTTTTAGTCAAAGAATAAATTTAATCAGAAAATGAGAAGATGCAGACACAAAGGAATCAATCACAGCAAAATAACATAGTTTAGTCATTAAAATCAAGGACCTTCAGTTCCTCCTCTAGGGATATAGGTAATACTTTCAGCTGTCCTGTAGCTACTGAAACCCCACCAGGTGGAAGTTAACTACATAATGAAAAGACCGTAGCCATGACATAATGTACCAGTAATTTTGAGAACTGGCCTCAGAGAAATGAGAACCAACCAACGCTGGATCTGAATGTTAACTGTACTCAAAACATTCAAGATGACTCTGGTCAGACCACCACATGACCCACTTCAAGATGACTGTCAGAGTATACTGTGCTGTTCTGGCAGGTAGCCCCCTTCCTATACACCTCTGAAATATGCCTTTAAAAACGCTTGCCCACTGGTTGTCAAGGAAGCTAGCTGGCCTCTGGACATGAGTGTGTCCTCTCCCCTGGTTGCCAGCTTCTGAAATAAAGCAAACTTTCCTTTCCATCAACTGTGCCTCATGAGTACTGGCTTTTAAGCAGCAAGCTGCTGGACCTGACTTTCAGTAACAGTCTGTTCTTCATATTTTCAAGTTGTTCATTCAACTGAAAGGTGATTTTCCAACAGATAAAAAAGAAGGCAAGTTGTTGATGCAGTGTTCAGTTCCAGAAGCAATCCGAGCCTTTCTATCTAATACACATTACTCTTGTTCATCAAAGACTCAGGAATGCTGCAGATAGTTTCCACTGTCCTATGGTAATCTGATGAGGTAATTCTAATTCAGCAGGTCTATGAGAGAAGAGTAAAGTAAGTATTTTCCCCTAAATAAAAAATGGATAAGGTAGGATTTTTCAGGGGTTTTCTGTTTGGTCTTATTTTGGAGAAAGACAGGGAAAACACAAATCAAAGGGAAAGGGAGGAGTTATTTACAATTTGAAGTTAAAGGAGTCAGACAGTAAAATGATTTTTCAGATCAAACCTGCTTTGCACACAGAGATCCATGCAAGCTGCTCAAAGATGTCCGATTTCACTGATGTCACACAAAAAGGTGAAATTTGGTGTCACTGAGCAATGGGCAACTTAGCTGGGGATAGGTACCACTTAGCCTCTACTCCTATTCCTCTTTGTCTCTCCTTCTGTCTGCAGAACATCTTCCCTTCTCCTATTTTTTCTCCCTCTTTTTACTGACATTGTTGTTTCCTAAACTCATCATATATGTGGCTTTAGCTTATCAGGATTCCAGTACTAGATTTTACCTAATATCATCTTTCATCTCAGCCTTCCCAGTTACATTCCCAGGAAAGGCATGTTATTGGATCTGTTTGAAGCAGATGACCATGTTTGGTCAAGCAGGTGTTGTAGTGTATTGGATCAGGGGACATAAATCTAACTACATGGGTATACTACTGTGTGGTTGTTATGAATGCTTCAATTCAGAAAACTGGAAATGCACCTCCCAGTATATCTGCTATATTGAAGAATCACCTGCATCAAATTCAGGTCACAGCCTACCTATAAAAGTAGGAAATTACTGCTTTCTTTGGCATCAATAATGGGAACTAACTCTACTTTGGATCTCTATTCCACCTCACAGTCTAGCAACGTCTCTTCTACCTACTGTGATTAAAAAAATTACAGAACATCTCTAGCAACCTAGAACATTTGACACCCAACCAACTTTGTTGTATGGTCTTGATTAAAAATCCTTAACCTCTCTACAAGCTTCTGTTCTGGGGAGAGAAAGAGACAAGAAGTGAGATGCTAAACCAGGTAATCTGAGATTCCCTCCAGATCAAATGTGTTTGTAGGACACTCTGTTCTCAGTTGTTTTCATAGATTCAGTATTCAACTCAGTTTTGAGTAAGTCAGAGAAATGACTGCAGCTTCTCTCTTTATGAAAGATTGGTCTATACTAAACAAATTTCACAACAAATGCTAAAGGAATTTCTCTAGGCAGAAAACAGAAAGCCACAACGAGACATAAGAAAATTACGAAATGGGAAAGCTCACCAGGAAAGGCAAACATATGGTAAAGTTAGGAAATCATCACACACAAACAGTAATTATGAAAGGAGGTGAATAGAAATGCAGGATATTTGAATTGCATTTGATTAAAAGACTAGCAACTTAAAAACAATCTGCTATATTAAAACCTCATGGTAATTATAAGCCAAAAATCTATGATATACACACAAAAAAGAAAAAGGAATCCAGACACAACAATAAATCCCCCCAAAAAAATGGAAAGGAAGAAAAAAGACCTACAAAAACAAATCCAAAACAATAAGAACACATATCAATAATTACCTTAAATATAAATGAATTAAATCTTCCAACCAAAAGACAGACTGGATGAATGGATTTAAACACAAGACCCACACATACTCTGCCTACAAGAGATCTTCTTCCGTCCTAGAGACACACAAAGACTGAAAGTGATGTGATGAAAAAAATATTCCATGCAAATGAAAATCAAAAGAAAGCTGGAGTCACAATATTCATATCAGACAAAATAGACTTTAAAATAAAACTGATATAGAGACAAAGAAAGATACTACATAATGATCAAGGGATCAATCCAAGAAGACACAGCAATTATAAATATATATGCACCCAAAATAGAAGCACCTCAATGTATAAGGCAAATATTCACAGACAGAGGAGACATTAATATGTATTTCCTGGAAAATCCTGGGTGCAACTAATTTAAAGAAACAGGTTCCAGAACTGTAGGAGTTCTTTGGGTCTTAATATTCTTATTGGCACTGCAAATCTCTACGTGAGACATAGTATGCAAATTCCCTAGTTGTATCAAGAATAGTTTTTTTGTTCCTTTTAAAGGGTCATTTATTGGCATCTAATACTGTAGTCACAGTTAAGAGCATGCTGATTTAACATACTTAGGCTTTGTACCCTGGGACTAAGAGAACATCAAGAGAATAAAGGATAAAATTGTGCTGATATCATCGGGTTAATCTGTTGTAAATTCATCCATGAAACAAAGCAAATTTGTCATTTATTATCAAAAAAATTAAAAATTAAATGAAATTTAAGTGTTCACTTCTAACTTTTCGACATCATTTTGAAAGTTAGGAATACAATGAAACTTTCTTAACTTGATAAAGGACATCATCCAGAAGGAGACAGCAAATGTCAACGGGGAAGGAGGCCTGAATCCACTCATGCCAGAAAACCCAGACCACAGAGCAAAAGCAAGATGAAGTGGTACTCAGTGAGGCAAAACTGTCTGTTGCAGCTAACATATTTTAACTTATAAACCAAAAGAGAGCAACTAAAAAACTCATTAGCACTAATGAGACTGTTCAGTCAGGTAGTGACCTTAGAAGCATAGACCCTGGACCAGCAACACTGGCATCACTGGGAAATTGCTGGACATGCGGATATTCAGACTGATTCCAGGCCCCAAGGTAGAAGCTCAGGGGTGAGGATGGGACCCCTAACTGTATGTTTTTTAGCAAACCATCAAGGTGATTCTGATAGCTGCTAGAAGTTTGAGAACCATTGGTTAAGGCACTGGAGTACAATAATCTCATTTAAAAATTACATGTAAACATTGAAAGTATTTTAAAAAGAAAAGATTTGTCTATTTTCTAAACAATTCTCTCATCTCACTACATTTCATATCCTGGGCATCACAATATAAAATTACCTCTAGAGGCTGGAGCACACCAGGAACATTCCGCTGTATCTTTGTTATTGCTCTTCTCTTAGCCAAGGATATCCTTGGCACACTTCCCTGCTATTTAAATACTATTTAAATCTTTTCAGATCGAGCTGTTGGTATTGTCTAAATATCCCTCAGAAGAGACTCTTAAGTCTGGCCCAAGATATGAGGACACACATTCATGCAACTGAGCAACACACAAGAGAAGGGTATAACTTGTCTTCATACAACTAACTACACATAGCCATGGATTCTAAGCCAGGAGGGGTGACAATATTACATTCAAGCAGGCTGACCTTGCCACATTTTTACAAGATGAAATTAGATCAGCTAATTAAAATTCATAAATATAGCAAGATCAGGTACCCATGGTTAAAGAGCAGGCATAAAAGGTTACAGTATAGATAAAATATTTGCCTTTTAGAGGATTTTGAGTATAGAACACGTAACATTTCCATTGAAGTTCATGATGATGCATGACAGTGAACAAAGGAAATTGATTTCAAATATTTGAATGCTTGCATATAAAACCATATTATAAAAATGAAGAAAAGATTATTAAACTGATTCTTATTAACCTGCTTACTTGAACTGGTGACTGTGATTAGATATATTGATATGATCAAGTGATATTATTCCCAAAAGTATAAAATATATTATTTATAAAATTCCTCATTGCACCATGGAGGAATTTCTGAAACATGTGAAAAAAATGTTTTGCGCTTTCACAAACGTTGCATTCTAGAACTCAAATGTTTTTAGTTAATGAAGATTCATTCATGCACTTACTCATATTTTCATTCATTTAGTGTCTACCCTATTATAAATGCTTTGCTAAGTGCTACCAGGGGATTCAAAGATGTCTAAGAAATAATCCATGGGTTTTAGGTATTTATGACTTAGTAAGTGATATAGAATATATTATCAAGTATAATTTAAATCCAAATTAAATTAATGCTGGAAGAGATGCATTATTTGTGTCTCAGAAGAATGGATAATTAATCCTTCTTACGAAGGAAAGCTGCAGAGAGAGGACTTTTTAACAGACTCTGACAACTAGTGCCTCTGCATTCACTTTATGCTCACTAAAATCAACTTCTAATTATTAATTTCACAATAATAAAAAGATTTACCTGGAAAAAACAAAAAGCAGTTCCCATTGTGGCTCAGCAGAAATGAATCTGACTAGCATCCATGAGGACGCAGGTTCCATCCCTGGCCTCACTCAGTGGGTTAAAGATCTGGGGTTGCCGTGAGCTATGAGGTAGTTCACAAAACGCAGCTCGGATCTGTCATTGCTGTGGCTGTGGTGCAGGCATGCAACTACAGCTCTGATTAGACCCTCTAGCCTGGGAATCTTCATATGCTGCAGGTGCAACGCTAAAAAAAAGACAAAAAGCATTTACCTGAACGAGGGACTTGAATATTCTAGTGGATATAAAAATGAATATTACTTGCGGTAAAATAATACGTCAACCTTAATATATTCATCAGTCTTCTATAAGTTTAGTTCAAATTAATACCTTTTTCTTCGTATCGGCCGCAGAAAGTACCCTGGCAAAGATATGACTGTGAACATGCAAATTAAAGATCTTGTGCTGAAATGTGGGAAAATGTTACCAAGATATTACCGAGCATATATACCATGCAAACATTCTTTATTAGAACAAGTTCATCATTAACCTCTTTGTCTTTTTAACTTCATTCCGAAGTATAACAATGTTGATGGATTTTCAGATAGTTTTTAAGACTATTATAGAAGGGTTGTCATCAGCATGTTTGGGGGTATACTTTGAGGGGTAGGGTGGCTAACTATTGAGTATAATCAACTTTGATAGGTACTACCAAAAACAAGCCTTTCAAGGCTTTGTACTAGTTTTCACTCTGACTAGCAGTATGAGTTGCAACCACTGCATATATTCATCAGTGTGCTGTTGTCCTCTTAGTCTACAATAAATAGCAGGCCCCTGTGTTTACCTAACACATTGATCTCCTATGAATATTTTTGAATCAATAGTTATGAACTAAGTACATAACTTGCTGCATCAAATACTATATTAAGTTGTCATGGCTGTATGAGCTCTTGTGATGTATTATAGTAAATGGGACATAAACTTAGGTAGACATTTCTATTCTAACCAATCACTGGCAAATAGCAAATTATGATAATTTTCTAGCAACTACAGCTTTAATGCAACTTCACTCATTTCTTCAAAGTAGACAAAATAATTTTTACTACACTAAAATATGAAGCTCATTTATTAAAAAAAATGTTTTCAAGGAACTTTGATTAGAAAACTTAAAAGTCTCTAACGAAAATCCCTATTTGGTCTGAAGATGATTAAAAGAATACCATTATTCAAAACTTAGCTGTCTAAGAATGAAAGCTTCTCTGTTGGAATATTGAAGACAATTATGCAAATATACAGAATGGTGAAAAGACAATATTTTAAGACTCTTAACTTGGCCAAAGACAGCATTTTTAAAACCAAACTCGGCTCTTACAGCTATGATTCTTAAAAATCTAAAAACAACGGCAAAACAAGAAAATGATGTGCACAGTTTTTTGATGTTAATCTAAGACAAATGTGACCCCTACTGTTCACATGTGCTTGCACATTTAAATTCTCAAGGAAAAGCTTATTGTCATTACTGAATATTCTTTGAGTTTGTAGTGTAAAAGGCTACTAGACTAGAAACCAGTGCATGGTCTGAAAACACAGCCATCATTCTCAAGAAAGATAATACAGCAAAATTGGAAGGAAGGATAGATGTATCAGCATGTAATAGTTTTACTTTTCCTCAAAGCTCCCTGCAAACTAGCCTGAGGCATTGCACCTGTCTGGCTCCAGCCCTCATTTGTTTGTGGCTAAGACTGTAATGTAAAGAGAAAGTTTCAATATGTTAAGTTTAAAAGGGAGTATTAAGAAATGTTGGCACCCCCCAGCTGCAACACTTATTTTGATTGGTTGTTTAGATTTTTAGTGGAAACTCTAGAATTAAAACATGTTTTCCAAAAAAGAAAAATATACTTAGTTGTAGATTAAGCATACTAACAGGCCCTCCAGGTAACTGGATGAGGTTTTAATGTAACATTTAATGAGAAAATTTAACTGGACAACTCATCAGGCCAAAGCAATATTTATTTATATATGCAATTTGGGAGGAAGGGTGTGGGGGATAA
The DNA here is from genome assembly GCA_004024745.2 of Catagonus wagneri. Classification (NCBI taxonomy): domain Eukaryota; kingdom Metazoa; phylum Chordata; class Mammalia; order Artiodactyla; family Tayassuidae; genus Catagonus; species Catagonus wagneri. The sequence goes on from PVHT020003785.1 coordinate 12,492,599, forward strand.
AAAGGAATTGTATGATGATGATGATTAAGCATTTTCTATTTTACAATCACTGTGCTTTATACTTTTCTCGAGTTAATACTTTGGACTTTTTGAGCTACTAATTATGATCCAAATTTAAGGAAGTCTGAGTAAACTATCCCAGTTTACATGGTAATTGAGTGGAAGAGCCAAGATCCAAACACAAGTCTACCTGACTCCTAAACATGGCTCTTGCATATTAAACCATCCTGCCTCCCACATCCTACCATCTTCAGGATTGAGAAAACAGAATAGAGTTATAACAAATATACCACTCTGGTGGATGATGTTGACAATGGGGGTGCAGTAAAAAAAAATCTCTGTACCCTACTCTCAATCTTTCTGTGAAAATTTCCAGTTTTCCTAAAACTTCTTTAAAAATAAAGTCTTTAAAACAACACAGAAACAAAGGAGGAAAAAAAATTTTTTTTTATTTTTTTATTTTTTTTTTATTTTTTTTTCTCTTAATGGATTTTATTTCAATTATAGGTGTGCATAAATCATCACAAGTCAGTTTTACAGATTTTGTATCCCAAACCCCCAGTGCATCCCCCCAGCCCCCCAGATTGTCTTATTTGAAAAAAATTTCTTTAAAGGCAAAGAAAATGCATTTCTGTAATTTTATGAACAAATATTTAGTTATTAGCACTATGTAAACAGAACTTTGTCTTATTCTAAAGAGAATTCAAAGCACAAACCCATGCCACAAAGGTCAAAAGACAGGACAGGTAGGTAATTACCAAATAGAAGAATTACCTAATAAGTAATAAACCTTGGAAAACATGCTCAACTTCATTATTATTAAAGGATGAGATTAAAACAATAACGAGACAACAGTTCTTATTTTTCATATTTGGAAAAAATTAACATTTGGACCTTGTAAGTATTGGCAAAGATATGGCAAGTGGTTTCATCATATTCAAATAGTGGGACACTAAAATGGTGCAATTTTGTTGTGTGTTGTAGAGTAGCTTTACATAGTCTAATAAAATTGAAAAGGAATATATCCTATGACCTACCAGTTTCATCTCTAATAGCACATACTTTGATAAATTTTTACACAGAACCTTGTACAAGATGCATATACAAACTTTTTTTGTAATAAAGAAGTATAAGAAAAAACTCAGGGAATAATAAAGATGTCCTATTCATTTGATAAATTACTACATAACAATGAAAAGGCATGAGCTATGTAAAAAAATGTAATATTTGGAGTTCCTATCATATCTCAGTGGTTAACAAATCTGACTAGCATCATGAGGACGCAGGTTCAATCTCTGGCCTTGCTCCGTGGGTTAAGGATCGGCATTGCCATAAACCGTGGTATAGGTCGCAGATGCGGCGTGGATCCTATGTTGCTATGGCTGTGGTGTAAGCCAGCAGCTACAGCTCCAATTTGACTCCTAGCCTGGGAACCTCCATATGTCGCAGATGCAGCCCTAAAAGGCAAAAAAAAAGTAACATTAAAGAAGTGTATACAGAGCAATGTGTCTAGTGTAAAAGGAATGATATTCACATGAGCATGATGTAAATGGCTTTCCCTAGAACTGTGCAGTGCCTTAAGTAGTATTTATGGACATTTCGATGGATATTTAATAATAGACACATACTATGTTTGCATGTGCTTCAATGTATATCTATGTATAGCGATACTCTGTATCTCTCTTGCTATCTGCAAGGGAATAATGATGACTAGAAGAAAACACAACACATTTATTATAGGATTGCCTCAAGAAATAGATGGAAGTGAATTTAAAACTGAGTGGTTGTTAAACTTTACACTAATTTGCATTGTTTTTATCTTCTTTAAGAAACTATGGTAATAAACCTAATATTAATGCTATTCTGGGTTGTAGAACTACAGTACTTAACTTTTATTCATTCGTTCAAAACAAATATTTGTGCACCTACAATATGCTATCCATCTTTCTTAGTGATGTGAATAAGTGGAGAATAATAGACCCATACCCAAGAAGCTTATGTTGAGTTTTTTTATATTATTCATTTTACTTTTATATATTTTAATTTGTCAGAGCATTCAAAAATAAAAATATTTGCAAAAAAGAGAACAGTATTTGTTAGCAAGCTAAGTCTACAAAGCAAAGATCCAAAGCCAGTTTATATAAAACAAATCATGGAAAAATTAGGTAACAATCATAACAATTATTTAATATATGGATAGGTATTGTTGGACTGAGGAACCCAGATCTAACAGAACCAGGACACTTTCAGGCTTATGCTCCAGCTATTCCCCATCTCAACCTGGCTTTAGACCTTGAAAAGAAATGAAGAGTCAGAAGAAGGCAATTACTCTTGGGCCTCTTAGGCTGTTATTTTATAGAGCTATCTCCTCTTGTCCACTTGTTATGGTGTACTGCAATGTCTAACTCTCAGAACTTGATTTTTTCCTTCAGCACTTTAAAGCACCTGTTGTCCAATGGCTTACATAATTTCTAAAATGGAATCTGTAATAACTCATATTTTTTCTATACATATGCTTTTTATTTCCAGATGATTTTAAGATATTTTTCCTTTTACCATCAAATTGCAGAAATTTGATGGTGTGCCTTAATGTTGTGTTTATCCTGCTTGGAGTTAAACTACTTATTTCTCGAAGCTTTTCAGCCATTATTTATCAGAATTTTCTTCCTGTCGCCCGCTCATTCTGCAACTTCAATTTACACATATGTGAGATTGCTTGATAATCTCTCATAATTTACCAAGGCTCTGCATTTCATCCTAATTCTATTACTTTCTTGTTTTCATTCTGGATCATTTCTGTTGTTATGCATCCAAAGTAACTGATTTTCTTTTGCAGGGTCAAATCTGCTATTAATATTAGCCAAAGAAACTTCACTTTGGATACTGTATATTTCATCTCTAGAAACTTCATTTGGTTCTTATTAATACTTTTCCTTTATTCTTGCACTATGTTCAAGTTTCAAGTTTTTGGTCACATTTTTGAGTATATGGAACATACAATAGCTGATATTTTCTTTTTATTATGCTATTATCTCTGAATTTCCACATCTGTTTTACTGCTTTTTCTTCAGGTTATGGACCATATTTTCTGCTTTATATATCTAGAATTTTTTTTTGAATGATAGATGTTTTATATTGTTGAATGTTACATTGTGTGTATATTTCTTTCAAGTGTATGAGACTCTTTCTAGAGGGCAGTTAAGTTATTGCAGATCAGTTTGATCTTTTCAGGTCTTATTTTGTAATTTCTTTTAGGGAAGTTCAATACAAGACTTTACTCTTGCATTAATTCCACTTCTAAGTCATAACCCTTCTGCAGTCTCTACTGAATGCCTCATATATCCAACAAGATTTCTCCAGGATGGCTGATGAGAACTTGAATGATCCCAGCCCTATATGAAACCTGGGAATTGTTCAGCTTTTAGCTTCTTGATAATTCTTTCCATAGAATTTGTTCTTTCCTGGTCTCATAAAGTTTTATCTTACTCATTCTCAGATTTGTGTTCAGCTAAAGTCTTAAAAAGATCCCCACACAAGTTTCTGGCATTATTTCTTTATGCAGCTCTCTCCTGTTGGGCACTATGCTCTCAAATTCTGCCTTGGTCTCCCAGAATTCTGTTTGATCTCATGCTGAGGTTCCCTCTTTCTCCTTCACAATCTGGAAATTACCTCTAGGTAGAACGTCTAGTTTATGTAGAGATAAACTCACTTTCCTCCTCCTCAGGAATCACAGTCTCATGCTTCTTGTTTTTTAATGTCTGAAAATGTTTTATATAGGTGTTTTATTTTTTTTTTATTTTTTTGTCTTTTTGCCTTTTATCTAGAGCCATACCTGCAGCATATGGAGGTTCCCAGGCTAGGGGTCTAACAGGAGCTGTAGCTGCCAGCCTTCGCCACAGCCACAGCAACGCGGAATCTGAGCGCGTCTGCGACCTACACCACAGCTCACGGCAATGCTGGATCCTTAACCCAATGAGTAAGGCCAGGGATCAAACCTGCAACCTCACGGTTCTTAGTTGGATTCATTAACCACTGAGCCATGAAGGGAATTCCTATATAGGTGTTTTAGTTTCCTATTTGTTTCTGATCAAAGAGTAATTTCAAACATTCTTACTCCCTCATGGCTAAAAGCAAGAGTTGGATGTCTTTTTTATTATCAAGGGAAAATATGGAATTCTATTAGGATATTGATGGTATTAGAACAGGAAGATAGTTAAATATAAGCAGAGAAATGGGAGCATGGGTCAAATGCAAGAAACCAGTTGTATTTCTCAGAACATGATTATATCAGCTGTTTTATGTTGCTTCTGGTTTTTGTATAAGCACTATTTTGGGGATACATAATATGAGAACATTGCTATGTCTGCAATGTAACTAGATTACGTAAGAGATTTTGTTAGAATTTTAAGACACTGGGAACTCAGGTGGTATTAGAACAGTCAGATAGTTAGCTATGAGCAGAGAAATGGGGGCATGGGTCAAATGCAGGAAACCATACATCTTGTGAACAACAAGTGTCTTTGGGAAGACAAAGAAAAGCAGGACTCTCTGGACTGATAGGAAACCACACATTTGGGGTGGTAAGCATCTGAGAGGCAAAGAAAGGTAGAACAAGTCAGAATCTCCCACTTCCAATGTAACACTTTGCTCATTATGTCCTCATTCCAATCAAATTAGCCTTGCAGATAAGAAATTCCCATCATTCACTGACACCATGACACTTCCGACCAAGACTAAATAAGCACAAAATTCCCTTCTCCTCTCAGGAAGGTGGAGCTGGGATGAAAATCAGGGAATATGATCCCAAGCGCCTCCCTCTCCAATGAATATTCCACCTCTCTATTTCTACATCCCACTTAACCAGCTTGCCGAATAAACCCAGGGCAGCTACTCACCTGAGTCTGCCCACTCTCCCTTGAAAGCATACCATCACTTAAGAAATCCTCACTCTGCTTTCTTGATCTCCATGTCTTGTCTCTGAATTCTTTCTGCCAGGAGACTAGAACCTACACTCTGGTAACAGAGGGGCTGTGGACCAGAACTCCTCAGTTGCCTTCCACATGGCATCATTGTGTGCCTTGGGCTTCCTGCAGCATGGTGGCTCAATGATGACAGGGAGCACCCCAAAAGCAACTGTTTCAATAATCCAAGCTCTAGTGTGCAGCTGCCTAGAATGTACCATGCTTGCCAGTGTAAACCCAGAGTAGATACAGGAAGGTATATGCCCAGGGGGAATTAATCGGAGTAGTACACCCCAGTAGGGAATTATATATGATCAATGACATAGTTTAAAACTGAAGCAAATGCTGAGAACAGAAAGCAAAACCAACTCTCAGTTGGTAGGGGTTTTTTTTGTTTTGTTTTGTTTTGTTTTGTTTTTTTAGGGCCAGGCTAAGGGTCTAATTAGAGCTGTAGCTGCCAGCCTATGCCACAGCCACACCAAATCCGAGCCACGTCTGTGACCTATACCACAGCTCACAGCAACGCCGGATCCTTTACCCACTGAGCAAGGCAAGGGATCCAACCAACAACCTCGTGGTTCCTAGTCAGATTCATTTACTTTGTGCCATGATGGTTACTCCCTCAGTTGATTTTATCATTATTTTAAAATTTTCTATAGACAGTTCCTGCTTTCTAGGGCACACTGACCCCATCTACAAAAGGCGTAAATGTAAGAGGCATAATTCCTTTGAGGCCACCAGAGTAGCAATCTACCACAATGTGAGAGCCATTTTAAGGCAAAAGTCAAAAAGTTTGGAGGATTGATTAAATATAGGAAATAAAGGAGAAGAATAACCCTAAAGTTACAGTGAAGAGATTCAAGCCTAAAAGTTTTAGGATATGGGCTGGTTCTCAGAAATTAAATAATAATAATCAGGCCAGAAGGTATTTTAGTAAGATGTGTTTAGTGCAAAATGCTGATAAAAATGTCTAAGTAGAATTGAAAATATATCTGTACTTTATGTTAAAAGGGAAGACTAGAAATATGAGTAAACTGGGAAAGCATGGAGAGAGTGTGAAGAAGACAGTTGAAGCACTGCAGGGGTATTCACATTTAAAAGCTAATAGGAGGAATGTGAATCAAGACAGACAATTTCCTAATTAGGAAAAAGGTACCAAGGAAAGAGAAAGTTTTAAGAAATAGGAGACAGTAAATCAGGTCAAATGCTAGGGGGAAAAACAGTAATAGCGATATCACAAAGTAGGCCAATTAACTTAGCTATGGGATATTCCTTCCAACATAGCATTTCAGTTGAATAGTGCAGAAGTGTCAAATTGCAAAGGTTATAGAGGAGGAATAATGACTATCTAATGATAATAGCTCCTGACATCTGACTGATCATTACAAAATTTGTATGGGCTTAACATACAATATCTTATTTAACACAACAACCCTGTGGGGTAGGCTAGAATAATCACATTTCATAATGTCAGAACAATTACCTGAAACTTTAGAACAGTTTAAAAAAATTACTGCTTTTTTCCCCCTAACATAGTGCTACTACTGACTGTTATTGTCAGAGCAGTTTAATAAAGTCTGAGAGGCAAAGGTTAAAGATTTTTGCCCAGTAGAAATGCAAAATAATTTCTGGTGATGGAACAAAGGTAATGTCTGTTGACATTAATCAATTTAATATCTAAAAACCAGTTTTTTAAATAAAATTCTTAAATTGTTGATAACTTTTCAAATACTCTTTTGCCAGTTTTAAAACTTACTTGTTCCCTCACCGCAGTCTTCTGGAGGAAGTTGGAGTCAAGGACTGGGAAGGCGAGGGCACTGAGCTAGTGATACTCATATGCATGCCTGCAGTCCTAGCCCAGGTGGCCATATGGGGGAGTGGATCTTGGCTAAGGAACTTTGCTTCCCTCTGATTCTGTAATTTTCCACTCCTATCTCTTTCCTTTCTCTCTATCCCAAGACAAAGACTTCATAAAAACACAGGAGCCTCTTGTTTGGAAGCTGTGAAATCATTTCCTTATTTGTCCTATTTCTATCTGACCTTCTCCAGGTGCCTTCCGTGGGGAAATTGGAATATTGGAGAAACAGCACCTCTCTTTTTGCTTCTTGATGCCACCGTGGTCAAGTGAATAAAGACTTAATTCTCACTGGTGACATTTATACCTGGTTCCTCATCATGTGCAAAGCACTGAAGGGGTTCAGAATGAGCCTCCCCAAAATGTGCCACTTTGACATGTGAATTATTTTCAGCTAAAGTCAATTGAGACCCTGCAGTTTCTAGAAAAACTTCCCCCCTCCATTAACTACTTACAGGAAATCAAACTGGGGACTCTGCCAGAGTGACAATTATCACCAGAGATAAATTTTTATCTGAGTGAACCATCTATATGGCAGGGCAAACATCTAATTACACAACACCTGCTTTTACTTATTGTTCTGTGAATTACCCTCCTGTCCTTGGAAGCCCCAGGACCCTATCCCATCCCTTAGCTCAGAATGGAACATATAACTCATTTTACCTTTCTGTATTTGAACTTCTCATACATGTGGAGTTCTCAAATGTACACTTCTTGGTTTTTTCTCCTGTTAATATGTCTCACATCAGTTTGATTGTATGAACAGTCAAATGCATCTTTGAATAATAAAGGAAAATATTTTCTCCTCAACAGCACAATATTAGCATCTTGTTGTAACCAGAAATTTCTGACAATTAAGGATACTGGGAAATGGATAGTGGGTGAGATAGATGGTTTTAGATTGAGTCTAGCACATGTGGTACCAGAAAAAACCCAAGTACAGAGGGCGGAAATGAAACTGCTAAAGAGAGGGAGGAAAACAGAAGGAGTTCTGGTTAAGGAAGGAGGAAATCACAGGGGAGATCAACTCTAAAGGAAAGTTACCTTTTTCTGTAAGTCAGGAGAAAAGAAATATGGACAAGCAAAAATACAGAAATAATGAGACACAGTGAGGATGGTATTTTGGCAGATATCTATCAAGGGGTGAAGGAATGAGGGAGTTTCCACTCAATGACCTCAATCTGCTCATGAAAATTAGACAAGGTCATGTGCTGAGGATGAAGAGATTTTAGGTTGATTAGAAGGGACAGGACTGCAGCAACCACTCAGGTGATGCATTAGGGAGTGAACGTGACATAAATAACAGGATTGCTAAGTAGCAGAGAGCAGCAGTTTTGTTACTTGGTCCAACGATGCAATCTGTGACTAGAATGGATAAAGACAGATTGTCAGGACCCGGGATAGGAAAGTCTTCAATAAGTCACAGGAAAGGGAAAGTCAGCCTGAGATTTGAGGGTACTAAGAAAGAAGCACCCCTGGAATGGAATGCCTGGGAGCAACAGCCTGGGTGTCCCTATATGCTTTCCCAGTATTCTAGACTTCCACCATCACAACTATTCACAGAGGGTCGTAATTGCTTATTTTGTAAATGTCCTCCAAATCAACTGTAAACAACCTAAGGGCAGAGGTTCTGACTCCCTTGATCACCCCTCAGTGTACAATGCACCACATAGTACCTGTCCCACATGTAGTCAAGAACCAATAAAGTGCTATTATCTGCTTGGCCTCTGATCAAGTGCACTGTGAGCCTTGTAGCTTACACACTGTTCTGGTTCAAGTCATGTCTTCTAGGTTTGTCTCCTGCTAGAAGACAAACATGTGGAGGCTAAATAATATGCTACTAAACAACCAAAGGATCATTAAGAAATTAAAGAAGAAATTAAAAAAAAAACAGATAAATGAAAACAAAAACACAATGATCCAAAACCTATGGAATGCAACAATAGCAGTCCTAAGATGGAAGCTCATAGTGATACAAGCTTACCTCCAAAAACAAAAATCTTAAACCATCTCTCCTTACACCTAAAAAAAACTAAAAAAGAACAACAACAACAAAAACCAATGATAGTAAAAGAACAAAAGTAATAACGGCCAGATCAGAAATTACATAAAGACTTAGAAAATAGGAAAGATCGATGAAACTAAGAGCTGGTTCTTTGAAAAGAAAAACTAATTGATAAACCTTTATCAAGAAAAAAAAGAGTTCCCACTGTGGCACAGCAGAAATGAATCCAACTAGTAACCATGAGGTTGTAGGTTCAATCCCTGGCCTTACTCAGTGGGTTAAGGATCTGGTGTTGCCGTGAGCTGTGGGGTAGGTCTCCATGTGGCTCAGATCCTGCATTGCTGTGGTTGTGGCAAAGGCTGGCAGCTTTTGCTCTGATTCGACCCCTAGCCTGGAACCTCTATATGCCAAGGGTGGGACCATAAAATTCCAAAAAAAAAAAAGAGAGAGAGAGAAAGGGCCCAAATATATAAAAATGAAAAAGAATTTACAACTGAGAAACACAAAATATCTTAAGAAATTACTGTAATTATAAGCTAATTAAAAGGACACTCTAGAAGAAATGGATAAATTCCTAGAAACATACATTCTTTCAAGACTGAATCAGGAATAAAAAGAATATGCACAGACCAATTACTAGTAATAAAATTGCATCAGTTACTAAAGAACTGTCAAACAAAGAGTTCAGGACACTTTGTTCAAACAAAAAAGTCCAGGACCAAACAGCTGTTTGAATTCTACTAAACATTTAAAGAAGAGCTAACATCTCACCTCAAAGTCTTCCAAAAATTTTGCAGTGGAAAGAACACTTTAGAACTCTTTCTATAAGACCACAGTCACCTTGATACCAAAACCAGACAAAGACATCACAAAAAAGAAAATTTAAGGCCAATATCCCTGAAAAACATAGATGCAAAAATCCTCAACATAATACTAGCAAACTGAATTCAACAATACATTGAAGGCTCATTCACTATGATCACATGGAATTTAAGAGAGGAAAGAAAGTTTGGTTCAATATCCACAAAGCTATCAATATGACACACCACATTAACAAATCAAATAAAAATTGCAGATGCAGAAAATGTTATGAACAAAATTCATCCATTTAAGATAAAAACTCTCAACAAAGTGGGTACAGAGGGAATTTACCTCAATATCATAAAGGTCATATATGACAAACTTATAGCCAACATATTCTATGAGGAAAAGCTGAAAGCATTTCTTCTAATATCAGGAATGAGAGAAGGATGCCCATTCTTACCACTCTTATTCAACATAGTATTGGAAGTCCTATCCACAGCAATCAGACAAGAAAAGGAAATAAAAGGATTACAAGCTGGAAAGGAAAAAGTAAAACTGTGACTGCTTGCATATGATGTGATACTATTCATAGAAAGTTCCAAAGATGACACCAAAAGAAAAAACTATTAGAACGTAAATGAATTCAGCAAGTTGTAGTACACCAAATTAGTATACAGATATCTGTTTCATTTCCATAAACTGACAATGAATTATCAGGGAGACAAATTAAGAAAACAATCCCATTCACAACTGCATCAAAAAAGAATAAAATACCTAGGAACAAATCCAACAAAGGAGGTAAAAACACCTGCACTCTGAAAACTGTAAGATACTGATGAACAAAACACAAGTGGAATGACGTACCATGCATGTGGACTGGAAGAATTAATGATTTTTAAATAACCACACTACCAAAAATGATCAACAGATTCACTATGAAAACACTAAAGACATTTTTCTCAGAACTAGAACACATAGTTCTAAAATTTGTGTGGAAACACAGAAGACCCTGAATAGATAAAACAATCTTGAGAATTAAGAACAAAAATGGAAATATCAGCTTCTTCATTTTCAAACTATAATACAAAGCTACAGTAATCAAAAAAGTATGGTACAGGTACAAAAATATTTACACCAATGGAATCATTTAGAGCCCAGAAATGAAACCCTACTTATATGGTCAATTAATCTACAATAATTGAGACAGGAATACACCACTAGGAAAAGACATCCTCTTCAATACTTGGTGCTGGGAAAACTGGATAGCTACATGCTCAAGAACCAAGATGAGCTAACTTCTCATGCCATATACAAAACCCCAGATGGATTCAAGATTTAAACGTAAGACCTGAAACCTTAAGACTTCCATAAGAAAACATAGCCAGTAAACATTCTGACATCAGCATTAGCAATATTTTTTTAAATGTCTCCTCCAAAAAGCAAAAATAAACAAATGGGAGTACATCTAACAAAAAGCTTTTGCAGAGCAAGGAAACTATCAACACAATGAAAAGGCAACCTACTGAATGGAAGTAGGTATTTGCAAACAATATATCTGAAAAGGTGTTATTATCCAAAATACACAAAAAACTCATACACCTCAGTATCAAGAAAAAACCTGCAAGAATTGGGCAGAAGATGTGAAAAGGCACTTTTTCAAGGATGACAGACAGATAGGCAATAGATGCTCAACATGACTAATCATCAGGGAAATACAAAGCAAAACCACAAAGAGCTATCACCTAACCCAGGTAGAACAGCTATTATCAAAAAGAAAACAAACCACAAGTGTTGGTGGGGATGTGGAGATAAGACAACCCTCATGCACTGGTAGGAATGCAGATTACTTCAACCACTCCGAAAACAGTATTAAGTTTCCTCAAAAAATTAAAAATAGAACTACCATACAATCTAGCAATTCCACTTCTGAGTATTTTTTCAAAGAAAAAGATACTGGTAGTTCAAAAATTTCAATATTATTTACAATAGCCAAAATATGGAAGAAAACTTAATATCTATCAATAAATGGATAAAGAATATTTGGTAGGAGTTCTTGTAGATCAGCAGCAAAAACCCAACTAGTATCCATTGGTATGTAGGTTTGACCCTTGGCCTTGCTCAGTGGGTTAAGGATCTGGCATTGCCACTTGCTGTAATGTAGATCACAGATACAGCTAGAACCTGACATGGCTATGGCTCTGGCATAGGCTGGCAGCTGCAGCTCCGATTCGACCCCTAGCCCAGGAACTTCCATATGCCACAGGTATGGCCCTAAAAAGCAAAAAAAAATGTGGTATAAACAACAAGGTTTTCCTCCTGTATGGCACAGGGAACTATAGTCAATATCCTGCAATAAACCATAATGGAAAAGAATATGAAAAAGAATATATATATATGTATATGAACACACACACCTAAATCACTTTACTATACAATAGAAATCAACACAACAATGTAAATCAACTATACTCCAATAACATTTAAAAAATAATATACAGCATCCATATACACACACACTCCTATAAACACACACACAGTGAAATATTTTTGAACCAGAAAAAATAATGAAACCTTGCCATTTGCAACAACATGGATGTATCTAGAGGGTATTATGCTAAGTGATAAATATGTATGATACTGTATGATATCACATGTATTGTATATTGTCACAAATACTGTATGATATCACATCTGAGGAGTCTAAAAAACAAAACAAACATACCAAAACAAAGAGCCCCATATACAGAGAAAAACTTAAGCTTGCTGGAGGGTAGGGAGTTAGGAGGATCAGTGAAATATGTGAAGGAGATTAAGATGTACAAACTTCCCGTTATAAAATACATCACATGCATGTAATATACAGCATAGGGAATATAGCCAATAATATTGTAATAACTCTGTATAGTGACAAATCATGTCTAGACTTATCATGGTGATCATTTTGTAATGTATAAAATGTTGAATCACTTTATTGTACACCTGATGCTAATATTTTAAGTTAATTATATTTCCATTAAAAAAAAATGTAGCAGTTCCCATCATGTCTCAGCAGTTAACGAATCTAACTAGCATCCATGAGGATGCAAGTTCGATCCCTAGCCTTGTTCAGTGGGTTAAAGGATCCAGCATTGTTGTCAGCTCTGGTTTAGGTCACAGGCGCGGCTCAGATCCTGTGTTGCTGTGGTGTAGGCCTGCAGCTACAGCTCCAATTGGACCCCTAGACTGGGAATCTCTGTATGCCACAGGTGCGACCCTAAAAAGCAAAATAAATAAATATATATAAACTTGTGGGTCAGAGGAGGTAAGGCCAACAACCTACATAGCCCAACCAGCTTAGCTCTGGCACTTATGGGCACAAAGAAGTGAGACTAAAACTTAAAACGTAATCATATGTCCTCAGTTACATTTATGCCCATAAGCATAGTACATTGCAATGATTTCCAGAGGATTTATAGGTTTAGAGCTGGTGTAATATTTAGAGACAAAGGTGTGAGTCCATGCATTCACAGACAATCTGTTAAATATCAATTTTGTGATTGTGTGCAACTCAGGACACCTGGAACAGTAAGAAAGGCATTGTCCTTTCCTTCAAGAAGTTTAGGATCTTGGGAAGAGAGATGCATGAGTATAATTTGGGAAGAGATATTCTCAGATGGAGAATAAAACAATAAGAGATATGAGACTTTCCGCCCTTGGAGGAATCAACTGGGACTTCCAGAGTAGGTGTTACTGAAATGAGTGCTAAAAGATGGCAGGAGTTTGCTAGTTAGGAAAGCTCTTCAGGCATAAGAAGAAATACATCACTGTGAAAAAACATGATGCATTTGGCAAACTATGGGTATCTTAGCATGGCTGGCACATAAAGACAGAAAATGACAAGAGATGAAATTTTTAAGAAAATAAGCAGGAATTAGATGATTAGGGCCCTTGCTCTCATAAGACATTAGAAATTTTATGCTGTAGGTAAGAAGAAAGACTCCATAAAAGGATACAGGAACAAGAAATTTTCCAAGCCAAGGGAATGTAGAACTCAAAGGCAACAGTATACTTTTTGTGATATTAACTGGTAAAAATGTAGAAATATGTTTCCTGTGGTATTTTACAGAACTGGAGTCCATTTGTAGAATTTAAAGAAATGTTCTGCATAAGAGAATCTTAATTCATGGAAGCTCTCTAGCAATCAAATAGTATTGTGAAGCAGTGAATTTCTTATCACAAGAGGTCTTTCTTTAAGTAGAAGCTGCAGTTTGTCTTTAAAAGGTGCACTAGAAAAAAGGTAATATGGGAAGTAGAAAAGACAACTAATAATACCTGTTCCCACTTAGATTATAGGATTTTCTAATTCTTCTGTACTTTGTGATGCCAGTATGTTACATGCTCCAAAGATACTGAGCAGTTGATTGTCTATAGCAAAATCCAAAATTAACTCTGACATAAGCCTTTAAAAGCAGTTTCCAGAGCTCAGTGACTTTGTAGAAATAGATTTAAAAACCAAATTTCATTGTCTATAGAAAATTCAGACTTCAAAGACTGATAGTTCAAGATAAAAATATAAAAAGGGAAAGCTCTTAAATTATAGCTAAAATAGTTTAGCATTCTTAAAAATCTATTTTGTGATGTTAAGGATAGTTTAGCCTTCACTCCACGAAGACATAAAACCAATTATATTAAAGTGTTTTAAAACTGCCTTCTCACAACTGGGGTTTATAACACGGCTGTGTTCTTTAACAAGAAAATTGTTCCTGTATTCCTCTTCATCTAAATGATCTCACTTGAATTATTTTCCATGGGGATTGAAGTTAAAAGGTATGTTAATCATTTTTCACCCCAAATATGACAAGTTCTCAGAGTTGCATTTTAACTTAACAGTATGTTTAATGACATGCAATCGTTCCTTCTAAATTTTAGTTATATGAAGTGTTCAAATAGATGAAAATCTATGAATGGTGTTATTACTTTTTTAAAGCTCATTTTTTGGTTAATATGAGAGTATTTGACAAACAAGTCTTTAGAGTTTTGATGAAATCAGCTCATAAGAATCTTAGAATTGGCTCCTTAATATTGTTTACATTTCTCAAATCTATCTAATTTGGTTTTACTTGGAATTGCATCACAAAAAAATAAATACTGGTTTTGTCAGCAGAGTCTCCTCAGACAAGCTCAGTTCATAATTAAACCAGAAAAAATACAATGTAACCAGAAAAAGTTCGGGTTTTTTGAGTTACGTTTTCTGAGTCTCCCTTTTAACTCAGGAAACTGAAGTTCATTCTCTTTTGACAGTTTAAACTTACGTAGCCATCTCCTTACTCTATCATCATTTCTCTCATCATCATTTCTGTTACCTGTCATCAGAAACTTCCTATTCTTTATGAATTGCCTAGGAAGAGTTTCCCAAGCCTGGCTGCTCATCAGAATCACCAGAAAATGATTTTTTTTTCAATTCCTATCCAATCTCTTGGGATAGAACATGGTGAAAGATAATATGAGAAAAAATAACATATGTATGTGTTTATACACACACATATATATGTATATACACACACAGATGTATATACACACATGTATATATACACATATATGTATACACACATATATATATACACGCACACAAACACACACATGACTGGGTCACTTTGCTGTACAGCAGAAATTGGCACAATGTTGTAAATTAACTATAGTTTAATAAAAAAAATTCTAGTCTTCAACTATGATCTCTAAACATTAGGTTGAAGGTGCTGAGATTTACATATTTTTCAGAACTTCCCCATGGGGAACTGTTAGAGCAGATCTATGGACTGATGTTGGGTCCAGATTTAATCTGAGTTCCACAGTTGTTCTGAAAGTTCCTTATCAAAAATATCTGGCATAAGATCTCTTTGCTTCATTGAATTGTATTTGTTTCTCCAGTGCTTTTCCACCACCTGCATGGGCTCAAATGTGAAATTTCTTCCCTATCACTGGTTTTAAAGCCCTGGGATTACCTCAGTGCCTTCCTTCTATATAATACCAAAGAACCCCATTCTCCATACTTCACCACCTAGAAATGCCTCCATTTATGTCCTGGTAAAATAGCCCTGAGCCTATACGAAAACTCCCCCTTCCAGGCTCTATACTTTTCAAATCAATTTTACATTAGGCATAGTTTGAATACAATAAATGGACCCATTTGAAGCGTACCTCTTGATGAATTGAATTTGACAAATTTATATACCAGTGTAGGCATCAAAATTGCCATCAAAAGTTAAAATATTTCCCAAATGTTACTTTGTGTCTCATTCCAGTCAGTTCTTTCCAACTCCATCCTCAGGAAACCTCTGATTTGCTATGTTACTCTAGATTAAAACTGTCTTTTCTAGAGGTTCATAAAAAAAATAGTTATGTAGTATATGTGCCTTTTACATATACCTTCTCTTGCTAAGCATAATTGTATTATTCAGGGTTCTCCAGAAAAACAGAACCAATAGGATGTGTATATAGAGAGAGAAAAAGAGACTTATCTTTCTATAAGAACTGTAATTAATTATGGAGGCTGGCATGTTCAAAATCTGTAGGGTAGGCCAGCAGGCTGGAAAGCCAAGGAAGACCCAGTGTTGCAGTTCAAGTGTGAAGGCTGACTGCTGGTGGGAAACCTTCTTGCTCAGGGAAGGTCAGTTTTCGTTCTGTTAAGGCCTCCAAATTGTTAGGTAAGTCTAACTTACACTAGGGTTGCAGGGGAGGGGATGGAAACCTGCTTTAATCAAACTCCAACGATTTAAACACCCTCATAGAAACATACAGAATAATGTTTAACCAAATGTTTGACCAAAGACTAGTTTGTCAAATATGGCCCGGTCATGTTAACAAATTATACATCACAATTATGTTCCTAACATTCACCCACGCTTTGTGTATATCGATTGCTTATTCCTTTTTATTACTGAACAATATTCCATTCCCTGAATATACCAGTTTATTCTGTTGGTGACAACTTGGATACTTCCAATTGGGAGCTATCACAATTAAAGATGCTATGAGTATATAAATATTTATAAAGACATATGCCTTCTTTTCTCTTGGGTAAGTACTTAATGAGTAAGATTGTTGAGTCATATGGTAATTACATATTTAAAATTATAACGGTCAAGTTTTTTTTAAGTGATTTACTAGTTTAAATTTACAAAAGTAATGTAAAGTTTCAGCTATTCCACTTTCTCACCAAATTCTCGGTACTTTTTTTTATTTCAGGCATTCTAGTGGTGTGTCTCATGGTATCTATCCCATTGTGGGTTTTTTTTTTTTCCATTATAGCTGGTTTACAGATTTCTGCCAAATTTTCCAACTGCACTGTGTGGTGACCCGGTTACAGGTACATATATGGATTCGTCACATGTGATTAGACATAGTTCCCAGTGCTATACAGCTGGATCTCCTTGCTTTTCCATCCCAGAGGCAATGGCTAACCCCAGACTCCCATACTCTCCCACTCCCTCCCCCAACCTGTGTGTTTTTAATTTGTATTTTCCTGATAACTAATGGTGTTAAGCATCTTTTTATGTATTGACTAGCCATTTATGTATCTTATTTTGTCATTTATCTGTTTTTAAATTGGATAAACTCATCTTACTGAGTTGTGTTCCTTATGTGTTCTGGATCTAAATCTTTTGACAAATATCAACATTCACACACATTTATATTACAAAGGCCTCTCCTGGTCTGTGGTTTGCCTATTTTCTTGATGTTATCATTAGAGAAAGCAGAAGTTTTTAATTTAGATGCAGTTCTGTTTTATTTTTTTATTTTAGAGGTTTTTTTTTACGCTAGCTTTGCCTATCATAGGTCAGAAAGATTTTCTTTACTTTCTTCTAGAAGATTTTTAATTTTTGCTTTTATATTAACTTATGTCTATGACCTTTTTCTGGTTTATTATTTGTATACTGCATATGGCAACAGCTGATACCATTTGGATATCCAATTGTCCTAACACCATTTTTGATAAGGCTATGCCATCTCAATTTCATTGTTACCTTTGATGAAAATCAATTGCCAAATATGTTTAGACATTTTATAGACATCTCTATTCTGTTCCACTGATATGTATATCTATCCACATGCTGATACAATTATTTTGCTTACTGCAACTTTCTAAGTCCTGAAATCAGGTAGCATAGAGTCTCCAACTTTGCTCTGTTTATAAAAAAAACTGGTTTTGATATAGTCTTAATTTTCGCTTTAGTTGCCAGTGCATTCCGGATTATATTAAGTTCAAAAATATTAGCCTTTACTTTGATGTTCTTACAGGACTAATTCAGTGGATATGAAAATGCATAAGCAGATGCACAGCATCTTCTTTTTGGTCCTACACAATTATTCTTTTAAACTTACTTTTTCAAACAGAACTAAGACTTTCAATATATTTACTGTTTATGATTTATGTATTATAGTACATATCATTGCCCTACATATTGAAATGCTATCACAAAACATGTTCACTCCTACTCATTCCCAATGAATCTCTCCATCATAATTGTATTGTATGTAATCTTCTCTCAAAACTCAATTTCCTCAACACTTAAGTATTTGATTTTTTTTTAAACTCAGCCTACCTGCCATCAATGCTGATTTTCTTAATCTTAAAGACAGCATCTGAGGTCTAACCTTTCCAGAGCTTTGATACACATAATCATCTTTATGACATGTACAAATGCCACTGCACATTTTGATGGCATTTGTCAGGGCAAATCTAATTTCTGGTCTGCTCTCACCAGAAATTTTCTTCTTCCTTATAATTCATAATTTATGTTAGCTATTACAAATCTTCCCTCCCCTGCAATCATTATATGATAGCTTCTTAAAGTAAATCATTGTGGGTGGTTTGTTTCCACCTCCAGTTATTTATTTTTAAAATAAAGGCAAAAAGAACAAAAGGGCAATGAATTTGGAGGCCCTATTTTCAAGAATCAGTATAATCAGTTATTTCCCAGGAGTGGAATGAGCCAGGGGAATTCTTTGCTCTGGAATTAACAATAAAGGGGTGAAGATTAAAGGAATACAGAGACACAAGAAGGGTCTTGATTCCAAAAGCAGGCTTTCCCACAGCCTTTCCTCAGTAGCTAGAGCACCACAGCCGTCAGTGCTATCATCCAACTAAACCTAGATCTCAAACCTTATTACCTAATCCTCAATGTAACTACACAGGTCACCACTTGAATTTCACTCTGCAGTTCTACCACCTTTCATCTTAATTTCCACTTCCTTAAAAATAGAGAGGGGACTAGAGAATAGCTCTTCCTTCTTGAGGTCTTGTGGGTTCCTTAGTACTAGAGGAAATATGTAACTCCATGATTCACCGAGTTACTAAAGCCATCTCCTGAGGGTCTGAATGCACACTAAACAACATTGATCAAGGGACTAACTGTGCAAAACGTTTAATAAATCCTGGAAAGAGCTAATTGTGAATTAAAATAACCATGCCTGCCCTCTGTGAACTGACAAACTAGACAGAAGATGAATCAAGCTTACTTCTATAGTTTTTACTAATAAACAAATCTATGTATTTCAGAATCATTTGCACTAACAACTATATAATTTCTTAGCAAAATCTAGATTTTAGAATCAAAAATAGCCCTTGCAAATCATCTAATTAATTTTAATTTTAAAAATTGGGAATGAGAGAGAAGTGGCTTGTATAAGGCCACATACAAATCTAATTTAAAAAGTAACTGATAGTTTTACACACTACAATATACAAAATCAATTGGTAACAAGGACCTACTATATGGCTCAGGAAAGTATGTCCAATGCGTCGTGATAGCCTAAATCTGAAACACAGAAAGAATCTGAAAAATAATGCAGGTGTATCTATATCTATATATGTATCTCACACACACACACACACACACACACACACACACACACCAGCCATATATATATATATATATATATATATATATATATATATATGATTCACTTTGCTGTATACCCAAAACTAGCAAAATTTAAATCAACTATACTACAAAAAATTAATTTTTAAAAAATGTAATTCATAGTTTTCTGTGCTGTCTCATCAAACCACTCTATATCCGAAGTATTCTATGCTCTCAACTTCCCCAGATCTTTTTGAGAATATTGTCTTAATTTTGGAAGAAGTATTTATGGAGACAAGAAGGAGAATGTTATTTTTCATTCAATAAGAAGCATGAAACTGTAAGATACTGATGAAAAAAATCAAAGATTTTACAAACAAATAGAAAGATATACCACAATGTTCTTGGACTGGAAGAATGAGTACTGTCAAAATGGCTATAATACTCAAGGCAATCTACAGATTCAATGCAATCTCTGTTAAGTTACCAATGACATTTTTCATGGAACCAGAACAAAATATTTTAAAACTTTTATGGAAACACAAAAGACCCTGAATAGCCAAAGCTGAAAAACAGAACTTGAGAAATCAGGCTTCCTAACTTCAGACTATACTACAAAGCTATAGTCATCAAAACAGTATAGTACCAGTACAGAAATATAAACCAGTGAAACAGGATAGAAAACCCAGAAATAAACTGTAGCACCTATGGTCAACTAATTTATGAAAAAGGTGGCAAGAACACATAGTGGAGGAAAGACAGTCTCTTCAATAAGTGGTGCTGGGAAAACTGGACAACTACGTGTAAAAAAAATGAAATTAGAACATTCCCTACCCTACACACAAAAATAAACTCAAAATGGGTTAAAGGCCTAAACATAAGGCCAAATACCATCAAACTCCTAGAGGAAAATATAGGCAGAATGCTCTTTGACATAAGTCACAGAATATCTTGTTTGATCCACATTCTAAAATAATAAAAACAAAAATAAACAGATGAGACCTAATTAAACTTAAAAGCTTCCACACGGCAAAGGAAACCATTAAAAAAATGAAAAAGACAAGCCACAAAAAGTGAGAAAATATTTGCAAATGAAGCAACTAAGAAGGGATTAATCTCCAAAATATGCAAACATCTCATGAGGTTTTATATCAAAATACAAACAAAAAACAATCAAAAATGGACAGATCTAAACAGACATTTCTCCAGAGAAGACATACAGATGGCCAAAAGAACACATGAAAAGACGTCCAACAATACTATTTGAGAAATGCAAGTCAAAACTATAATGAGGTAACATCTCCCAACAGTTAGTCCTTTCTGAGAGCTGATATAGGTATCATTGATATTGTTTCAAATAATGTCAAGTGCAATGAAATTCAATGACTGAGATTTGCATATAATATTTAATGTCACCTAAAATTAGAAAGAAAAACAAACTTGTTGAAAGAACGCGTCAAAAAAATTAATAACCTGGGAGTTCCCATAGTGGCTCAGAGGTTAGTGAACCCAACTAGCATCCATGAGGATATAGGTTCAAACCCTGGCCTTGCTCAGTGGGTTAAGGATCCAGCATTGCTGTGAGCTATGGTGTAGGTCACAGTTGCAGCTCGAATCCCACATTGCTGTGACTGTGGCATAGGCTGGGGACTACAGTTCCAATTGGACCCCTAGCCTGGGAACATCCATATGCCACAGGTAGGGCCCTAAAAAGCAAAAAAGGACCAAAAAAATTAATAACCTAAGGAAATTTTCATGAATTACAGAGGAAATTCAATGAAGTTTCACCAAA
The DNA here is from genome assembly GCA_004024745.2 of Catagonus wagneri. Taxonomy (NCBI): domain Eukaryota; kingdom Metazoa; phylum Chordata; class Mammalia; order Artiodactyla; family Tayassuidae; genus Catagonus; species Catagonus wagneri. The sequence continues at coordinate 12,513,858 of PVHT020003785.1, forward strand.
TTCCTCCAGAATCTTCTACACAAGAGTAGTTCTAGTCCTGCTTCTAGTTACTGACAAAAAAGTAAAACAAATGGGGCTCTCTACCTTCTATCAATAGATTATTGGCAAAAATTAATTGTTTTAGTTCCATGGGTAGTTACTAGTAATATACTTCAGATTGCCTATGCATTCCTCTATATTTTATCTTAAATAAGAGAAAAATGAAGTACATTCCTCTATATTTTATCTTAAATAAGAGAAAAATGAAGTACCTGTTTCTATAACACTCTGCCAGGCTACCCCAATTGATAGAGAAATTTTATCAACTTTAAACAATCACTCAAGAGTTCCTATCATTGCTCAGTGGTTAACAAACCCAACTAGTACCATGAGGACATGGATTCCATCCTTGGCTTCACTCAGTGGGTTAAAGATCCAGTGCTGCCATGAGCTGTGGTGTAGATTGGAGACACAGCTCAGATCCTGCATTGCTGTGGTTGTGGTGTAGGCCAGCAGCTACAGCTCCAGTTTGACCCCTAGCCTGGGAACCTGCATATGCCCTGAGTGTGGTCCCCAAAAGGAAAAAAAAATCACTCAATTGTTCACTATGTAAAATATTTATGTTTTTATCCTTTTTTTCTCCTGTATTCCAAATTTTCACATCCCAGTTTCTGCCCTTTTTGCTATTTTTACATTGTTAACATTAATAGCATATACATTTCATTTTGTAAGCTTAATTGTATTATCTATATTTTGACAAAAGGTTGATTATAACATTGAAAACTAATAAAGAGAATTTATACTGACCTGTCTATATAATAATTGATTCCTACAGGAAAGTTAAGATTGATTCTAGGAAGCTATGAATACATGGCTTTGTTTTTCCTCAACAGACCTCTTAGCTGAATGGCAAGGAGAATTTGGACTATCTCTAAGGGAAGGAGTTTTTTGCCTGGGTGGCTAACTTCAGGATTCAGAGTGGAAAGCCAGTTGATAGACTGTCCCCACCAGGCCCTATGTCAAACTAAAAGCACTGCACAATGCCAAATCCACCCTAAGGTTTTCTTTAGAACACTGGTTCTCAGTGTGTGGTCCCCAGCTGCCACCAAAAGCAGCACCTGATCCTTGTTAGAGTTACATATTCTTGCTGTCTACTCCAGAACCACTAGGTGAGAAACTCTCGAGAGTGAGGCCCAGTCACCTGTGTTTGAACAGGGCTCTAGGTGATTATGAGACAGGCTAAGGTTTGAAAACCACTTCTTTAGAAGAGAACCCTCTAGGGTTTGGCATTGAGGCAAATACCAAGTGCAGGCAGAAACAGGGTTAAAAGACTAAGAACTGATTGCCACTGATGGCCTAAACCTTTAAAAATCTTGCTTTTTTTTTTTTTTGCTTTTTTAAACCCACCCTCATTCTTACCATTTGCACCAGATTATCCAAAGCCTGGATTTTCTATGGGATTTCTTAAAATAGATGTTTAACAGTCAGCTAATGAGGGAAAAAAAAAAAGAGTCCTCATCTGTACTTCCAATATAGCCAATTTCAAGCTGATAGCATGCTATCTCTGCAGTCACAGTTGGGAAGAGATGATCCCAATCCCAGGTCAGTGAGACCTGGCTCCACCACACCACTGGCTCTCCGGGAAAAATCAATTCTCATGCAACATCCCTCTGCATATTTTCTGCTCTGTTTCAGCCACTAATGTGCCTTCATAAGCTTTTTCTCTTTTTGTAAGTTCTGTTGACATATCGTTCGACTATGACCCTTTTACTGGTAAAGATTTTACCATGTTTTATAATTCTGTACTATCACTACACTGGGGTTTCAAATGCATGTGCTCAATCTACCAACGTACAACAGAAACCTAAAAATATATTACTATCCAAAGTTTACAACCCACTGCACTGATCAAAGAAGATAAATTGTCCACTCACCAATGTGTTGTTGACATTACCACTTATATTTATAAAACGGCAGTAAGTTCCCCGTTAGCGATAGCCCTGGAATTTCAGTGGTTCTCTATAGGTTAATCATTCATCTGTTCATTTTAACAAATACTCATTGAATCCCTTCTATATGGCAATAATTGATTAGGAATATAAAAATTAACAGAGCAGACTAAAATTATAATGGGCCCTAAGACTGTCGTACTGAGGACACTGGAATTACCTAAGTATGAATGCCAGCCTAGAATGGGAAAGACACATAATGAAGCTCAAAGGAAGGTGGTGACATGGAGAAGGACTAACCCAGTATTGCTTTGTCCCTGATAAAGTAGGGTGGGGAGAATTTATGGGACTGATTTTAACCATAGAAATCGTGTACTTTATGTTTGTTTTGTAGTGTGCATAATGGATATATATCACATATGATTTCCAAAAGGACTCAGGCCTTAATCAAGGAACATTTATCTTTGACAATATACCAGATCTACAGTTATTATTTAATTACTCAGAAGACAGTGGAGTAGAATCCTCTAAAAAGATGAAATTTAAAATAACAACACTAATCATTCTATGACTTCCTTACCTTACCAGCAGTGAGCTCATTCCCAGACAGACCTCTTTTTGACTATAGACTTCTAAAAAGTCTTAGACATATCTGCATATCCTGACTCAGCCTGTCCCCACTTCATAGCCTTGGCACATACATAACCTAAGTCAAAGTTTCCTCCTCTATAAAATTAACTTTGTAATAGTGTTAAAGAAATTTGCCAGAGAAGTAAATGAAATAATGCAAAGGTGAGGTACACAGTAAAGATTTGCTATATAAATAGATTTTGTCATTCTATATTCTGCTCTATTGTACCACAGTCGATGCTGTCTAACACCCACTCAACTTTGACACTGAAAAACTGTGATTATTTACAACTTCTTTTTTCCCATTTTTACAAAGAATGTTGCATTTTACCTCTCAAAAGCATCTAATTTATAATGAAGAAAGCATTTTTCAGGGGGGAAAAAAAAAACTCTGCTCACTCTGCTTTACTTGGGATTTGACCTTGTAAGATATCCCACAGCAGCCTGAAGGCTCAGAGACTGGCCTTTCCCAATATGTCCATTATTTAGGTAGAGCATCCAGTCTCAGTGATGGCAAACCAAAAAAAAAAGAAAAAAACCTTATGTCTTTTAAATTATAAAGCACAGATATATATATATATACAATTTGTATGTATGATAAATGAAAAAAATGTTTAACTACAGATCATAAATATATACAGCTTATCTATGGCACTAAAATGTCATGGGGTAACTAGAGGAAAAATTCTATAAAGGCTAGAGGGGAAATAATGAAAAAAAAATCTTTGAGAAATCCTGAGTTAGAGAAAAAAACTCATGGTTCCCAATTTACAAAGACATAAATGCGTAACTTAGAATCTTCATGGAAAAAGTATCATCAAGTCACAAGTCTTTCAAGTACCCAATAACAACCTACTTTTCTCCATAATACATTCAAATTCTTACCTGGTCAGTTTAAGAGCACAACCCTGCTTTCTACAAGTGGCTGTTTTAAAACAGAGAAGGCTCTGTAGTGTCAGTAGAGCTCCACATCGTGGCAACAAGTTCACAGTTACAATATAACTTGTGATTCAGGTCTGAACTCAGAATGGGAAAAAAGAATACACCAATCAGTAACACCTAGCACAGACTGAGATGACAAATGACTCCAATATCTCTGTGGCTTACAAACAACCAAGATTTATTTCTAACTCATAGAACAGTCCATAGGCTATGACCCTGCATCTTCACTTTAGGATCCAGGCTTTGGAGTAGCCTTCTTCTTGAATATTAATGGGTATAACAGAGGGAAGAGGTATTGGGGCCATGGGCTGGCTCGTAAACTTTTTGCATAGATGTCTAATCAAATTTCTTTGGTCAGGGAAGTCACATGGACAAGCCTAATGTCATCAGGATGAGGAAATAGCATCTTTCCCCAGGAGGGAGAGCAAGTACGTATGCATAATCACTCAGTCTAGCACACTTAGAGTAATAAGAATGATACCTTCAGATAGAGTTCACTCCACTGAATACACTACATTTTCTATAAGAATCACCTCATTTTATCCTTATAAGTATGTGAGATAAGAAAAGCAGTAGTCATTATATCCATTTACATTTATATAACTAAACACAAAAGAACACAGTGTTTGGAGAATTTACTATTTCTTAAGAGTTGCCTGAAAATAGCCAAGTTTCCTTGGGTGGTACTGAGCTGCCTATGACTGGAAGAAGTCAAACAGAAGCTGAACAATTACTTTGTGACCATGCTGAAGAGGAGATTCAAGGATCATGTTAGTAGACTGGCAAGATAAACATTACAATCCATTTATTTATCCAGAAGATTCTATGATTCTGCAAGTTATCCAAGTTCACACAGCTATTAAGCAACTGGTCAGTGGCAAAAGTCTTTCTCCTCCAAACGAACATGTACACAGAACAGAGAAAACAAAGCCCAGTGTAATTTAGTGATCCGGCATTCAGGTTCCCTTATTCTGGTATATAAATGTTGGGAAAAGATCTATCACAAATCACTTCTTCATCAGTATGCATCAAATGTCTGTTGTTGGTGTGACTAAAATGCTATGAATTATTACTATGCATGATCAAACTTTCTGAATACTCTAAATTTGCTGCACTGATGTGGTTCTGAATAAAGTATAAGCATGTTGGCACTAGCATGTCTATCAGTCCACCAGACACAAATATTCTCTTGGGTTGAATGATAAACTAACAAATGTTCCACTTGTTTTATACTCATATTTTAAAGAGTATAAAATGAGTAGAATTATATGTTATTACTTTGTCTTTGAACTGATAAGCTGTAGTGGGGCCTTGCATTTTAAAGATATTTTTAGAAGTTTACAAAAAAACAATTCACTTACTGATGACTCTCCTTCCTTCTATTATCCCATGAATTCTAGGTTTCATTAGCATTAATTCTACAAGGCTATTATCCTAATATGATCATTTGACATATCAATAGAAATTTTTAGCATCTGTCAAATGAATGTATAGTACTGGTATAGAAATAGAAAATAAACTTAATTTTAGTATTTCAAGTGCTTTGACTTAAACATCCCACCATTTTAATCTAATTATTAATTATTAATAGGCATTAAAAAATATAAATAATAAGTGTGATCTTGCTATTTTAAGTATGATCACTCGTGCATTGCTCATTTCATGATTAGAGACCTAATATTGAATAAATTCTCCTGAAAAATTAACATTCTCATCTTCCAGGAGTAAAGAAAGGTTCAGCATTTCAGAAACTGAAGCTCTGACATCTGATCAGGATGTTGGCTCAGTCTATCCAGAGGCCATTCATGCCAATAACTAGCCGTGCAGGGTTAGCAAATGAAATTTTTTCAAGTTGGTCCTTGACCAGAAATAGAGTAAAACATCTTCTTCAAACCCAATTTTAAGAGAGGCTATTTAAAACTGATTTAGGTTTTGACTTTCAGAAAGTCAAAAGTCACAAATGACAAGCTGACCATGCTGTCCAGGATGAGACATGTCCAAATTTTTCCCTCAGTAATTTCCCCTAAGTTATCTGAACTTTGACCTGATGGTGGATATGGTTTGGATATGGCCAATACCAACACCTTCCTGGGAAGACCTAAAGTCCTACTAAAAAGTATAACCAATTAGAAAACATAAATATACGTTATTCTGCTCCACTTGGTTTGCTCCCAGGAAAGAGTTCTGAATTCCAGAGTGGTGCTCTTCCTAATGTAACAGCTGCTAAGGCACACAGAGCCAGAGAGGCACCGCTGGGCTCAGACAGAGGAGTGTGAAATGAATCATTCGATGGTTAATCAAGCCAGCTTCACATAAAACAGATGATTCTTCTGGTAACGTTTCATTGTACCTGACACATGCAAGTTCAAATAAAGAGGACAGTTTGAATAAGAGGGATGTCAAATAAACATCCCTCTTAAGAAATGTTTCAGGTAAGTTTAGGTAAATAAGAGATGTTCCCTTCAAACCAAATTTTAAAATTTAAAAAGGGGGGAGAAAAGTAAAGCTGATTTTACTGAAAGTAATTTTTTTTTTCTTTTCAGGGCCACACCTGCAGCATATGGAGATTCCCAGGCTAGGGGTGGAATCGGAGCTGGGGTGGAATCGGGCCTAGGGGTGGAGTCAGAGCCTATGCCACAGTCACAGGAATACAAGATCTGAGCCGTGCCTGCAACCTACACCACAGCTCATGACAATGCCAGATCCTTAACCCACTGAACGAGGCCAGGGATTGAACCCTCGTCCTCATGGATATTCGATTTGTTTCCACTGAGCCACAACAGAAACCTCTGAAAATATATTTAAAGCTTGAAAAATATTGAACTCTTTTATGGTAGGGCTTTATACAGGTTTCAGACTATTAACAGGATTTGCCACTCGTGCCAGTTATTTCCACAAGACTATATCACATAAATATGCCTCTCTAAATCAAGAGCCCACATTACCTTATCTGGTGTGTTGAGGAATACAGAGCAAGGCTTCTTTTTTTTATTATTATTAATACCACTCGATTTATGTGATTTAATTGGGACTTCTACTTATATAATTATGTTAAAAATTCTATCTCCATCTTGAATTGCTGCTGTCCCTACAGGTCAGCAGCTGCTCATTAAAAAAAAAAAAAAAAAAAAATTAAATACACACACTCCTGTGATTATCAGAATAAATCAGAGGAACAGAAGTAGGGAGACTAAATTAAGTAAGAATCCCTGGTTTAATCCCAGGTTTGGTGCTTTTATATGGATGTCCTTGATAAAACTGCACCATCTCTCTGCCTCAATTTCTGACTGCCAAAATATTGACTATGATAATACCTCATTAGGTTGTTTTGAAGTTTAGATAGCTTAATGTTTATAATGTGCTTGGTAGCATATATTATTTCATTAAATAACTCAGAAAGCCAAGAAATATACATAAGAATGTTACGTATATTCAACTTTCATTCAAAATTTATTTACTCTTTCATATCTCTTTTCATTCTATAAAATTTGCTTTCTGCACAACTTTCTAACCGTGTGAACTTGGGCAGGTTATGTATACCCATTTCTTTGTAATTGGAAATAATAAAAGTATACACACATCATGGAATTAGTGGGTATAATAAATAAAATTACACTGATAAAAGTCTTAAACAGTTTATCAGAGAGTAAAATCTCAATACATATTAATAATCTAGTGGAGGCCCTAGATATACAATAAATGTGATATTTCCCATTAGTGATGAACAGATGGGCTACCCAATAACCGACATGGAGGAAACCATCATGTAGGGATGTCATGAAGATTTTTACATCACATCTTATGCCAAAATAAAACCAATGTAAAAATTAAATCTTTAAACCTAACTGGACATGTGGGTACCTTTTTTTTTTTTAATCACACCAAGGCACCAAATAGAAAGACTATTTCAGGGATTTGCAAATCTTTCCTATAAAGAGCCATATATATTATACTTTTGAGGCTCATATAGTTTCTGTCACATCTCCTTAACTCTACTGTTGTAGCAGCAAAGCACCTATAGAAAGGTAAGTCAACAAAAGGTATAGCTGTCTTCCAAAAAACTATTTACAAAAACAGGCTAAGGGCCAGTTTTGGTCCCAGGGCCATAGTTTTCCAAGGCCTATCTTCCTCATATCAGTGTCCTAACCAAAATGTACAGACATCTCAGTAAAAATCGTGATAGCTCATCAAATTTGTCATATTATCTTGGCTCCATACTCTAAAGAACATGATAAAGAAACAGAAAATGTACTCTCTACCTTCAAAAACATTGTAACCCACTCAAGTGGTTCCAAATAAAGTGATACATGAAAAGTTACAAAGAGATACACAAATGTGTATCTCAAGTTGCATACAGTTAATTCAAATTATGTCAAAGCTTGAAGAAAATCATATGAAATTCAACTGAAAGATTTCCCAGTGGGATAGTAATTCTATCTGTGACTAATTTTCCACGAACACCAGCCTGTTTTTCTTCAAAAATATGAGGAAACTTGAAGATTTAATGTTCTTTCAAAGACTGGCTCAAACATTTATATTAAAAATGCGATACATTTTAAGCCTCATACTTTTTGAGGATTTTAAGTTTGAGCTTCACCCATGAAAATAATCTCTTAGGGCTTTACTTGCCATATTTCTGAAAGTAAAGCAGCTTTACAATCTCATTTGTTCATATTTTTCTCATCCTGTAATCAGACACTGACTTTTTCCTTTTTTTTCTTTTTTTTCTTCATGAATTGGATGACAAATTGACTTTCTAAAATGTAAGCTTGAGTTATGTCACAATTAGCTTGTTAAATTAACTATCAACTGTGTAATCAAGGAGTTATTTCCTAGTGAACAATTAAGTTTTATAAGCATTATTCTGTCTGTTCATTCTGGCATGACAAATGTAATGCTTTAGGCATCAAACTTTTCATCAAGTGTCTGTTAACATGTAATCTAATTCAGCTTGAGAATATACATTTTGTCCAATGGAAAGAAGGAGTCTCCATTGCACGCATTTAAAGAATGGCAAAACCATGTTCTTTTCTGATGCTTCCATTAAACACCTCAAGTTCTTTAAAATCTCCCATTGAGTCTTGGAATGAAGGTATGGCTTGATATAGTCACTGTTTCCCACAGAGTTCTCTAACACTGCCACCATCACCCCCCGCCCCCACCGCAGCAGGTAGTTGTTGACTTGCTTCTCTTCAAGCATGATTCACTATGTTCCTGCCACACTGGGCTTCTTAAACCACCAAAATCATTCCTGGGTCTTTGTATTTGCTATTTCCTATGACAAGAAAACTTTACCTATAATCTTATTATTATTAATATGTCTCATTAGTACTCTGCAAGTCCTAATTCATCTTTAGTTCCCCAAAGTACCTCTTCAGATTAATCTAAAGAAGATAAAACACATACCCTCCATCAATAACTAGAGATAACCTATTCCGTTTTCATAATCAAGATCTTAAATATTACATTTGTTTGTATATGCCTTTGTCTATTTTATGACTCCCTTCATGAATGTAAGATACGTAAGACCAGGGTTATGTGTTGTCTTATTCTTTGCTGTATCTCCAGCTCCTAGAAGAGGGTCAGCACATAATAGGACCTCAATAGAGGAAGAAAGAAAAGAAGGAAATAAGGAAAATATACGGAGGGAAAGGAGAGTAAGTCAAGAAAGAAGAGGAAGAAAAACTAAGAGACAGATAGTGGGTGAGGTCAACCCAGCCTCTTCTGGAATTGCCAGAACCACATCAACTCTTCAGAGCTCTTCCTTACTCTGTCTTCTCTTATAGGGTAAAGAACCACTTTGATAGTAAGGTTGTTTCTCCTAGGAAAGTCTCCTGTACTGTACAGAGGCAAGATCAGTTTGTTAGAGCAGCTATTTTCTTTGCTTCTGAGTTCACACTCAGTGTGCGTGTGTGTTTAGATTCTATTTTATCCAACAATTCATTATTGTCTGGATCCAGTATTTTTTTTTGGGCCTTCTTACTTACTGTTTCTACGACTTAAGCCCCATGACCTTTTTTCAACCTATATGTCTCTACATAAAATTTGATTTAAAAAAAACTCTTTCCAATTTTAATTCAAGTTTTAAGCAAAAAATCAACTACTAAATGATTTTTTCCTATTTCAGTCAGTATATTTTGCCATTATGGAATTTCTCCCATTAACTTTCTTTTCCATATTTTTACTAAATTAAGCAAAATGATTTTTAGAAAAGAGCTTCTACAATTTAATCTAGTATTGACCACACTGTCTCCCAGTCATGAATATTGCAGCTATTATTAGTATAGGTTATAATCACATAGATTTGATTTTGTGTTAATAGGAGAAAGAGGCAGAACTTGGGTGTCTAAAATTAGTAGACTTAAATTATGTAATATCTATTGAATGAAACCCCTAAAGCTAATAAATATGATTATATGTCTCAAAATAGGCTCATCAATAGTAACAAAGGTACCACTAGCTGAGGGCTTGAGGGCAGAGAGTTTATGGGAAATTTCTGCCTGTTTCTTTAAATTTTGGTGTGAACATAAACTACTCTAAAAAATAAAATCTTTAAAAATATAAAAAAGCGGGATAGAGATTGGATTAAGATGGCGGAATAGAAGGACTGGAGCTCAACATCTCTCCCAAAAAAAAACAGCAAAACTACAACCAAATGCCGATCAGCCTTCAACCAGTTTTTGGACTGTAAACTTCCAAAAAAGATACTCTGCTCAAGAAGACACAGCGGAGACCACATCAAGAGGTAGGAGGGGTGATTACGCGATAGAAGCAACCACATACCTCCCGGGTAGGAAGCCCCACAGACTGGAAAGTAACGGCATCACAGAGACTCAGCTACAGGACAGAGTTCTGAGCCTCACATCAAATCCCCATGCCTGGGGATTGGGCACAAGGACAAAGAGCCCCCAGAGCATCTGGCATTGAAGGCCAGTGGGGCTTGTGTGCAGGAGCTCCACAGGACTGGGGAAAACAGAGACCCCATTCTTGAAAGGCACACACAGACTTTCACGTGCATTGGGTCCCAGGGCAAAGTAGTCTCCATAGGAATCCAGGTGGAACCTGACTGCAATTCCTGGAGGATCTCCTGGGAAAACAGGGGTGACTGTGCCTTGTTGTGGGGGAAGGGCATTGGAGGTGAAGCTCTCGGGAACATTCAGCAGCCTGCATTTCTCTGGAGGGGGCCATTTCTGTGAAAATCTGGTCCCTCCCATCAGCACTGAGAGGTCCCAGGCCAAACAACAATTCAGGTGGGATCTCAACACCACCCATCAGTAAACAGGCAGCCTAAAGACCTCTCAGGCACACAGCCAGCGTCTAATCTCATCCAGAGACAAAGCCCCATCCATCAGAGGGAGAGGAATCAACCACACCTACTAGTGAGCAGGCATCACTCCCTCCCATCAGGAAGCCTACAGCAAGCCCCCTCCATACCAACTTTAGCCACAGGGGAGGCAAACACCTGAACTAAGAGAGGCTACAACTCTATTGTCGACACAAAGGTCGCCACACCAAAAACCTACAAAAATGAAAAGACAGAAAACTCTAACTCAGATAAGGGAGAAAGAGAAAAGCCCAGAAAAACAGCTCAGTGATGAGGAGATTATCAGCCTCCCAGAAAGAGACTTTAGACTGTTGATGCTGAAGATGATGCAAGGCATTGGAAATAGACTGAAGGCAAAGATTGATCATTTACAGGAAACACTGAGCAGAGAAATGCAAGATGTAAAAATTAAACAAGAAGAGATGCAAAATACAATCACTGAAATAAAAAATTCCTTAGAAGCAGCCAACAGGAGAATACAGGAGGCAGAAGAACGAATCAGTGAGGTGGAGGACAGATTAGTGGAAATCACTAATGCAGAAGAGAAAAGAGATAAAAGATTGAAAGGAAATGAGCTGAGTCTCAGAGAAATCTGGGATAATGTTAAATGCACCAACATCCGTATTATAGGGGTGCCAGAGGGAGAAGAGAGAG
>PVHT020003785.1:12537721-12577176 GCA_004024745.2 Catagonus wagneri
AAAAGGCAAAAAAAAAAAAAAAAAGAAAGTTATATTTGATTTTTAAAGTTAATTGTTTCACTAAGTCACTGCTGATAGAAATCAGTTCGATTAAGGGAACCAAAGAGAAAAAGAATAACCTGTTTTCTAAGTCCTTTACTAGCAAACACTAAATTGATATAGACACACATATGATAAATAAAATGATAAAAATGCATTGACTTTGACAATAAAATCACCAAGCCATTCAGTGAATTAATTTCCATAAGCTATCTGCGAACAGCACAAGTGAATCAGCTGTATAATACAACATCAATCATTACATCTAATTTCTACAGACATAATCTAGGGTTCAATGCTTCAGGCACTAGGTTTACTTCTAAGATAATATTAGTTGTGTAATAGTACTTTTGCCCTTGGCAAGTTGTTTCCATCTATCAGATAACAGAGACAACTCTGGTTCCTTAGTTGGGCGAGTGACTACTGACAACCCTTCAGAAGCATGAAGAAAAGACAAGTTTCGAAGATCCACAGTACAAAAATAAGCATATCATCACCCCGAGAGATAAGAAACCTTCTGCTACTGAAATGAAATCAAATCACTGGCACTATCGCACCAAACACACTGACATATTTTTGTTATTGTAATTTTATGTGGCATTCTCTAAGGACATGCAGTGTGTGTCACATTTCAAGACTGCAAATAATTCTTTAACTTTAATTAAGAAACTTGAAGAATGTTCTCCCTACTCATTGCCCCATTTCACTAAAAAGAGAAGGCCTTTGCTTAAAGCTTTGCTTTGTTTTGAAATCAAATTATCCATTTTAAAACAACATGTAAATTTTTAACATATGAAAAGTATTCACTCTGGAATTATTTTCATCATATTACTGAGACTACAATATTTTGGGTGACTCAGTGCAAATAAATAATTCACTAGCAAGTTACAATGTCCCTTTCTAAATTTAATTGCAGAGTCTGTAATGTTACATACTGCTATTGGGGGGGGGGGCGGGAATCTTAGCATGAGTGTTAATTTCCATGAAGAAACAGAAATCTAAGTATTCAAATCTATGCAGAATTTAAAGTTATCAAGTCACAAAGTAGTTAGTAAAAGATAGTTGTATGGTTGTGTGAAAAAGCCTCTGGTTGATGCTCATTATGTGTGACAGGAGCCACCTAATTTATAGTTTGTTTTTCCAAACTAGAGAGATTTGTTAAAGCAAGATTTGTTGGCTGGAGCACCAAAAGCAGACTTAGAGCAACTTTTTAGCTCTCCAAAGATTCTTCATTGTGAAAAGTAGTAACTATTTTAAACAATCAAGTATCTTTCCAAATCATTTTCACCTTTTGCATGATGTGGGAAATGTTTCTAATCATACATTAGTCAGTAAACTTTTTTTGTTGTTTCTGCTTTTTAGGGCCATACCTGCAGCATATGGAGGTTCCCAGGCTAGGGGTCAAATCAGAGCTACAGCTGACGGCCTACACCACAGCCACAGCAACACTGGATCCCGAGCCCACACCACAGGTCACGGCAGCAAGGATCCTTAACCCACTGAATGAGGCCAGGGATCGAACACGCATTTTCACAGATCCTAGTTGGGTTCATTACCACTGAGCCACGATGAAAACTTCCTAGACCATAAACTTTTTTTGGCCATGCCTGCAGCACATGAAAGTTCCTGGGGCAGGGATTGAACCCACACCACAGTAGAAACCCAAGCTGCTGTAGTGACAACGTCAGATTCTTAACCCACTGGGCCACAGGGGAATGCCATCAGTAAACTCTTTAATAAAACATTTGCACCCTGAGGTATAAAATCTATATATAAATACATCACGATCAGAGAGAAAATGTTTCTCAACCTATGAGTTAAAAGAACAAACATACCTCTACATCCTACATCTAGTAATCACTAAATTTCAATTTAAAAGTTGTGGCTCAACAGGTTAAAGACCTGATGCAGTCTCCATCTGATGCAGGTTTGATCCCTGGCCTCAATGGGTTAAGCATCCAGCACTGCCATAAAAAGCAGCTTAGATCGTAAATGCAGCTCGAATTCACCATTGCTGTGGCTGTCGCTTAGGCCTCAGCTGCAGTTCTGATTTGACCCATAGCCTGGGAACATCCATATCCTACAGATGTGGCCCCTAAAAAGCAAAAAAAAAAAAAAAAAAAAAAGGGTTCATCTGTCAGGGTTCAACCACTGAAAATAAAATGCCTTCTAGCTGATTTTAACAGAAAGGGCATTGCAGCACTTAAAATTATTAGATGAGTAAAATAAAAGACCATGGCTAAGCATCTGGATGGACTTTAAAAGCTACATCACAGAGCTAGGCCACCCAAAGTGTGATCTCTCGAGATATGAATGACCCCTACAACATTAAAAAGTCACAAGCTGGAGTTCTCACTGAGGTTCAGCAGGTTAAGAACCCAAATAGTTTGACCCCTGGCCTTGTTCAGTGGGTTAAGGATCAGATGTTGCCACAAGTTGCAGTGTAGGTCGCAGATGTGGCTTGGATCCAGTTTGACTGTGGTGTTTGAAGGCAGCTGCAGCTCTGATTCGACCCCTAAACTGAAAACTTCCATATACTGTAAGTGTGGCCTTAAAGAGAAAAAAAAAAGCCACAAGCCTAGCTGCTGACTTTAAAACAGCTTAGGAGGCTACCAGCCATACGAGAAAACCATACTATAGGAAGAATTGGAAATTTTAATTTCCTTTCCAAAGAAAAATGTCTGCCCAAGATGGAAATATTCCATACCTCCCCCAGGTACCTGGTCACAGCAAAAAAAGAAGCTGACTCACCCCCAAGAAACTAATTCAGTATCCCCTGTATTTAATAATACTCAGTCCCACTTTGTGTATGGTTCTCAGGTTGTTCCTAAAAGTATTTATCTTCTACTGGAGACTATCAAAGTTACTGGACAGTCTATTGAACCAAAATTCCAGGAAAATTCAAGATGGCTAACAGTGATAGAGCATTATCATTCTACTGGAGATTATCTCTACTGGAGATAATACTGGAATATTATCTTCTACTGGAGACTATCAAAGTTACTGGACAGTCTGTTGAACCAAAATTCCAGGAAAATCCAAGATGGCTAACAGTGATAGAGCATTATCATTTCACTAAAACTGTAAGTATAATTATTAATTCTAGGATGATACTCAGAAACAGAAGTTTTGCTAACTGGTATGCAAACACATAGGGTTATGTGTCTCCAAGTTTATAAAACCCAAGCGTTTAAAAGGACCTTATAGATCAGCAGGTTCCCCTACTTTTCAGGCAAGCATATCTGAAGGATAGTCATCTAGACTGTGTCTGGCATGCACTGGGAAGGGGTGCTCTGGCAAATCATTATTACACTCAATGCCTCACTCATCCTTCGGATCACCACTGCTAAGGGGTGCTCTGGCAAATCATTATTACACTCAATGCCTCACTCATCCTTCGGATCACCACTGCTAAGGGGTGCTCTGGCAAATCATTATTACACTCAATGCCTCACTCATCCTTCGGATCACCACTGCTAAGGGGTGCTCTGGCAAATTCATTATTACACTCAATGGCTCACTCATCCTTCCGATCACCACTGCTATTTCTCTATCATTTCTCTTTTCTCAAATCTAAGCTTCTTTATATGCTTCCATAACATCTTTCCCATCCTTTCTCAGTTACAGTAACAGACACTCTTGGTGCCATGCATGGGTTCTTGTAACTCCTCTTACTCCATTATTCTATCTATTGCCACTAATACTTTTTTCCTGCCACCTTCTTTGAAGGAGTGACTGGATAATGGAAGCTGCCTTGCCTGAAATCACAGGCAAGGTTGTGATCACCCTCCATTACATCCAGTAGCCAGTGACTGGTGTGAGGGGCATAGAAGTCCAGTTCTCTTTACAGTTCAGAACTCACCACAGGATCACACTGCAGCCAGATTTCAACTGAAAATACCTCTCTGGCTAGTTTCTCTCCTGCTTCATCACTCCCTTTCAGGTTTCTCTTGAAAGCACTGCTTTGAATTACTAGCATAGAAATCTCTGCCTTGGGTACTATTTCCAGGCACCCACTGAACAATGCTACCCTCCTTGAAAGCATCCTCAGCAACATTTTCTAAGACCACTTCTTGGCTCACTTTGCATCCTCTATTCCAAAGAGAAGAAGGCACTCAATAAATATCTGGAGAATGAATATCAGTAGCACTTTTCACTAAATATTAAAAACTTGTAATTATTTTGTAGTTTTCTATGATTGGAGCTTAAGCATCTTGAACACAGAGATTATATCTATCTTTCTCTGAACTGTTTTACAGTTTCACAACATAAGAATTGCATATCCTAAATGTATTAAGATTTCCTGATAAACACAATTTTTAAGCCACAGTATTACAGAACAAAGTTATCCTTTCCCTACAACTTTCAAAGAATTTTTCCACAGATTTTTTTTTTAAATCAGAAGACAAGAATATTGGAAGAGTCCTAAAGGAAAATATTGCCTTTATTTTGTGTTACAACTTGTGGACTGCAATAGGATTCATTATCTAGGCAGACAGATATGCTAGATGGGTAATATTAAAGTTCTGTAACCTGGGATGAAGAACGCCACCTCATTTCTAACAGGTCCCAAGAAAGGCTCCCTAGAAGAGCTGAAGTATTTCTCATAACCAGAGATATATGTGAATATCAAACAGGATGTCCTGGGTCCTCTCATCTCTTTTGAGAATAAGATCATAAAGACAAGTAGATACAATACTGGACAAAACAAATACCGAATATAAGCTTTTCAGTGCCCTAAGACCTTGGAGAGAGTTGTAGTCATTTATTAAATATTCCACCATATCAGTCGTTCAAGCAACATGTAATGCTTGTCTTTTCTTCCTTTCTTTCTTCTTTTTCCCCACTATTTCTATAGCTCTAATACATGTGATTGCAACTTTTCAGTTGCTTTGTTTTAATTATCCTTAAGTTGACAAAATTCCTCTGCTAACACTGAAACAGTCATAACACACTATCCTTGCCAGCTTGCCTAAGGAACAGAGAAAACTTCAGATACGCCAGGGGCCTGCCTTCTTTTCTCCTATCAGTATTTTCCTTTATTTTCTCAGTTCCATTTTTATGTTGTACAGTCATTTTGTATCTTTGGGCTTCAGACTTGCTATAGACTGGTGTAACTAGAGTATATATAGATAATGACAGATATTCTAATAAGTCTGAAGCAACAGAACCATATTCATAGAATACTGGCAGAGTTCACTTGGGGGAAATGATGGAGTTATATATCAGAACTTAAGGCATCATATTAAATGTCCACTCAGTAGTGGTAGAACAAATGCACAATTCAAAAGTAAAAGGAAATACCAACTATTTATGAAGCATCATTTAAGAAAGGAGAGATTGAGATGATTTTGAAATGATTATGAAACAAAAAGAGGGTCAGAGATTCTTTTTTCATGAAATGTTTACAAATTTTGCTGCAAAAGAATTTTCATCAACTTCATTGTAAACAGAAGTACATAGTTGAAGCTAAAATATAGTAAACCTTCATATTATGGCAGTGTTATTGTACCTCTTTATGAGCAGTAACTTTTTAGGGAGAATGTAAATTCATTATAGGTAAATCTGTAATTGTGTTATATGAATGCACATAATTTTTGAACAGTGTTAAATAGAATAACTAGTTACTAGTAAGGGGATAAGGAATTCCTATAAACAAGCCACATAAAGATAAGTCCTGTGTTAAGTTGGAATCCAATATGAAATTTTTTGGGGTAGTTTTCAGGACAATTTTTTGTCTGCAATAAGAAATTATTGGGTTGGAGTTCCCGTCATGGCACAGTGGTTAATGAATCCGACTAGGAACCATGAGGTTGCGGGTTTAATCCCTGGCTTTGTTCAGTGGGTTAATGATCCGGCATTGCTGTAAGCTGTGGTGTAGGTCACAGACACGGCTTGGATCTGGCGTTGCTGTGGCTGTGGCATAGGCTGGCAGCTATAGCTCGATTCCACCCTAGCCTGGGAACCTCCATAAGCCGCGGGTATGGCCCTAAAAAGCAAAAAAAAAAAAAAAAGAAATTAATTTTTGGGTTGATAGTTGGCTTTGTTGAATCCTTTTATAGTCTGTCTCCAGATGTTTATATCGGTTCTTAAATTCATTTTGTATTTCTACAAATTTGTAGCATACATTGGCGGTAAGGTCACTGGCACATGTGCATAAATCAATATAAAGGGAATAATTCTGAGATAAAGGATATAAAAAGCCAAAGTTCCTGATACCTAAAGAGTATTAACAGTTGTATTATAAATAGTATCACAACTTAAAATGGAGTACTATAAAAACTAATTATGAGATATTTCATTGTGAATATGTAAATATGCAGCATGTTATAATTTCCTCTCTTAAAGGTTTAACATTAAGCTAGAAGCACCAAAGAAAAAAGACCAGAATCAGAAATCTTCAGACAGCTAAAAATTATACTAACTTTACATATCTGCTAAGTATTTTAGATGAAAATCAGCTATCATGACCATGATCAAGGAAAGAAGGAACAGAAAGACACCAAGAACAAATTTAATATTCGCTACAGCCTGGGGGAAAAAAATCTCTAGGACCAGAACTCCAATTATTTGGTTGTTTTTAGCAACTTCATTAACTGATCCTGAGGCCTCAGAACATCACTTGAATCTCAGATTCCTTTCATCCGTCAACTGTAGGCATTCTGCCCACCTATATCACGAGTGAAGTAAAAATAAGAAAATAGGTCTGTATTTTGAAAATAGGCCTGATTTTATTGTTAATGCTTTTAACAATAAAGACAGGGTGCCTGTCTGGCCTGGCCTCCATCTACAGTCATGAATCTTATTTCATATCACATTGTTCCTTGGCTTCTACATACATGCCACCTTCTTTCAGTTTCTCCTCACCCCAGTTTTAGTCCACTCCCCACTGGCTCTTTGCACAAGATGTTCTTTCATCTGGAATACATTTCACCTCTGTACCCCACCCACAAGCCCCAACCTCTCTGCAAACCTAATGTATTTCTACTCATCCTTCAGATCTTGGCTCAGACACTATCTCCTCAAGTGAATCTTCCTGGACCTACTTTGTGAAATTAGGTCAAGGTCTCTCAAACAATCTTAAAGCATCATTATTAAGGCATCATCAACATTCCTTCACAACACTTGCCTCAGTTTTAATCTTCCACTCAATAATGACTATCTGCTTGATTCTGTCTTCCCCAGTAGTCCGGAGGAAATAGGACAGGATGTACATATTATTTTGTCCTAAAACTTCAACTAACAATAAACGGTTCTGTTAACCAGATGGGCAAAGTACAGATATCCATATGCTCCACTCCCTTACCACATATAGCTATTTGCTCAAATGTCACTTTCTTAGTTACTATCTAATATGAGATATGTAGTCCATGTGTGTGAAGTGTTTTCTTATTCTGTCAGAGCTTTCTGTCAGAGTTATCTCTTCTCATTAGCATAGCCCCAAACATGGGGCCTTCCCATTTCACCCTTCCTCCCCACAATAAATATCATTTGGGTCATTTCAACTAGCATGTTTTAAACTATGTGCAAAATCTCATGCTACTTACATTGGTTTTGAAAATGGATGAGTAGGAAAATACTTACTACAGACTCGTTTATCTCAAGGAGTCTATATCAAGAGTTATAATACAATTAGCTATATGATATACACTGAAAAATATACAAAGTAAATTACTGTAAAAGCTTGGTTAATAGATAGCTTGTTTGCTGGTACAGTGAATAAGACAACTCCTTAGTGAAGGCTGAACATGAACAAAGGCAAATGGATTAAGATAACCCTAAAGAAGATAATGTCTATAAACTAAATATCATTGGAATTTGCCTCCTCTCTACAATCAATTAAATAAATGAATCCACACCTTTTTTCCAAGAGAAGTTAGACCATTTAAAGATTAAAAATCCTTCTCCTGACTATATCTCCCTCTCTAGCCGTACATTAAAAAGAAAAAAAAAAAAAGGATGAATTATAAGAACTCTCTCTGGACATAAAGTATGATTCTGGAAGCCAATTCTTCTAATAGGATTTCTGAACACAAAAAATAAATAGAAATAAAACTGCACACATGACTCATTAGAATTGATTCATGAAAAGTCGTTTAACCAATAAAATGGAGTTTATATTTAAAAGAAAAAAATGTTTTTTTAAGTTTTTCTTAAACTTTTATGCACTCACAAAAACTAGAAAGAGGCTTACCAAGTATAATGTAGGAAAAGATTCACAATTACGTTAGAATGTTTTTCACTGGGATGTAAGTTACAGTAACTATTGTTCTTCTGCTCAAAAATGATTTTCTCTGGTAGTCTTAGGTATTTCCTTTATCAGCTTTATATTATTGATATTTTACCCAATATTCTGTCTAAATATCAAAATAAATTTCAGTGCAATTATTGCTTTTAAAATTACAAATTCTGAATTTAAAAGCCTTACATAATGATATCATAGCTAAATTTCAATCTATTTCTTTTATAGGCAGAAATAAACTTTAGGGGAACTGTATTTTCATGGAATGAAAATATTGTCATCAGAGTTGATCTTTCTCTTCTAAAAGTTTCTCAGTTTGCATAGCAACATTTGTGCAAATGCAGAAGCCAGAGCCACACAAATCTTGAGTGAGCCTTATCAGTTGGAATGTGTCAGAAATAGAAGCTCATTTTAACAGATAAACCATGCTGGTTTTAGAGAGGTCTTTATAGACAACAGTGCTAGAAACTCAAGCATCCCCAAGATAACTTTAAGACTACACATTTGAAAAGGCAGCATTTTTTAAACTCCAAGGAAGCAGTTATTTCATCTGATTACCTGAGCATGTCCTAATTACCATACTGATGTCTCCAGGCAGCCATTACCCCAGGTTATGGCTCCCTAAGGAATCATACCAAGCACCTGAATGACCTCTCATTATCCAAGGAGCTGAGCAGTAATAACTTTCCTTAGGATGGAGCTAGTTTTACCTAGAAGTGAGGATTTATTCTTTCTTTTCTCTGGCCCAGGTATAAACCATAGTTCATTTAGCTTCAACTTTCCTGGTTTGCTAGACACAAAGTTTGCAGATTTATTGTCCAATCCTTGCATTCTGATTTTATTACTATAACACAATTTTTCTGTTTAAGTGAATGGTAAAATTATTTTCTTTGAAGAGGAGCTAGGGAATTGAAGTATTAATGCTCTGAGAAAAAGATTTTAATTTCTTACTGGTATTTGTAAGACTTCAATCTTTCCACCAGGATGCACTGCTGGTGGAAATATAAATCGTTAGGGTTTTTTGGAATTCAGTAAAGAGTTAATTAAAATCTCTGGGCTGTGATATCATTTCTAAGACACTATCCCATAGATAAAGCACTAAGGGTACACGTAAAGAGGTTTATAGCAACTGGATATTTATAGCGCAATACAAACAAAAACCTAGACACAAAAAAAGTAAATGTTCATCATCAAGTAAATGGTTTGAATAAGTGTGAATCCATCCCTCATTATACTATGTAGCTATTCAAAAAAGTGAGCGGTCCTCAAATTCTAGCAAAATGATGAATGTCAGCAAAACACAAAAAGAAATTTCCAGATGCTAAAAGCAAAGAGGAAGCTGAAAACCAGAGTAGTGGGCATGCATGCTGATGGTGCAGTAGCACTGGGGAATTATAGGAGCTGACAATGGCTAGAGGTGTGGGGTAGTTGTTAAACCCTACAGTACAGGAGAGCAGGCCTTAGGCCTGCATTAGGTAGGGAATTAGAACTTAGCCCTCCTATCAATAGCTGGATCCTAAAAGGGCTACAAGTCCAGCACAAGAAACACTCCATTTCATTAACTCACTGACCCAGGGAAATGACAAGGAAGATTTGCCAGATGCCCTCAATGCCCTGTCCATGTCTCCAGACTGAAACAGAAAATACCTGAGATTATAATAAAAAGTAATTGAGGGACTAGTGTGGTCTTTTGACTTCGTGCATCAACAAGGCAAGCTTAAACTACTGGAAAGAATGTCCCTCACAAGTGTCCTGACCAATGACAGGTAGGCTGTGTGTATATAAACATCTCCTCATTATCCCTCCTTCTAGGAGAGGTTCCTATTATCTCTAGCAGGACTGTGCTCTAGTTGCCCACAGTGGTAACTTGCTTCTATATACTAAAAGTGAGCATGTAGGAATTGAAAATAAAAACACAGTATCATTTACAATTGTCAATCAACCTTAGTTGGGTATCTTTTTCTATTTGTCTCATTTGACCATTCTCCTTGGATAATTTCCCAAATAAACTGCTTATTTGAATCCTTATCTTCGGGTTGTTCTGGGCAAACCCAAACTAAGGTTCAGTCTGTCCTGAATATGGAAAGGGGAAAAAAAAAATTCTCACTTAAGAACTGTCTCCCACTGATTTAAAGTACAAATTTACTATGCACAGATGAGACAGAGAAATACTGAGTCACTGAAATATTTTAAAAACTGGGGAGAGGCAAATAATGCCCCTAAGGTGCCTGACAAAAGCAAATTTAAAACCATTCCAGAAAAACGCTTCCCCCAAACTTGTCATATTTTCCTTCTTCAAGGAAGAACATTTTTGTGTGTTTAAAACGGGCTATTACAGTATAATTAAAACACACAAAGAAGCAACCCACTATGAATTAGTCAAGGACAAAATAAGCATGGATCAGTGCTTTCCAAAACCTGAAATAAAAATTTGATGAATAGAATGTCATTAAAATTATGTGATTTTTAAAATTATAGAAACAATATAAAAATATATATGATGATGATAGCTAACTTTTTCTAAATGTTTATGATGAGCTAGGCAATTATTCCTGGACCAAAATAATGTACAATTCTAGGTAAGCCAATAACTTGAGTTTTATTTACTATTATTTTTGAGTACTGATACCAAGAAACTGATTTTCTCATAATAAATGTATACATCACCACTCTTTTCAAAATGGTGCTATAAATTCTAGCCACTGAAATAAAAGAATAACATACACAGGAAAGGAAGAAATAAAACTGTCCCTAATTGCAGACAGCATAACTGCCTATGCAGCAAATTCCAGGGGCTCTACAATTCAACAAGTTTGCAAAATACAAGATAAATACACAAAAAAATAGTTCTTCTATATACTACAAATGAACATGTGGACACTAAAAGTTAAAAATGCACTACCATCTACTACTGATCCAAAGAAAATGAAATGCTTATATGTATAATGAAATATGAAAAAAATATTCATAGTATATAGTACACTGAAAATTACAAAAAAATGATTAAAAAAATCAAATCAGACCAAAATAAATGGTGAGATGTCACATGTCCATGTACTGGAGGGCCCAACATAATAAGTTACCAATTCTCTCCAAAATGGTCAGAGTATAATGCCCTTTCATCAAAATCTCAGTTTTTTTATTTTCTGTTTTAGATCTAGATGAGCTAATTCTAAAATGTATATGGAAAGTAACTCTCCCTAGAAGAGCTAAAACAATCTTGAGGGGGAAAAAAAGAAGGATGAGGTATCACTCTAACAAATATTAAGTTTTGCTGTATAGCTATGGTAGCCAAAACTGTGTGGCACCAGTAAAGGTGGAGACACATAGATCATAAGGGTTCTCATTAGTGTATCAGATTTATCTAAGTCCTCAAACCACAAGAGGAAGTAGAATTGTATACTAAAACATGTACATGGCTTTGATTCCTTTGTCCCTTTAATAACCTTCCTTGACATCATATCTTGTCCCATTTTACCTTTACAACTCTTTAAGTACTTTTACTGTTCTCATTTAATTGGTGAAGAAATGATGTTTCAAGATGTTATGAACCTTGCCCAAGGTCCCAAGAGCCTGGTGTTCAGATACTAGAGTGAAGCCAGACAGTATGACTCCTCAGCAGTGCTTGGTTTATAACCATCAATGATTTCCTGACTCTTCCGCCCCTTCTGACTTCAGCAATTTCTGTCACTACTCTAAGCTTCAGTTTACTCACCTATTACATTTTAAATTAATACGTCCCGTAAAAGATGTTTCTAAAAAAGAAATAATGCATTCATATAGCCTTAAAAAAATGTAAAAATCTTCCAACCTCCCATCACTGCCACCATAGTTTCTAAAAGGCGTCCATCAATAGAAAAATATGAACCAATGAATTGATTCTGAATATGTAAAAACAGAAGTATAAATATTGCGTGTTCTTCCTGGGGCTGTTAGAAGGAAAAAGAATTTTCTCCCTGGCTTCCAAAACACTGGCTCTTTCTTTCTTGGCCTATCCCTAATCCCAGAGCCAGAACTTTTAAGAGATAGCTTTGACTGTGAACATCTGTTCACTCCTCCATCAGTCCCCACTAAGCAGTACATGAGGTTTCCGTTGGCTTTGTCAATCCTCTGAACATGAAGAGGATTCTAAGGAGATTTCGCTGGATTTCTTTTTTATGCATGAAAGAGCTACCCTTTCTTACAACTCTACCATCTGGGAATAAATGCCCTCATGAATCTGTACGTTGTTCTAACAAATATGTCCCCATCTTTGCACACAAGGAATAATCTGGCAAATTCTAGTTCCAAATAGAGGGACTGATGAATATGGGGTGTACAGAATATAAAGTTTCTAATGACCCATCAGGGAAAGACTGTGAGCTTTGGCCCTGAAATGATCCCACAGAAAGCTGAATAACGGAGAAATAAATTGTCATCTACAAACACTGATTGCCTAGGATGACAGTAAGCAGATTTTTTTTATGTATTCATAAGTGGTCACCTGGCTTCTCACTGTTTTTTGACCAACCAAAGCCCAAGGTCCCCAGGTCTTTTCCTTCCACTTTATCTCAAAATTCTCAATGCCTTGCCAATCCTCTCTAAGTGACAGCTCTATGACTTCAGAGGCATGTTACAAGCTGGTGACCAGAGCTCTTTTTATGTTTTTTAAACCGCAGTGCTCTGCCAATATCAGGCACATCTTGTATTCTTATAAAGAAAAAATAAAAATTTATGATCAATTCAAATTTTTAAATCCCAGCACCACTCATCTCATTGACTGGCATTATTTTATATGCATTCATATACATTCATTCAAGACCAGGTACAAAATATTATTCAATAAACTTTGAAGTAATAAAAACATGTCAGATGTAAGTTTATTCCCTAGCTATCACTAAAAGTGAAGAAATGTTTGTAGACACTTTATTTATAAATATGATATAGTAATAATTTCTGGATTAAGATTTAATTAAAACCTCAATTAATATCGATTTATACTAGTATTGGTGGTTTAAAAACTGACTAAAGCTAGAATGTGCCAGTTTGCTGATAATGGAATTCTATTAACGGAGATGTTCAAATTGCCTTAGATATATTATTTATTTAGACTTTTTAGGGCTTCACCTTTGGCATACAGAAGTTCCCAGGCTAAGGGTCAAATTAGAGCTGCAACTGCTGACCTACACCACAAACACAATACTGCCAGATCTGAGCCACATCTGCGAGCTACAACACAGCTCACGGCAACACCAGGTCCTTAAACCACTGAGAGAGGCCAGGGATAGAACTCACAACCTCATGGTTACCAGTTGGGTTCTTAACCTGATGAGCCACAACAGG
This sequence comes from Catagonus wagneri, assembly GCA_004024745.2. NCBI lineage: Eukaryota > Metazoa > Chordata > Mammalia > Artiodactyla > Tayassuidae > Catagonus > Catagonus wagneri. Next base: position 12,551,325 of record PVHT020003785.1, read on the forward strand.
AACTCCTGTTATTTTTAACTCAAATAAAAATGAGTGCATTGTTCATCATTTAAAAATTTGTAGGGTTCACATTTAATTTTCTTCTCTAACTCAATAATTAAAACCCACAGATTATATTTTAAACAGTTTTTAATATTCTTAGTTGTTATTATTAGTTTGAGTTATTTTTAACTATTGAAGATTTTTGATGTTTTATAAGGGTTTTTTTTTTTTGGCCTTTCTGCTTTTTCTAGGGCCGCACTTGTGGCATATGGAGGTTCCCAGGCTAGGGGATCTAATCAGAGCTGTAGCTGCCGACCTACGCCACAGCCACAGCAAGGTGGGATCCCAGTCACGTCTGCAGTCTACACCACAGCTCACAGCAACGCCGGATCCTTAACCCACTGAGCGAGGCCAGGGACCAAACCCGCAACCTCATGGTTCTTAGTCGGATTCGTTAACCACTGAGCTACGACGGGAACTCCTATAAGGGTTCTTTATATAAAATATAAATATTTTGATTCAGAACATTTTAGTGGTTTTAAATATTCAGGAATTCAATACACAGGCTATTTGAATACCTTTGGAAAATGGAGAATAATTATCAGTTTTCTAAATAGACTCTTATTTATTTAATCTTCTGTAAGCAACTATGTGTGCCAGGTGCTGCTCTAAGTTGTATTAATTCATACTGAACAGGACAAAATCCTGTCGAGGAAGTTTACATTCTATTGAGTATGATAAGGAAAGGCAATCATTACAAGCAAAATTTACCTACGTTTTCACTCATAATGGTTATTTCTTTATATTGTTCATATTCTTTGTTTATGTCCATTCTTTTTGCAAAGTGAAATGGCATTATAAATCAGAAACCGTAATAGCATGCCAATGAACAGAAATAGATCTTAACTGAATTTTCTCTTAATTAAAACTCTAGTTTGAGAGGACACCGTGCTTCATTCTGCTCAACACAGTGACTTCAGTTTTAGACCTTAACACTAACAATAACAGCCAAACTTAATTGATATCTAATTCAGCCATATGAAATTAATGATCTAGTTTCAGCAGTATGGCATTTAATCACGTGTACTTATTTTAAACAGACGTGCATTAAAAGAAAAAATTACCCTACTATAAAACATGTTCACATGAGAATACAAGATTTTGTGTGAATTCCTTGCAGTCTAACATTTGTTCTAATTGATGAAGAGACAAAAGTAATCTGTTCTTTGAATAGCTGGGCTTATCTTAGCAATCTTGTTTTGAAAATATCACCATCCAACTCAATATTTATGTTCAGTCACATGAACAGAGACTATTATAAGCCCCATATTCTAAGAACCCATATCATTATCTTTCCAACCTTTCCCTTTGGCTTCAATGGAAGAAGATTTGCTAAAATAGCTAAATATCCACTCACAAGGAAAAATAAATACAGTGGGAATCCTGCAGTTTGAAATTTTTCATAGTTCATTTATTCCAGGTCTTCCCTTTTACATAACAGTATATTGTAGACAGTCTTGTTGAGTCCTAAAAATCTATTTTTTATGCCGTCCACTTTATCCCTCAGGTTATAAAACAATATTACCACTATCAATTAAAAATCAAGGTGATAATGTTTGATTCAAGTATTTATCCAACCATAAATATGTCTCCAACCACTTACTTTCCAAAAACTTCTTGGCAGAAAGCAGGGAACACCATCCTAAAACTACAGTTTAAAACGGGAGATTTTTTTTTAAGTCTATATATATTCATTATACTCTTGGCTCCTGTGTTCTTGTGGATAAAAGCAACAAATTCAGAACTTATGAGTGGAACAAAGGGAAGATATAAACATCTAATCTTTCAGGAGAAACACTGAAGGAAAAAATGTTAGTACCCAGAACATTTATCATCATTTGATGCAGTGCACATTTATTGTTTCAAACTGTCAGCAATTTTTCACAAGAATCAACAGCTGAAAAATACCAAAATCCGTTTGATTTGAACCTTTGTTTCATTTCAAGATAAGCTTTGCAGAGGAGTTGCCAGGATTATTTCTTAAAAATTAGCTGTATTTAATTCAGTTCAGCTTCAAACGTAAATACTTGATGGGATATTAAAATTACAATTTTTCATAAGACCTCTAGATGCCCAATACATTATGCCACTAAAATAACTTAATCAGTAGAAAAATATTGAGATTTGAAACATATGCGTAAATTCTTTCTTTTAGAGTATAAGAATCTGAAAGAAAACTAAGGGAATTATGGAAAAATACTATCAAGGACTGTGAAGAGAATAGCTTCCCCCTCCCCCAAATGTGATTTGCTAATGACTTTGGGTTGTAAGTTTAATTCTCATTAAGAATGGCAAGGAAAGGGTAAGATCAATAGCTTAGTTGCTCAGAATTTTATTTCATTTACTATTTTGGCTGTGTCCTCAGCATGCCAAAGTTCCTGAGCCAGAGATCGAACCCTCACCACAGAAGTGATAACACCGAACCACTAACCACTAGGCCACCAGGGGACTCCCAGGAGTTTTAATTAATAACTTACTCTGTGTTTCTTTAGAAACCTCAAAGCAAGTAAGAGAAATAGATTACTAATGTATAGACATCTGCATTTAAAGGTGATCAGTATGGATCAGTATCAGTTTTGGAGACTCTAGAAGGTCTTCACTGCACAATGAGGCAGTGTCTTACATACTGGCAGGCTGTACATGTGACTCATTGCCAGCAAAAACTCAAGCAAGCACATAGCTAGTACTCCCTTCTCAAACGAAGACAACTGACTTTATATGCAGTTAAAAACTCTGTGTTTTTAAGATATAATCAACGTTAGGCTGAATATTTTGTTATGGTGAAAATAAACTATTTTTCTGAGGCTTAATTCTTGACCCACCATCAGTAACACAACTTTTCCTATGTCAGTGATTTTTTTTCTTTTTAGGGCTGTACCTGTTGCACATGAAGTTTCCCAGGCTAGGGGTCAAATTGGAGCTGTAGCCACAAGCCTACAGCACAGCCACAGCAACACCAGATCCTTAACCCACTGAGCGAGGCCAGGGATTGAATCTGCATCCTCATAGATACTAGTCAGATTCGTTTCTGCTGAGCCATGATGGGAATTCTTATATGTCTATGATTCTGATTGCTCCCTTTTCTCTATGCCTATAAGCAAGATGATGATTAACACAAAATCCAGTCTCTTTTATTGTGTTCACAGAAACAGCATTATAATGTCTGTAGATTTGAGGCATGAGACCACAAATTAAGTTTTAAGTAAAAGTGAGCTACCTAGGCAAATGCCCTACTTTCTACGATTGTGAATTCAATCTTCATCAGAGGCCATGAAAATGTATTTTGTACTAGTGATATTCAGAGGAAACAATTTATCTAAGATAAAGTCTTAGGTCTAAGACTTTCTGCACTATGTAAAGGGTAAGGCTTAAGAAAATAAATTCATTCCACATAGCTGTTTATCACAAGGTATGAGTCCAGGCTCCTCTTGATTTACAACTACAACAGACATTAAGCACTATTTTATAAAAGATACTGGCTTCCACATATACTTGGAACATATTCTTTCTGTCTGGAGGTATTTCTTTCAATTGTGTAGTCAGCAAAATACAACATAACTTTGCTTAAAAGCAAGTCATATCCTCTATCAATGACAAATGGGTAAAACAGAACTACCAGATCTTCCTGCAGATGCAAATATTTTAGCAGATTTATCTGGAGTCAAGGTTTTTCCCTAAAACCTTATGAGGATAAAAGAGATAATCTATTGAGAGCTTTGGTAGATTCTAAGGCTTTATTTGGAAATAAAATATTGTATGTTGTCATCATACAGATCCTATTCCAAAAAGTTTTTCTATTAATTTGAAAATGAGATAGATACTAGATTATATAGGATTTTTGCTGTAAATAATAAGCATCCATCTTGAATGAGCTAAAACAGAGAATATGTTAATCATAAAAATCTGGCTGCCTCAAGAGAACCAAAGTTGAGGAGTGGGACAAGGCCTCTGCAACTACTTAGAAGTCAGAACTTTGACCACAACTATCTCTGCTTTTCTATGAACTACTGTCTATCAATTGGCACTGGTCCTCTCCTCTTTCCTCCTTTCAAAACCATTTACCTCTTCTCCAAGACCTCCCCTGGCACCCAATCTTGGATCAACCCAGCTCCAGATTTAAATGGGGTCAATGAATCCCTCTTCTAGAATTTGAGAGCTAGGAATGAAGCTGTAACACAAATTATGGGAGATTTAAACTTCTGTTATCAATACCGTTCATAAAATACTCTGACCCTCATCTCCGGTGACCTCTCTAACTACCACATGCAAACTAACCAACTACCATCTTCTTTGGGAAACTCTCCACTGCTACTTAAAAATTCAATTTAACATAAATAAGACTTGTATATAAAGTGGTGGATGTCTTCTCAACCTTGATGAACTTCCAGATCTAGATTTTAAAAGGACCAGAAGAAGTAGTATTTCTATAATCCCTAATTGTTGTGTTTATTTACTCTTTCCAACCTTACAGGGTAACATAAAATCACAGAAGTCACATGACAAAATATCCTCAAAGAAATTTTAAGGAACGTAATTGCAAGTACATCCTGAAACGTTACATTAGAGACTCAGGACAACATATGTGGAAAGAAAAATAGGTGGCTGGAAAAACAGAAGTTTAATATGAAATGAAAACTTCTGGTAAGATTTCAATATGAAACTTTAATTAGCTTTAGAAATAAATGCTATTTCTAATGTACAAATATGTACATACTGATATGAAAAATATACTTACATTTTTAATTAAAAGTCAGCTTTGTCAGTTTGGATTGTTAACTAGCTCATATCTGTTTTTCATAAAGGTCCTATAAATAAATACATGATAGAATCAAACTCCTTGAAGTAAAACAATGGGAGATAAAGTTAAATTTAATTCTATGGGTTTCTGCTCAGAAGTTTCCAAGTTTATTAATTAAAAGAATCACTGAGATAATCCACATAAATATATTCATGCTTGTCATTTAGGAAATTCATGTTTGTCGGTACCAAATATGCATGCTATTCATGTACAATTTTTATTTAATTAAAAATTTAGAAAATTAAAAAATTATGCAATGAATATGCCTAAATCCATCAACTAGAGAAGATGAAGCATGGTACTGCCATTTTTGGAAGGTTCCTCAAGGAAGATATTGAGAATTAATTAAAAGTAGAATTTTTAAGTCATTAAGTCATTTTAAGCATTCATTTAGGTAATAAGATTCTGATAAATGTGACATTATGCTAACCAAACTGAATTTTTATTCAGGAAGTAAAAATAAATTAATAGCTACAAAGGCAATTAGAACTATTCAGCAAAATAATTGGATTTATGAAGTCTCTTAAGCAGCCTCAAAAAAACGTGAATGTGAGATTAAAATTTTCATTTTGCAAATATGAAAAACACAGGAAGAATTTTTTATGAATTATTTAACCCAAATGAAACAGCACCGCAAAATCACTTGTATCTAGTTTATTTATGTGATAATATATACTAATGTCACTGTGATGTTGTAAGGCAAAAATGACTTAATGCTTTGGAAGGCACTGGATTATTTTTTTTCCCATCTGAGTCAGTGTGTTGTACTCTGTACCTAAGCTGTTGCAGAGTCAATGCCATTATGATCAGCAAATCCCATTTCCTTTTCCTCTAGGGCCTAAATCCCAAAAATGGCAATTCTACACTTGAGCTTTGCAAATTAATGGGTGTTAGGAAATCACATTGCATACACTTTTAATTTTCCAAGATTTTAACTAAGTAAAAATTGAACTGTGAACAGTATTTGATATAGTACCCATAAGCATGAATTTCCTAAATGGCAATAATAAATATTTTATATGGATTATTTTAGTGACACATTTAATTAATGAACTTGGAATTTTTTGAGTTATAACCTGTAGAAGTATATTTGATTTTTTCAATTTATCTCTTCAATGGACTGTAAGGGTAATATGCCACTCCTAGCCCACACTCCTACAGCTTTTTGCATGACTTTCCATGGTCAGCCATATGCAGAGGACCCAGTGCAGGATTCCAAGGCTTTTAAGGATGGTGGAGACCCAATATGAAAGGATCCCAGTCCCTAAATGACTATCTGGAGGAAAATGCACTGCAATGGAAAATCTTTGTGAGTGAGAAATAAAATTCTATTTTGTTAACCCACTGAGATTTGCAAATTGTTGGCAATAGCTGTTAGCCTACATTGATTTAAAAGCCTGATTTCTAATAAGTGTTTTACTAACTGTAGGGAACAATGAGCTGGATACTTTATTCAAAGAAACTCAAACCCATTGCTATTAATAGGAAATCAGGACACAAATAGGCCCAAGAGTATCATTGTCATATACTGACTTTTTTTGGTAATGATGTACTTTCATGAATTGTAATAGGATTGTAACAATTAATATTTATTATGCACATAATAAGTGCCAGACACTGAGTTAAGCACTTGACATGTATAATCTCAATAAACTTCAGCATCAATTCTACGAGACAAGCAGTACCATCACTCCTCCAACACAAATATTTAATAGCTGATCTTAGGAAGAACACCTTCATTATCTGAGCTTCAGATTTTTAAGATTCCTCTTAGTAGTAACATTTTTTAATTCTCACCAAGAATTAGGATGTTTAAAACTATGCAGATATCAACCTCTTTTTAAATCAATTCCTCATTTATATGCTTTTTCCTATCATAGAAATTATTTCTTAAAATTCTAAATTATGAAGTTGGGGTAAAAATAAAGTTGATTCCCCCACCAGATACGGAAATTTTCAGAGGTGTTATGGGACACTCCCCCCCACCCCACCCCCGCCTTGGAAGAAACAGGCAAAAAAAAAAAAATACTGTTGTTTAGGATTTAGAAACTCAGTGTCTTGGGCCTATAATGAACAATGAATCAAAGATTGCGAGACAGAGAAATGTGAGACCTAGTTTGAGGAACAATTTCATACGTGAGCTATACCAGATGTACAGAAAATTTACAGAAAACCATTTCTATAGGAAGATGTGAGCTTAATGGAATCACTCCTTTGACATGTCCTCCTGAGTTACCTTGGGGCTCACTGGCCCACCCTTGAGAGTGGCTGTTCTCACAGGTGACCATGACATCTTTTGTTCTGCCACTAACTACAACCCAAAGAGGAAAGGGGGAATATCAAGATATAAGTGATAAAGGTGAAGGGGAAGGTGCATGCAGCCATGCACACATCTTACACAAGTTTTCTGCCAGTCTCGTGAAGGTTGCTACCAGTCACAAACATCAGTCATCACTAACGGATTTTAGTGTTTCTCTAGATATGAGGAGATGCAAGAATTGGGCTCACAAAATCTTCTGAAAATAACTATCTGAAAGCCCGTTCTTCCAGTTTTCTCAGAGCACAGAGTGCCTCACTCCTGATCTTCACTCGGGGGTGCTACGGGTTGGCAGCTGCAGTAGCTCATGTTCTATCCCATGCAGAGGCTTATGGTAAGTGCCAAACTTCAGATCACACAACCCTGCCTCAAGCAAATCTGTATGCATTATTTTTTCCAGCAGCATTTGCTATATTTCACATCTTATGTCACATTTAGGTAAACATCTGCAATATTTCAAACTTTATTTGTTATGGTGATCTATGATCAGCGCTCTTGGATACTGCTATTGCAATTGTTTGGGGGCACCAAAACTGTGCCCATATAAGGTAGCAAACAATCTATAAATGCATGTGGTGACTGCTCCACTGACTGGCTGTTTCCCCATCTCCCTCTCTCCTTGGGCTGACCTATTTCCTAAGACATAGAAACACTGAAATTATGCTAATTAATAACCATACAATGTCCTCTAAGTGTCAAATGGAAGGAAGAGTCACACGTTTTAAGTCAAAAGCTAGAAATGATAAAGCTTAGGGAGGAAAGCATGACGGAAGGTCAAATAGGCCAAAAGCTTTGCCTCTTGTATTAAATAGTTAGCCACGTTGTGAATGCAAAGTTCAAGTTCTTAAAGGAAATTCAAATGCTACTTCAGTGAACATACAAATAAGAAAGCAAAACAGCTTACTGCTGATATGCAGAAAGATTTAGTGGTCTGGATAGAAGATCAAATCAGCCATCAACATTTCCTTAAGCCAAAGCCTAATCCAAAGTAAGGCCCTAAGTCTCAATTCTATGAAGGCTCAAAAGGTGAGAAAGCTGCAGAAGAGTCTGCAGTTAGCAGAAGCTGGTTCATGAGATTTAAGGAAAGAAGCCATCTCCATAACATAAAAACACAAGGTGAAGCACCAAGTCTGATGTAGAAGCTGCAGTAAGTTATCCAGAAAAATCTCACTAAGATCTTTAATGAAGGTGGCTACAATAAACCACAGAATTTTGAGGCAGACAAAACAGCATTATATTGGAATACGCCAATATAATAGGACTTTCAAAACTGGAGACAAGAAGTCAATGCCTGGTTTCGAAGCTTCAAAGCACAGGCTGACTCTCTTGTTAGGGGATAATGCTGCTGATGACTTGAAGAAAATGATCATTTACCATTCTAAAAATCCTAGTGGCCCTAAGAATTTGGCTACATCTACTATGCCTGTGCTCTAACAAAGCCTAGATAATAGCACATCTGTTTTAATACAGTTCACTGAATATTTTAAGCCCACTGTTGAGACATACCACTCAGAAAAAAAAAAAAAAAAAAACATTCTTTTAAAAATGTTACCACTCACTGATAACACATCTGGTCACCCAAGTCACCCAAGAGAAATATACAATGAGAGTAATGTTTTCAAGCCTGCTAACACAACATCCTTTCTGCAGTACATGGATCAAGGAGGCATTTCAAATTTCAAGCAATATTATTTAAGAAATACATTTCATAAAGCTATAGCTGCCATAGATAGTAATTCCTCTTATGGCTCTGGTCCAAGTCAATCTAAAATGTTCTGGAAAGAATTCACATTCTTGATGCCATTAAAAACATCTGTGATTCAAGGGAGAGGTCAAAATATCATTAACAGGAGTTTGGAAAAAGTTGATTCCAACCCCCCAGATGACTTTGAGGGGTTCAAGACATCAGTGGAGAAACTAACTAAAAACATGGTGGAAACTAGGAGAAACAGAAGTGCACCCTGAAGATGTTATTCATTTGCTGCAACCTCATGATAAAATTTTAAGGGATGAGGAATTGCTTCATATGGATGAGCAAAGAAAGTAGTTTCTTGAGATGGAATCTACTCCTGGTGAGGAAGCTGTGAGGTTTGTTAATACAACAACAAAGGATTTAGAATATGACATAATCTTATTTGATAAAGCAGTGGCAGGTTTTGAGAAGACTAACTCCAGTTTTGAAAGATATTCTATGGTGGGTCAAACAGTATCAAATAGTATTGCATGCTACAGAGAAATTGTTGGTGAAAGAAGAGTCAATTGATGTGGAAAACATTATTATCTTATTTTAATAACTTGCCGCAGCCACCCCAACCTACAGAAGCCACCATCCTCATCAGTCAGGCAAATATAAACATCAAGACAGGCCCCTCCACCCATAAAAAGACTGACTCACTGAAGCCTCAGATGATGGATAGCATTTTTAGCAATAAAGTATTTTTTAATTAAAGCACATATTGCTCATTTAGACACAATTTCATTGCACATTTAACAGATTACAGTATAGTGTAAACATAACTTCTCTACACACTGGAAACAAAAAATTCATGTGCTTCTTATTGTGGTATTCCTTTATTGTGGTGGTATGGAACCAAACCCATAGCACCTAGAAGGTATGCCTGTATTTCCTCAAAATGCATTAAAATATATATTTATACAAAGACTTCTACACAGATGTTCACTGCAGTCTTGTGTATCACACCAGTAATTGGAAAGAAGGAGAATTTCTTCAACAGGGAGCATGTATTAATATATTTTGGTATATTCACACAATATAGTACCACTCTGTAATAAAAGAAATGAACTACTCAGAGTTCCCGTCATGGCTTAGAAGTTAATGAGCTCAACTGGTATCCATGAGGACATGGGTTTGATCCCTGGCCTAACTCAGTGGGTTAAGGATTCTGTGTTGCTCTGGCTATGGCACAGGCTGGCAGTTGTAGCTCCGGTAATGACCCCTAGCCTGGGAACCTCCATATGCCATGAGTGTGGCCCCAAAAAGACAAAAAACAAAAAAAATAAAAGGAATGAACTACTAGTAAAAGCACCAACATGGATAATCTCACAGACACTAAGCCAAGCTAAAAAGGTTAAAAATTATTTTTTAAAGTGCTATCCAAAGATTCCATTTATATGACAATAAAGAACATACAAAATGAATCTTTAGTGCTAGAAATCAAATTCAGTGACTTTCTGAGGTGAATGGGAATGGAGGACACTGACTTCAAAAGGACACAGGGAAGTTTCTGGGCACATAGACTTGTCCTGTGTATTAAGTAACTTGGTAGTAACACAGATATCAACCAGAACACCTGAATGTGTGAACAGTATTGTATATAAACTATATCTTAATATTTAAAAAAGAATGGTAAAAGTATAGAACAAACAATAATCCCCTAGATACCTGGAACTGTGGTTAATTCCTAAGCTACTAAATCTACTCAATAGCTTATTGATAGACTAACCCCAGAAACAACATTGTTAGTCACCTTTATGAAGAATAACACATTTTTTTAGTATACTACATCTCATATAGCTGAGATATTTGAATCAATGAAGCACAGGTTAAGCTATAATTGATTAAAAAGTAATTATCACAAGGTCCTTTCAAAGTCCCACTGTACTGATACCAATTAAATTAACATATACTTTGATGAATGACTACTTAGCCATTTCTTTACTTTGTCTTAGCCAAAAGGCCCAGAAGCAATCCTTAGCCATTTATTTACAGCCGAAGAGTAAGTTTAGTCTCTAAAAGTTGGTTACACATCATGAACATATCCTATATATCAGATTAATGAGCATTTTGCTTTGTTATATACCATAGACCAGAGTCAGTAAATTGGTGGTATGCCCACAGACATGTTTTATAAGGGCCATATTTTCTTGACCTGAACTATCTTTAAATTTTTAAAAATTACTTGATAAGATATAAAATTCAGTGATTTCCCTTATGGTGCAGTAGGTTAAGAACCCAGTGCTGGCCATTAAAAGGAACGAAATACCAACATTTATAGCAACATGGATGGACCTAGAAATTATCATGCGAAGTGAAATCAAACAATTAGACAGCAACATCCAATGCTACCGTTTACATGTGGAAACTAAAAAAAGGACACAATGAACTTCTTTGCAGAACAGATAATGACTCACAGACTTTGGAAAACCTATGGTTTCCAAATAAGACAATCTGGGGGGTGGGGGGATGCACTGAGGGTTTGGGATGGAAATGCTATCAAAATGAGTCGTGATTATTTTTGTACACCTATAATTGTAATTCATTAAGTAATAGAAGAAAGAAAAAAGAACCCAATGCTGTCACTGCAGTGGCTCAGGTCACTGCTGTGGCACAGGTTCAATCCCTGGCCCAGGAACTTTCACATGTCACAGGTGCAGCCAGGAAAAAAAAAAAATGGGGGTAATTCCCAAATAAATCTACATTTCATTCTTTGCTTGAATAATCTGCACATTTGGCATACTCAGCTTCCTTCTGTTGTGGTATTCTCCACACACCCAGTCCCTATTACTCCCTGGTGCTTGTACTTACACTGAAGCCAAAAATCAGTTGTGTTATTATTCTGATTTAGTAGTAAGTAGGACAGTGAAGTCAGTATTTCCTATATCCAAATCTATGAAAAAGCAAAAAATGAGATCAAAGATATTTTTGAGAAATGGGAATGCACACATTTCTTTACAGTAGTCCTACCTCTTTAAAATACAAACCAAGTTACGTCTGTGTCAAAGGAACTAAATTGGCTCTGGGTTTGCTGTCCAGCCACTCAAACCTCACTACAGAAAATATAGCGGAAGGACTTGGCAATTTCTGCTCTCATGGACTTTAGAAACAAATAAGAACTAATAGCTAGAACATTATAGTATATAATAAAAACTAGATTTTAAAAATTATAAAGGCAGTTTAAATTTTTTTTTCAGAGAAGAGAAAGCTCAATGTTAACTAAAAAGTTTGGGAAGTTTGTTGAGATATTTCCTAAGATGGTTTTTAAATGAATATAACAGAAATATTATGTTTCTGTCACATAAGTCATGTTTATGCCAAATATGTTTGTCATGTCTTTAATAAAAGTTAACACTTACCATGAAAAAAGAAAATAATGTTAGTAATATGATCACATCCATGAAGAAAAAATAATTTATATTTTAAAAAAGCTCTTGAAAGTAGTAACTTCGGACCTTTATTTAAAAATTTTATGTAACTTCATTTGATTATGCCCAATTACACTGTCCTTTGGAGAACAGAATTGCTATTCTGTCACCCCAAAACATGGTAATTAAAACAAAAATAAAAAACCTTCCATGTCATAAATAATATATTAGTAAAAATGTCAATAAAGTTTCCATGAGATATTATTTCAAAGGTCAATCTTTTTATGTGGATACAAATAAACTATTTCAGAATCTTCTACAATCAGTGAAGAAATTCTCACCCAAAATAAATTATAGTGGAAAAATCACTTAACAGGCCCTATTTGTATACTCTAAATTATACTATGTATTGGACTTTATAAGAAGTCAACAAGGAGTTCCTGTTGTGCTTCAGCAGAAACGAATCTGACTAGTATCCATGAGAATTCAGGTTCGCTACCTGGCCTCACTCAGGTGGTTAAGGATCAAGCATTGCGATAAACTGTGGTTTAGGTCGTAGATACGGCTTGGATCTGACATTGCTGTGGATATGACATAGGCCAGTGGCTACAGCTCTGATCTGACACCTAGCCTGGCAACCTCCATATGCTGTGGGGGCTGCCCTAAAAAGCAAAAAAAAAAAAAAAAAAAAAAATTTTAAAAATCAACAAAATTCAGTGACGTGAAAATATATAGCCTTCATTTGCTAAACTATAGAACTGAATGATGACTAAAGAGAATGTTTTCTCATCAAGGAAAACTAGAAATATTTTATAGAAAACTAAGTATGATTCATGTTTTCAGTTTTGTTAGGTTCTGGAAAGAGAATTTATATATATATGATTATCTATCTCTCCAAAAGACGATCAGTTCTGAAATGATAACTCTTACACTGTAAATGAACTGTAACAGCAATAATTGTGTTTCTCTGGGTCAACTGTGTCGCAAATGGTATATGCGTTGATCCATAATAAGACACAAACAATTTATCTTTGTATGATCCACAAGAAATTCCAATTTATAATTAGATTACCTATCACCTGTCAAAAGAACAAAATAAATAGAGCTTATTAACTGAGAGATAAATAAAGAACTGGAATAAATACAGACTAAAGTGGCAAGGTGCTAGAAGAGTTGAGGGGAAAAATGTTTCTTTGGAAAGGACTGGGAACCACAACAGTAAAAGGGTAATCAAGTCTTATATTTGCAACTCTGGAGATGAGATTTACAACTTTAATAATATGATTATAGTTATGTCGAATATAAACATATATAAAATTATATAATATATACAATGTATGCTGTACGTATACACTATATAGTAGATAATATACAGTGTACATTATACACTGTACATATATACTCTATATAGTAGATAGTACTACTACATATACCATATATATCCTATATATATATATAGAAAACATGCATATATTTATTAATATATAGTGGGTATAATGTACATAGACCAAGACTAGAAAAATACAAATAAAACTTAACAGTGCTTCATTCTGGAAGAGAAATTTAGGAAACTGAAGGATTTCTAACTCTTGACCATGTAAATTTCTGGATTGTTTCATTATAATAAAAAAGATTTTAATTTTAAAAAGTTTTAAAAACCTGTTCTAAACATATATAGGAAAGATATACATTAAAACGGAAAAGTCTTTGAGTAGCAGAATTGTAGGGAATTTCTAAAAATCATCCATCTATATTTATCTTTTTATCAGGAAGTATGTATTAAGTTTTCTTAAAAAAAAATACGCATACACCTTGTTTTTGTTCCTCCCCCCGCCATTTTTTTTTTTTTTTTTGCTTTGTCGTTCTAGGGCAGAACCAGTGGCAAATGGAGGTTCCCAGGCTACGGGTCGAGAATCTGAGCTACAGCTGCCAGCCTACGCCACAGCCATAGCAATGCTGGATCGGTGCTGCGAGCTGCGACTGCAACCTACACCACAGCTAAGGGCAATGCCAGATCCTTAACCCACTAAGCAAGGCCAGATATCGAAACTGCATCCTCATGGATGCTAGTCAGATTCGTTAATCGCTGAACCATGATGGGAACTCCTCGATACCTATGTTTTAAAGTGCAATCTGATGCTGTGTTCTAGTGTACGCACAGCGTTTACTCTTTGGTTCTCACCTCTGTCTGATTTTTGGTAGGCATCCGAGACTGTACCATTGGTTTGTGTGACCTTTCCTGTTCCTCCAAGGGTGGATCTGAATTCCTTCCTCATATCCTAATTGAAGACACAGCTCACCCAGTTTTGTTTGTATAATAAACTTCATTGCTTTCTGATTTTATGTCTTTTTAGTATTTTTCTTCAAATTTTCCAACAGAATTGTTTAAAAGTGAAGAAAAAACTTATCCTTGGTCTAATAATCCTGCTTTGTTTGCTTGTGCAGTATTTCCAAAGCAGTAGAACTGTCACTCAGCAGTAAATGTCTCCTGCTGTCCTAAGCACTCAAGTTTCACATTTCACTGTTTATGAAACAGGAGGAGTTTATTGCCTTGCACAGCATCTCCAGTCATGGGATTAGCATTTACAGCACTGACCTGTTTGAAAATGAGAGTATGGCTCTTCATAATCACAGGTGGGTACTTTTCTCAAGAAGAGGGGATTCAGAATATGAAAAGAGAATAAAAACCTAATGCAAAGACATTAACTTAGTTTTGTTACCAGCCCCAAAGGAAATGTTTCTTATTTAAATTAAAAATATGAGATATAATATTAGGACTCATGATTGAAAAAGATATAAATATTTCCAAGGACCTTATATGAAAATCCATTATTTCTAAATTTTTTCCAACTTAGGTTTAAATATTTTCCTGTTTTATGTTAGCTCCTCTCTGCATTTTGTCATTTATAGATTTCAAAGCATATATGAGAGACTTTTTAATCAGCCTGACTTTACAGAGAATAAAATAGCTGCTTTGATTAAATTAGTGTGATATTGAATGTTTGTATTGACATGATAAAGTTTCTTGTCTAAAGAATTTAACATGAGATAATTTGGAAACATCTAATTCATGTGTCCTCTACTTATATGCTTTCATTATTGTATTATAGGTAAGCATAGTAATAAAAACTTTTCATACTTTAGTAAAAAAATAAATTTCTTCCCCCAAAGTATCCTCATGTAAAGTAATATTATTAAGTTTTCAAAGCAACAAAGGCTTGTCAGAAAAGAAAATGATATTAAAAGGGAAAAAAAGATAATTTCTGGTGTTGGAGAAGAAAGCACTCACACATTGTTTAAGTGGAAATGCTTATTAAGCCTTTCATATATGCAATTTTAATCATGTTTGACTCATTATTTCTACTTCTACAAAATTTAAGGAAATAACTTAAAATATGTACAAAATTTAGCTAATAGTAGGTTCAATTTAATAATCCAACAGAGGGAGCTCCCATGGTGACTCAGCAGTTAACGAATGCAACTAGGCTCCATGAGGACGCAGGTTCGATCCCTGGCCTCGCTCAATGGGTTAAGGATCCGGTGTTGCCGGGAGCTGTGGTGTAGGCTGCAGATGTAGCTCAGATCCAGCATTGCTGTGGCTGTGGCGTAGGCTGGCAGCTATACCTCCAATTCAATGACTCCTAACCTGGGAACTTCCATATGCTGCCAGTGCAGCCCTAAAAAGCAAAAATAAACACCCAACAGAATTTGGATTTTGAATAACAGATATTGAATAAACTAGGCTAGAGGTGTGTGATAACATGCCATCATTTCAAATAATATAAACTAATATGCAGTGACAGTCACAATATATTAACTATAAACAAAATATTACAAACTGCAGAGTATGATTATTTTTCCAGTATATACACATAGAAAGGTTATATACAAAAATATTAATAATTATTTCTGTGTCATCATCACCATCATCATACTCTCAAATTCCCTGAAAGAGGAGGTATTTATATCTCTAGCAATGACCTCTTTCCTCTGAAACCAGACCCTACCTACATCCATATGTCTATCTGGCATCTCCTATCATTTCTTCATTCATTCATCCATCTATTCATCTGTTCACTCATTCAACAAATAAAAACAAAGAGTCTACACTATGTGTCAAGCCCTTCAAGATGGTGACAATTGAGCAATGAATTAAATGGACAGGTATCTCTGCCCTGATGGAGAATACCTTCTATTGGGGATCTATCTCAAGCTTACCACAACAGTTAGAGATGTCACTATACTTTACACACACAACCCTTCTTTCCTTGCAATTAGATAGGAAAAGGAAGAATACTCTATTTTTTTTTAAACTTTAAACAGGATCCAGGTCCTGGAGCACCAAAGTCAAAAATGGGAAGAGACTGGGAGTTGCTCATGTTCAAGAAACAAAATGGATGTTTGGCAGTTGTTTCTGGCAAATATCCCACCATTTCAACTCTCTAAATACCCACAGACTCACATTCATTAAGAGCATAGTGATTTTTTTTTTCTTTTTAGGGCCTCATCTGTAGCATGTGAAAGTTCCCAGTCTAGGGGTCAAAACAGAGCTTCAGCTGTGGCCTATGCCACAACAAGGCAAGATCAGAGCCACATCTGTGAGCTACACCCCAGCTCATGCCAATGCCAGATCCTTTAACCCACTGAGCAAGGCCAGGGATCAAACCCTCATTCTCATGGATAGTAGTCAGGAACTACTGAGCCACAATGGGAACTCCTAGTGATAATTTCATAATGTGCTTTACCCCTGTTTGTCACTCATCAAAAGAAGCCCACAACTCAAACCATCCTTACTCCAGCACTCTAAATCCATAATGGCTCTGCCCATTCCCTTTTCTAATTTTATGTCCACCCTTCACCAAAGTACATTTTAGAAAGCAAGGTCTGCCAACAATCTTGTTTTTTGAACATTTTTGTTACAAAAAGACTCTGACTCCCCAAGACCCTACAGCTCTCTCATGACATGGATATGTTCTCTTCTTTTCTAGGTTCAGGCCATTTCTTCTACTGATGAAAATCCCTGAGCTTTTAACCTCATGTCATCAGGCTTTGCCATCACTATTCCTACTTGTAAAAGACAAATACAAATATCTGACTTGCTCCCTCTCACTTCCTGAAGATTTCCACTACCACAACTCAGTTACCACCACCCCCCATTTTTGGGGGGTCTTTTTAGGACCACACCCACAGCATATGGAAGTTCCCAGGCTAGGGGTCAAATCAGATCTGTAACTGCCAGCCTACACCACAACAACAGCAAAAAAGGGATTTGAGCTACTCTGAGAACTATACCGCAGCTCACAACACCACCATATCCTTAACCCACTAATCTAGGCCAGGGATTGAACCCGCATCCTCATGGGTCCTGGTCAGGTTCATTACCGCTGAGCCACAGAAGGAACTCCAGTTATTTTCCCTAACACTGCTTCTAACATAACTCTTTACCATTTCTAAGCCCATAGAATGACTTTTCCAAAACCGGAGCCTCTCAGTTCTTTGATCTCCTCTTCTCTATCCTATCCTATCTTCCTCATTATTTCATCGCTTGACCAGTGCATTCCAACTATTTTCATGTCATGCATGCCAAGAAGGTTATTGTATAGCAAATCAGAATACGAAGAGAAGGAGGCTGCCCTTGGCCCTGGGGACAGTGGCCACTCCAGATTTAGCTGACTTTTAGAATCTTTAGAATCCTGGATTAATCACAGGAGCAAAACTGTGACCAATTTGTGTCTCTTTGGTTGGAAAGCTCTTTGCAGAACTTGTCATTACCAGTAACTTCACTCCATCCATAACACCAATTTTAAACATCCTACTGTTTGACCATACTCTCCGATCATTCAAACCATCATTCTAGTACCCAATTCCAATTATTTATCAACCCCCTCAGGACTGTTTCCCCAATAAACCTCCCACCTTTATCTTCCCTTCACTCTTTCATGTTCTTACTTTTACCAACTTAAATTCTCAGTTAATCACTTATAACCCCACCTTTGATGTACAGTCTCAGAATCTCTCTTTTTCCAACTCTAGCTTTGGTTAAATTTAGGTCAACCCATTCTTCATGCTACACTGATGAATATGTCTAGAGAGGACATAGCTGGCTTTTCTCACTGTAAATGACCACTGACCTCAAGTAGATCCTTAGTGTTGTCCAGCAATATAAATCACCCTACTCATTCACACTTCCACTCTCCTAGAGTATTATTTCATCTTCTTCTCAGACTTCCAACATCTCTTTCCATATATCATACTCAGCTGGTCACTCTAGTTCCTAGTTCAAGGAGAATGCAGAAACAATCAGAAGATAATCTTCATTCTTCCCACCACTACACCTCACATCAATCTGCTATTCTCACAATGGACACATCAGTTATGGTGGGCAGCTGCCTCGCCCCTATAAAAGGTAAGTGTCTTCACTTGAGTGTTTGATCTAATCACCTCCCATCTACTCATACATGTAACTGCATCTGAAGCATATGCAAGTTCCCGAGCCAGCCACTGAATCTGAGCCACAGCTGCAAACTTCGGCACAGCTGTGCTATCACCAAATCCCGTAATCCACTGTGCCAGGCTAGGATCAAATGCAAGCTGCTGCAGTCAGTTTCTTAACCCAAAGCACCACAGAGGGGACTCCAATAATTAGTATATATTAATATTGACTTACTAGGAGGATTTAACTGAGAGCTGATAAAATACTCCAAATTAGAGAAATAGCATCAATAAATCTGAGCCTAGCATACATGCGTATTATGAATAAAACTCTCATTGAAAAAGAAAGTGCAAGTTGATGGTAAAATAGAGTAATAAGGGATGATTTTTAAAATATTTAGCCAACACAGCAAAAGCACTGGTACCCCAAAATATTTGCTCTAATGATTAAAAATTAAAACAAATTACAAAGAAATGGGGAAAATGTATATAATCAAAGAAATAATTCAAGAAATTCAATATCAATGAGTCTCCAGATTTAACTAAGTGCCCAGAATAATGAATAAGAATGCTATTTGCACCAAAGGACGTCATTATGAAACTTCAGAAGTTCAGGAAGGAATAAAAGGAAAAATATTAAAGCTTCAAGAGAAAACAAAAGTTATCTGACACCAGGAATAAGAATGAAACTAGATGTCTCGGGAGAAGAGTTGGAAAACGGGGGGAAAAAAAGAAGAAATACCTTAAAAATCCTGAAGTTATTCTATTTCCAGCCAAACTATACTTTACATAAGAGAACAGAATAAAGGTATTTTAGAGGTGCAATGACTTCCGGTGCACTCTTCTTGGGAAATAAGTCCCAGGAAACAAAATGAAGAAAAAAAAGAATTCCCAGATTAAGGGGTTTATTTTAGTACAGACTAGAGTGGAAGATGAAAAACTCCTAGAGCGTGGTCTCCAGAAAAAGAAATTGTGGAACTAATAGATAATATAGAAGTTTTGACTATTATAAATTTTTTCTAAAATATTTTACAGATTATAAGATGTAGGAGGAAGTCTCAAAGATTAAACAAAAGAAAATATTAGGCAATTATCATTATGTTTAACCAAATAACACTGCAATTTTTACAGGTTAAAAATGGTCAAATATCAGCAATTTCCTATGTTCAACCTATTAATTCCCTGTGGTGAGAGTAGAGAAACGTATAAAATTAATAAATCAAAAGAGAGGGATTTATAAAGAAATATTTAGAAATATGGATTTAAGTACCAAAGGAAATAGCAAAAGAATTTTTAAAAAGTTATCACGGAGGGCCAGGGCTGGGAAGGGAAGATACAAAGGAGTTGATTTTTTTTTTTGAACTATTTAACTCTTAAAGCTATGCTCAAGTATTATTTCATTTTTTTAATATTCTAAATAAAATAATCACAGTTTGAGAAGTTTGAATACTTTGGGAGGTTTTTTGTTTTTTTTTTGTTGTTTTTTGTCTTTTTGACTTTTCTAGGGCCACTCTCATGGCATATGGAGGTTCCCAGGCTAAGGGTCTAATCAGAGCTGTAGACACTGGCCTATGCCAGAGCCAGAGCAACACGGGATCCAAGCCTCATCTGTGACCTGCACCACAGCTCACAGCAGCAGTGGGTCCTTAACCCACTGAGCGAGGCCAGGGATCGAACCCGCAACCTCATGGTTCCTATTGTAGTCGGATTCGTTAACCACTGAGCCACGATGGGAACTCTTGAATTTAATATTTTTAATAATACAAAATGGAGACCAAAATTATACAAAAGCATTTTAAATTGTAAACATGCCTATCAAATTCAAGCTATTGAGCTTTAGTGTACAAGTCAATTTAAGACATTAAATCAGACTTTTCCTGTGACCTCAGATTTTCAATGGGGACTTTAAAGTTTTAAGCTTCAAGTAAAGATTGTTAAGTGCCCATATAATCTAAAGAGAGGTGCCAGATAATCTAGATAGAACTTGCTAAGAGGTGACCTGGAAACTAAGAAAAAACAAAATTTAAAGGTATTTGGTAAAGTACCAAAGCTTTTCAAATGTCATAATGCCCTTAAAATATAAACTCCTTGAAAACATGCATTAATATCCTTTCCACTAAAATTACACTATTAAAAACATTTCATAGAAAATCCTTTCAAAGGGGTGATACTAGAATTTTTTTCAGAACCTGTAACACCAATTTGATACATAATACACAAATTGCCTGCAAAATAATTTCCAATATAGTTCCATTCTAATTAGCACCAGCCCAGAAGTCAAATAATTCTTTATAAAACTATTGAGAAGTAAATTACATTACTGTGAATCACACAACCAATGTACAGCATAGTGATAATGTCCCATATATCAGAAATGACAGCCCATTTTCCATACACTATTACAAAAAGGTTCAGGTGATAGAAAGTCATTGCATTTTCTGAGTTAATGCCACATTATAGAGCCAGCCTGTCTACTATTTTGTCAATTTTTCCCAAATGAAACAAATAAGGCTGCCACTGGTTCATGCAGATAACAGCTTTCATCCTCGACTATACATTTCATCACTGATGTATTAGGAAGTTCACAAAAAAAGCGGATTTTGACTGTCACCGCTTATTAGGTTTCCCTCAATTGTTTTCCACAGGAATTGTCTCTGCTATCAAAAAATGACTGCACGTATACCACCGATTCAAATGACGCCTCCAAAGTAACAGTCTTCATATTATATGAATAATAGAACCTCATAGGTTGAGAGCTATATGTAAGGCAATGAAAAGCACTGAATCCAGTGTCTGAGACATAGCAAGTATTCAAAAAATAGTGCAGTTTTTAGTATCTCTTCAACTGGGGAATAGCATAAAGAATCTAGGCTCAGGAAAATGTAGGCAGAGCAAGGAACAAGAACTCAAGACTTAATCCCTAAAATATACAAACAATTTAAACAACTCAATAGCAAAAAAAAAATAAAAATAAAAAACCCAATTGAAAAAATGGGCAAAAGACCTGAATAGACATTTCTCCAAAGAAGATGCACAGATGGCCAACAAGTACATGAAAAACTGCTCAACATCACTGATTATTAGAGAAATGCACATCAAAACCTGTCAGGATGGCCATCATTAACACGTCAACAAATAACAAATGCTGAAGAAGGTATGGAGAAAAGGGAACCCTCCTACACTCTTGGTGGGAATGTCAATTGGTACAACCACTATGGAAAACAGTTTGGAGGTACCTCAGAAAACTACATATAGAACTACCATATGACCCAGCAATCCTACTCCTAGACATACATCCAAACAAAATTTTCATTGAAAAAGATACATGCACCCATATGTTCATTGCAGCACTTTTCATAATAGCCAAGACATGGAAACAACCTAAATGTCCATTGACAGATGAATGGAATAAGAAAATGTGGTATATACACATAGAGGAATACTATTCAGCCATGAAAAAGGAACAAAATAATGCCATCTGCAGCAACATGGATGGAGCTAGAGTCTCATACTAACTGAAGTCAGAAAGAGAAAGAAATATACCATATGATATCATTTATATCTGGAATCTAATACACAGCACAAATGAACCTTTTCCCAGAAAAAAACTCATGGGTTTGAGAACAGACTTGTGGTTACCAAGGAGGTGGGGATGGAATGAGATGGACTGGGAGTTTAGGGTTAATAGATCCAAAACTATTGTATGTGGAGTGGATAAGCAATGAGATCCGCTGTATAGTACAAAGAACTATGTCCAGTCACTTGTGATGGAACGTGATGGAGGCAAATGTGAGAAAAAGAATATATATATGCATATAGATATATATTTATGACTGTGTCACTTTGCTATACAGTAGAAATTGACAGAACACTAAATCAACTATAATGGAAAAAATAAAAATCATAATGTTTTTTAAAAAAAGATTGTAGGGCTGGCCTTGCTGCTAAGATTTCTCTCCGGGCATTTAAATACATACAAGAAATAAAGAAGAATGGTTTAAGTGGAACTTGTTTTAACCAGAAGCATAATATCTTCTACAGAGCTTGGAGTCCTAAAACAGAGGACACTGTTATAGGAGAAGCATCCAGGAGATATGATATAAAGGGCCAAAGTGAGAGCCTCATTCCGTGTATTCAAGATTTCCAAGAGAAGTTCACAGGTTATTATGGGAGAGGTCCCTCCATAATTCCATGAAACATAATCATGTATAAACATCATCCCTTCCTAGCTAATCACTATCAAAGTGCAGGTAAGCACTCAATTGTTAAAAATCAGTTACTCACAGAGTTCCCATCGTGGCTCAGTGGTTAATGAATCCGAGTAGGAACCATGAGGTTGCAGGTTCGATCCCTGGCCTTGCTCAGTGGGTTAAGGATCTGGCGTTGCCATGAGCTGTGGTGTAGGTTGCAGATGTGGCTCGGTTCCCATGTTGCTGTGGCTGCGCCGAAAGCCGGCAGCTACAGCTCCTGTTAGACCCCTAGCCTGGGAACCTCCATAGGCCACAGATGCGGCCCTAGATAAGGCAAGAAGACAAAAAAAAAAAAATCAGAGTTCCCATTATGGCTCAGCAGTTAATGAAACCAACTAGGATCCATGAGGACATGGATTCGACCCCTGGCCTCGCTCAATGTTAAGGATCTGGTATTGCCGTGAGTTGCAGTATAGGTCACAGACACGACTCGGATACCATGTTGCTGTGGCTATGGTACAGGCCGGCAGCTGTAGCTCCAATTCAAGCCCTAGCCTGGGAATGTCAATATGCTGTGGGTGCAGCCCTAAATAGACAAAAAATAATAATTACTCTACTTATGAAGATGTTTTTCTGTCTCACTGAGTACTACAAAAATACTGGCGCCTTCATTTCTTTCTTCTAATAGGGTGACTCTGTCACAAAGAGGCTTACTAGTATAACAAAAACCAGAAGAATAGAGTAGGTTTTATTTTTTTTTTAATTTAGGAAGTATGCACTTGCTGAACAAATGTTTTTGAGTCTCTGCACATGTAGAACACCATTAGATAAACCCACTTAAGGGTCATGTTTTAAGAGCCAGCACTTTTCCCATCAGTGGAATTCCTGCCACTAGATTCTACCCAAGAAAAAGAACTAAAATGGACATCAGCCACAGTTTCCATATGAGATTTCAGCAAACAGCCTTAAAAGATGATCCAAAGCATAAAAATACATTTCTGCTTCTTCTAATATTTATTGAACTTTAGTTTGAATAGTAAAAGAACTAGGAACTAAATTATTTAATTCTTTCAATGGCTTGATAAAAAAAAAAAAAACTCACTTTTACAGAGGAAGAAACTGAAGCCATCACTAGCAGACATGGAATTTGCTAACTCCAAAGCTCTTTAACTCTACAGTGTGCTCCTTGCCTGTGTCTTGATTTTTCCATCTACACCAGGAACATAGTGGCATGTGCCCATTCACGTGTTAGAGGAAGTATACCAGATAATTTGACATAAGATACTATCATCATAATAACAGTAGTAACTTTACCAAAACTCAGATAAAAGAGCCTCATCCATAATCTACTGCATCAGAATTTCTGGGGCTGAGGGTTCAAGCAATGATCTATTATGTTAATAAGGTTTTCCCCTAAAGTTCAAAGTTACCTATATTAAATTTCTTTTGAAATAGAAAAAAGATACTTGTTTAGGAATAAATGTAATTTATTCATAATAGAGAATATACACTTCCTAAACAAGTGCAGTCAAGAAAGTTATTTGATTTTATGACATTCAAAGTGTCAGAGCTGAGATTGGAATAAGATGGCGGAACAGAAGGACTGGAGCTCAACTTCTCTCCCAAAAAACAGCAAAACTACAACCAAATGCTGAGCAGCCCTCAACCAAATGGACTGTAAACTTCCAAAAAAGATATTCTACTCCAGAAGACAGAGAGGAGACCACTTCAAGAGGTAGGAGGGGCGATTATACGATAGAAGCAACCCCATACCTCCCGGGTGGGAAGCCCCACAGACTGGAAAGTAACTGCATCACAGAGACTCAGCTACAGGACTGAGAGTTCTGAGCCCCACGTCAAATCCCCATGCCTGGGGATCAGGCACAGGGAGAAAGAGCCCCCGGAGCATCTGACATTGAAGGCCAGCAGGGCTTCTGTGCAGGAGCACCACAGGACTGGGGGAAACAGAGACCCCATTCTTGAAAGGCACACACAGACTTTCACGTGCACTGGGTCCCAGGGCAAAGTAGTCTCCATGGGACTCCATGTGGAACCTTACTGCAGTTCTTGGAGGATCTCCTGGGAAAATAGGGGTGACTGTGCCTTGTTGTGGGGGAAGGGCATTGGAGGTGAAGCTCTCGGGAAGATTCAGCAGCCTGCATTTCTCTGGAGGTGGCCATTTCTGGGAAATTCTGGTCCCTCCCATCAGCACTGAGAAGCCCCAGGCCAAACAATAATCCAGGTGGGATCACAGCCCCACCCATCAGGAAACAGGCTGCCTAAAGACCCCTCAGGCACACAGCCAGCATCTAATCTCATCCAGAGACAAAGCCCCATCCATCAGAGGGAGAGGAATCAACCACACCTACCAGTGGGCAGGTATCACTCCCTCCCATCAGGAAGCCTACAGCAAGCCCCGCCCATACCAACTTTAGTCACAGGGGAGGCAAACACCAGAACTAAGAGAGGCTACAACTCTATTGTTGGCAAAAAGGTCACCACACCAAAAACCTATTAAAATGAAAAGACAGAAAACTCTAACTCAGATAAGGGAGAAAGAGAAAAGCCCAGAAAAACAGCTCAGTGATGAGGAGATTATCAGCCTCTCAGAAAGAGACTTTAGACAGTTGATGCTGAAGATGATGCAAGGCATTGGAAATAGACTGGAGGCAAAGATTGATCATTTACAGGAAACACTGAGCAGAGAAATGCAAGATGTAAAAATTAAACAAGAAGAGATGCAAAATACAATCACTGAAATAAAAAATTCATTAGAAGCAGCCAACAGGAGAATACAGGAGGCAGAAGAACGAATCAGTGAGGTGGAGGACAGATTAGTGGAAATCACTAATGCAGAAGAGAAAAGAGATAAAAGATTGAAAGGAAATGAGCTGAGTCTCAGAGAAATCTGGGATAATGTTAAATGCACCAACATCCGTATTATAGGGGTGCCAGAGGGAGAAGAGAGAG
>PVHT020003785.1:12578176-12621246 GCA_004024745.2 Catagonus wagneri
TGATATACTAAATGTGATGAAAGGGAAAAACTTCCAACCAAGATTACTTTATCCAGCAAGGCTCTCATTCAGATTTGAAGGAGAAATCAAAACCTGTACAGATAAGTAAAAGCTAAGAGAGTTCTGCAACACTAAAACAGCTTCACAACAAATCCTAAAGGAACTTCTCTAGGCAGAAAAGAAAAGGCCACAACCAGAAACAAAAACACCACAAATGACAAGGCCCACCAGTAAAGGCATATATACAGTAAAGATACTAAATCATCCATGCACAACTATGCTACCAAAAGCAGAAATCGTGAGAAGAGAGCACAAATGCAGGTCACTGGAGACGCACGTGCAATTAAGAAACCAACAAACCTCATTTGTATATAGACTCCTGTATCAAAACTTCAGGGTAAAAAAAAAAAAAAAAAAAAGGAGCAACAAAACCCCCAAACAGTTAATACAATGGCAATAAGAACATATATATCAGTAATTACCTGAAGTGTTAATGGACTGAATGCCCCAACCAAAAGACATAGACTAGCTGAATGGATACAAAAACAAGAAAACAACCAATGGATCACTGAAGAAATCAAAGAGGAAATTAAAAAATACCTAAAGGCAAATGACAACAAAGATACGACACTCCAAAACCTCTGGGATGCAGCAAAAGCAGTTCTAAGAGGAAAGTACATAGCAATACAAGCCTACCTCAGGAAACAAGAAAAAGCTCAAATAAACAACCTAACTTTACATCTAAAGCAGCTAGAGAGAGAAGCAGCCAAGTCATGGAAACAACCTAAATGCCCACTGACAGAGGAGTGGATAGGGAAGATATGGTACATACACACAATTGAATATCACTCAGCCATTAAAAGGAACGGAATAACAACATTTATAGCAACATGGATGAACCTAAAAATTATCATATGAAGTGAAACCAGTCAGACAATTAGACAGCAACACCCAATGCTACCGCTTACATGTGGAAACTAAAGAGACACAATGAACTTCTTTGAAGAACAGACAATGACTCACAGATTTTAGAAAACCTTGGTTTTTCAAATAAGACAATCTGGGGGGTGAGGGATGAACTGTGGGTTTAGGACACAAAATCTATCGAATGGACTTATGATCTTTGTACACCTATAACTGAAATAAAATTCATTGTTAATAAGAGAAAAAAATACAAAGTGTCAGAGTTGATGATCAAAGGAATATGATAGGACTCACTCTGAGGTGATTTTCAATCTAAATTCTGATTTCTTTCTACCAGTATGTCAAGGAATGTAATGCAGTCAGGAATAAAGAGAGGCCAAAAATACAAGGGAGAGAAAACATACAGAAAAAAAAAAAAAAAAAAACAATTGTGTTGTGCTACGTTCTAGTTTCAAAAATCTTAAATACCAATTAATTTTTAAAAATGCAATACACTCCATAAGTATTGTTTAAGGCTTGGTACCTACGTGCAACCTTTGCACAGTAGCATATGGAGAAACAAAGACATTTTAAATTAATGATAAAATCTTGAAACAGTATATGAAATAGTATAGGTAAGATGAAGAATAAAAAATGTATTAAATGCAGATTCAGGAAAATGAAGTAAGAAGATTAAGATAAAGACAGGGGTCTTTCCTATTAGCAACCCTCAGCTGTAAGGTTTTTACCGGATTATGAAGATGAGAAAGGACTGGACCGGAGTTCCCGTCGTGGCTCAGTGGTTAAAGAATCCGACTAAGAACTATGAGGTTGCAGGTTCGATCCCTGGCCTTGCTCAGTGGGTTAAGGATCCAGCGTTGCCGTGAGCTGTGGTGTAGGTTGCAGACATGGCTCGGATCCCGCGTTGCTGTGGCTGTGGCGAAGGCCGGCAGCTACAGCTCCTGTTAGACCCCGAGCCTGGGAACTTCCATATGCCACGGGTGCGGCTCTAGATAAAGGCAAAAAGACAAAAAAAAAAAAAAAAAAAAAGGGATTGGACAGCATGTTGTGATTATATGCATATATGTGTCAAAATTAAAGACTGGAGTTCCTGTGGTGGCTCAGCAGTCAAGGAACCCAACTAGTATCAACTAGTATCCATGAGGACACAGATTTGATCTCTGGCCTTGCCCAGTGGGTTAAGGATCCGGCATTGCCACCAGCTGTGGTATAGGTCGCAGATGAGGCTTGGATCTGGCATTGCTGTGGCTGTGGTGTAGGCCGGCAGATATAGCTCTGATTGTACCCCAACCCTGGAACATCCGTATGCCAAGGGTGCTGCCCTAAAAAGACAAAAAAAAAAAAAAAATTTAAAGACTAAGTAAGCCATGCATAGTTACTATAGAATTTCTTTCTAATGATTCACTAGTAATCCTTTTTTACATTAAAATCATAAATTAAAGAATCTCTTATGAATTGCTAAAAATCAGATGTCCAAACTAAATTAACCGGGTCCTACTCTCAGCAATGACTGAGTAAACTCCTGGGAGTGACCCTCTCACAGATAACAACAATAAACTCTAGACCGAAAAAAAAAAAAAATTACATGGACATATCGGAGAGCTAAGACAAGTAGACACATTCTTTAGGAGAGCTGATATTTGAAAAAAGGGACCATCATTGGGTCAATTACCTGTTTTCAGAGCTTGTAGTTGCAAGCAGGTCCTGTCAACACCATGTATGGTAGCTAAAATTCCAACAGAAAAACCTACTGTCTTTCTTGCCTAAAGAACCAGAGGCAACACACTTAAGTGGAAAAGGGAGAGCTAGAAAGAAGGAGCACAAAATTCTATTTCATCCACTCCTCAGTGACCCTCAGAAGAATCAATGGGCAAACATCAAGTCACCCAGCTAAGGTGAAAGTGAACCCATAACTGTACTACTAAAAGTCAGAATTTAAGTGAATGGAAAGAAATCATGTTCATGGATCAAAATATCTCAAACTGTTTAGATGTCAGTTCTCCCCAAACTGATCTTTATATTCAATACCCATCATATCCCTAACTATTATGCAGAAATTGAAGAGTATATTCTATAATTTATGGAGAATGGCAAAAAAAACTAGAAAATCCAAAGGATTTTGAAAAAAAAAAGAGCAAGTTTGAAGAACTTAGACTACTTAACTTCACTCTAAAGCTAGAACATGCAGATGATGTGGTATTGGCATAAAGATGAAAACCACATCAATGGCAGAGCAGAAAACCAGAAATAAGCTCATGCTTATGCTGTAATTTGATAATCAAAAAAAATCAAAGCAAACAAGAGGAAAAAGGATGTTTCTTTTCAACAAAGTGTTGAACAACCAGATAAAAATAATAAAGTGATGCTCTATCCCCGACCTTTTACCACTCATAAAAATTCACCTGAGGTATACCTCAGGCTTAATCCTGAAAGCTAAATATATAAAGGTTAGAGAATAAAACATACAAGAATATCTTTGTGTCATGGGAGTTGGTAAATGCTCTTCGGCAGAAATACCAAAGATAAACTTCATCAAAATTAAAATATTTTGCTATTAAAATATTTTGCTATTCTAAGCTATCATTAAGAAATTAAATTGGTAAATTACAGATTTAAATAAAATATTTGCAATACATATCTGACAAACTGGTCTCCAGAAGATATGAAGCATTCCTATGAGACTTGTAGCTGCCAAGAGGGATGGGAAGGGAGTGGAATGGACTTGGAGTTAGAGGTTAATAGATGCAATCTATTGCATTTGGAGTGGATAAGCAATGAGCTCCTGCTGTGTAGCCTAGGGATCTCTAATCACTTGTGATGGAACATGATGGAGGATAACGTGAAAAAAATAATGTTTATATATGTATAACTGGGTCACTTTGCTACAGCAGAAATAGAACATTGTAAAATAATTATAATAAAAAAATAGAATAATTAAGAAACAATAAATCCTATATTAGCAAAAGATTTTCTAAAGATAATATATGAAGGCCAATAAGCACAGGAGGAAGTGCTTAAGGCATTAGTGTCCAGTGAACTGCAAATTAAAACCATGATGAGGAAGGGTTTAAAGCATTTAGTGTCCAGAAAACTGCAAATTAAAACCGTGATGAGGTATCTATATACAACTATCAGAATGGCTTGAATTAAAAAAGATAACATTAAGTGGTGGCTAGAATATGGAGAAATGACAATGTCCATAGTTTTGCTAGTGAAATCACAGTATGATCCAAACTTTTTTTTTAAGTTCTAGCAATTTCACACACAAAAAATAAACATACCCCTAAACCATGATTCAACAATTCTAGTCTTGATGTTTTCTTAAGAAATGAGAACATGCCCACAAACAGACTTATACAGGAAAATTCTTAGCATCTTTATTCATAGTAGCCAAAAGCTAGAAAGGACCCAGAGACGCATGAATAGGAGAACGTATTATTCAGTGGAATACTACTAGGCAATAAAGAGAAATAAACACCAAGATACTCAACAGAGCAAATCAATCTAAAAAACTTCTGAAATCTCAAACCAAAGAATACGTACCATATAATTCCATTTACATAAAATGCTAAGCCAGGTGAAACTAATTATTTAATGGAAAAAATCAGGATGTTTGTCTCAGAGTAAGGTAGAGAGTCGAAATGATGACTGGGAAGGAACAAGAGGTAACTTTAAAGGGTGATGGTAAGGTTTGGTATCTTGAAAGGCCACCCCCCCCATGTCTGGGGTTTAATTTTTTTTTTATTTTTATTGAAATTTTATTAAATTTTATTGAAATACTTAATGTCCAAGGATGTTATAATTTCTGCTGAAAAACAAAGTAATCTAATCATAGATAGACATGTACTTTGATATAAACAAATGTTGCACTTGTCAAAACTCACTGAATGGTGTATTTATGATTTGTGCATGATGAAAAAAAAGACTGTAAACAATACTGAAATCTAGTTTCTGGTAAGCATGCTATTGTGTTTAGATGAAAACGTATTGATTTCTGCAAATTACTTTGAAATTTATCCGAAAATAAGAAGAGCTCATAAATAGAGGGATGGATTGACAGTAGCTACATGATAAAATATGTGTAAAAAAGTGTTAATGGTAGAGTCTAATTGATGAATATTTTCTCACAATTTCAAATATATGTTTGAAATTTTTCCACAGTAAAATGTTGTAAGAAAAAATAGATTAACCCAATGATTATTATATATCAAGGTTTTTACGCCTAAAATGGACAGATATGAAAATCAGCACCTTTTACTAGTGTTACTTCAATAAGGGCTATTCTGGTTTATGTATTCATACACAAATCCATCAACAGGTTACAAAAATAACCATTCCATAAAATTAGGTGATGTAAATAACCTAGACAAAAAGGACTCAAAATTGTATCTTGCTCAAAAAGCCAGTCTTAAAATGGAGAAAATGAAATGTACGCATAATTATTATGGGAGTCATTAGAACTGTCACAAATATTCAAGCTCTCCTCTTCAGGGAAACATGGTAGGATTATAATTTCTTTCCCTACATGAAATAAATTATAGCCAAATAATTTGCTTTGTCCAACAAAATATGAGCAGGAGTGATATCTGGCATCTCCAGAGGAAGCTTTAAAAACTAATAAATAAAATCTACATTTCTTTTTTCCTGCCATGACATTAAGGTTAAGGATGGTGGCAGCTACAATAATCTGAGTCCTAAAGTACAAATGGCATTGAGGGGAGCTCCCTTGAACTAGGATGAACATGCTGTGTGGACAAGAAATAAACCCTGTTATTTTAAGCCATTGGGAATGTCCCTGCAGCATAAACTAATACATCTTGCTGTAAAATTTCTCCTGCTGTTCCTTAAAAGAATGTATGAATACAAGATTTATCCTTTTCAAGTTTTAAATCACAAAATATTTTACGAAGAAATATTTTAAATACTCATTTGAAAACCTTACCATGCCAGGCCCACATAGGGCTCCATACTCTGCCCTCACCTCCACAGAAATGGCTCCCATCATGCTTCAGTCCCTACCCTCACCTAGGCATTAGCCCCTGGCATGCCCTGAAAGAAGCCCTGGCCTTTGCCCTCTTCAGCTCCGGCCCTCCCACTAAATACACCAGGCACACAAGTTCTGAATAAAGACACCTCTACTCAAAAACATGCCTTCAAGAGTGGGAGGGCTAACTGTTTGAACTATTTCATAGAGACAAACACAGGAAGTCAAACAAATTGAGAAGACAGGGATGTGTTCCAAATAAAATAACAGGATAGAACCTCACAAAAACCCCTAATGAAACAGAGGTAAGTAGTTTACCTGACAAGGAGCTCAAAGCAATGGTCATAAAAATGCTCAACAAACTCAGGAGAAAGATGGATGAACACATTAAGAACTTTAATAAATAATTAGGAAATATTTTCAAAGTCAGTGCTAAAGAATACAGTAACTGCAATGAAAAAGACACTGGAGAACAAAGAGCAGATTAAGTGATACAGAAGAGTGCACAGGTAACCTGGAAGACAGAAGAAAGAACTTTTTTTTAAATGAGGATAGTTTTGAGTTTCTGCTGTGGCACAGTGGGTTAAGAATCCAGTTGCAGGGAGTTCCCATCATGGCTCAGTGGTAATGAACCCTACTAGAATCATGAAGTTGCAGGTTCAGTCCCTGGCCTTTCTCAGTATATTGTGGATTCAGCATTGCCGTGAACTGTGGTGTGGACTGCAGATGCGACTCAGATCTGGAATTGCTATGGCTGCGGTGTGGGCCAGCAGCTATAGCTCCAATTCGACCCCTGGCCCAGGAACTTCCATATGCCATGGGTGCGCCCCTAAAAAGCAAATAAATAAATAAATAAATAAATAAATAAATAAGAATCCAACTACAGTGGCGTGGGACAGTGCAGCGATGTGGGGTTTTATCCCTAGCCTGGTATAGTAGGTTACAGGATCCAGTATTGCTGCAGCTGCAGTTGGCTTGGATTTAATCCCTGATCC
Source organism: Catagonus wagneri (assembly GCA_004024745.2). Classification (NCBI taxonomy): domain Eukaryota; kingdom Metazoa; phylum Chordata; class Mammalia; order Artiodactyla; family Tayassuidae; genus Catagonus; species Catagonus wagneri. The sequence continues at coordinate 12,585,080 of PVHT020003785.1, forward strand.
AGGAACTTCCATATGCCATGGGTGCTGCTATTAAAAAAAAAAAAAAAATGAGGACAGTTTAAGGGACTTCTGAGACAACATCAAGTATAGTATTCACCATACAGGACTCCCAGAATGAGAAGAGAGAGAGAAAAAGAAAACATATTTGATGAAATAATAAATGAAAACCCTACCCTGGAGAAGCAAACAGATATCCAAGTTCACAAATCACAAAAAGTCCCAAATATAATGAACCAAAAGAGATCCACACCAAGACATACCATAATTAAAGTAGTAAAATTTAAAGAGGGAGATGGAATTTTAAAGGCATCAAGTGGAAAAAAAAAAAAAGAAGTCACATACAAGAGAACCCCATAAACCTATCAGCTGATTTTTTCAGCAGGAACTTTACAGGCCAGAGGAAACAACATGATACACATAAAGTACTAAAAGGAAAGTATGCAACAAGGAATACCCTACCCAACAAGGGTATCGTTCAGAGTTGAAGAGATAAAGGGTTTCCCAGACAAAAACCCAAGAGTTCATCACCACTAAATGGCCATACAAGAAATGTTAAAGGGTCTTACCTAAGCAAAATAAGAAAAGACTATTTAAAGAAAGAATATATTTTTATGAAGTTCCCACTGTGGCACAGTGGGTTAATAATCCACCTTGTCTCTTTGGAGGTGCCAGCTTCATCCCTGGCTTATGCAGTGGCTTAAGGATCCAGTGATGCTGCAGCTCTAGTATAGGTTGCAGCTCTGCCTCAGATTTGATCCCTGACCTCGGAACTTCCATGTGCTGCAGGTGCAGCTGAAAAAGAATAAACAAACTTTAGTTTAAAAGAAAAAAAAGAATTTTTAAGAACTTATGGGTAAAAGCAAATATATAGTAAAGGCAGTAAATCAAAACTTAAAAGCTAGTATGAAGGTTAAAAGAAAAAAGTCATAAAGTCAGCTCTAACCACAATAAGTAGTTAAGGGATACACAAAATTAAAAGATGTAAAATAACATCAGGAGTTCCCTCTGTGGCATCATGGGTTAAAAATCCACTCTGGTCACTGCAGAGGCACAACTTTGATCCCCAGCCCAGTGCAGTGGATTGAAAGATACAGCATTGCTGTAGCTGCTCATGGCTTGCATCTGTGCCTCAGATATGATCCCTACCCAGGAAATTCCACATGCTGTGGATGAGGCCATTAAAAAAAGTATATAAATACTCCATATAAGTATATATAAATATATAAGTATATATAAATAGATACTTATATATAAATATATAAGTATCTATAAATATAAGTATATATAATATATAAGTATATTATATATAACATATAATATAATATATAATATAATATAATATAATATATAATATATAAGTATATATATTATATAAGTATATATAATACTTTATATAAGTATATATAAATATTTACATATACTTTGGGGGACAAAAATAGGGAACAAAAAAAGGAGCTTTTTGTTTGAGTTTGAACTTAAACGACTACTAACTTAAAAAATTATATATTTACCCTCATGGTAACCACAAACTGAAAACCTATAATAGATACCAAAAGAAAAAGGAACCCAAACATAATCTAAAGAAAATCAAACCACAGTGGAAGACATTCTAAGAAGAAACTTAGGAGAGAATTACAAAAATAACCAGAAAAATTAACAAAATAGCAATAACTACCTATCAATAATTATTTTAAAGTAAATGTAGTAAATTTAATCAGAAGACATACCTAGGAGTTCCTGTATGCTCAGCAGTTAGCAAATCTGACTAGCGTCCATGAGGAGGCAGGTTTGATCCCTGGCCTCAGTCAGTGGGTTAAGGATCCAGCATTGCCGTGAGCTGGTTCAGGTCGCAGATTCCATGTTGCTGTAGCTCTGGTGTAGGCCAGCCGGCTACAGGTCTAATTGGACCCCTAGCTTGGGAACCTCCATATGCTGTGGGTGCAGACCTAAAAAGACAAAAAAGACACACCTAAAGGAATTAGAACAAAGCCCTAAGTTTGCAGAGAAAGGAAATAAAGAATAGAGAAAATAAATGAAAAAGAATAGAGAAAATAAATGAAACTGAAAAAATAACAAGGTCAATAAAACAAAGAGCTAGCTTTTTAAGATTAAAAAAATGGTAATACTTTAGCTAGACTCAAGGGGAAAAAAAAGGGGCCCAAATAAAAATTAAAATGAAAGAGAAGTAGCAACCAATATCACAGAAATACAACAAATGCATAGCATGAACAATTATATCAAGTTGGACATAATATAAACAGAAATCTCCTAAAAATGCCCCCTAAAAAACTATTAGAATAAATGAATTCTGTAAAGTTGCAGGTTAAAAAATTAATACAGAAATCTCTGCCATTTGCCATTTCTTCCTTTTTTTTTTTTTTTTGTCTTTTTGCCTCATCTAGGGCCACACCCACAGCATATGGAGGTTCCCAGGCTAGGGGTCTAACAGGAGTTGTAGCCACTGGCCTTCGCCACAGCCACAGCAACGCGGGATCCGAGCCACATCTGCAACCTACACCACAGCTCACGGCAATGCCAGATCCTTAACCCACTGAGCAAGGCCAGTGATTGAACCCGCAACCTCATGGTTCCTAGTCGGATTCGTTAACCACTGAGCCACGACGGGAATTCCGAAATCTCTGCCATTTCTATAATCAAATAGCAAACTATTAGAAAGAAGTTTTAAACTCTCATTCATAATCAAAACAAAAAGAATATTCAAGAATAAACTTAATCAAGGAAGTGAGAGACCTATCCTCTGAAAACTATAAAACACTGCTGAAGGAAAATGAAAGTGATATGAAGAACTGAAAAAAATCTCATGTCCATGGATTAGAAAAATTTATATTGCTATAATGCCCATACTACCCAAAACAATCTACAGATTCAATGCAATCCCTATCAAAATACCCATGGCACTTTTCACAGAACTAGAACAGGTAATCCTAAAATTCATATGGAACCACAGAAGACCCCAAATGCAATTTTCCAAGAACCAATGTGATCTTGAGAAAGAAGAACAAACCTCATACTCTCCGACTTCAAATTATATTACAAAGTTATAATAAACAAAATAGTAAGGTACTTACACAATAACAGACACATAGATCAACAAAACAATACAAAGCCCAGAAATAAGCCCATGCATAATCCTCAATTAATCTATGACAAAGGAGGCAAGTATATACAATGGGGAAAAGGCAGTCTCTTCAATAAGTGATATTGGAAAAACTAAACAGCTACATGTGAAAGAATGAAACCAGAACATCTTCTCTTACTACATACTAAAATTAACTCAAAATGGATTAAAAACTTAGGTAAGACCCAAAACAGGCAGTACACTTTTTGACATGGGTCTTAGCAATATTCTTTGATCTTCTCAGGCTAATGAAACAAAAACAAAAATAAACAAGTAAGACCACATCAAACCAAAAACGTTTGGCCAGCAAAGGAAACTATTAACAAAACAAAGAGGCAACCTACTGAATGGAAGAAGATGCTCATAAATTATAATTCGATAAGGGGTTCGATCATCAGATGGCTAACAGGCACAGAAAAGATGCTCAACATCACTGTTACAGGCTTCAAGTCCCCTTCAAGGAGATAACCCAAAAGCCTTTGGCCACGTCTTCATTGTAATGCCCCTCCCCCCTTCTTGAACAGCCTGGTAGGGAAGGAATGTTGCCCATGAAAATAAGGTATCCTGCCTGAAACCCATCAGATCAAGTATGTGCCATACATATAAAAACACTCAGCACTTATGCACAGCATAGGGGGCTGGGGTAGGAGAAATTGGGTCTCTCAATCAGGTCCACCTCGGAGTGCGGGGGACATATGAGAACACATTGTAAAATGAATCAGGCTCTCTTTTTAACCTGTGCACACATGGGTTCTCTCTCCCTCTCTGAAAATGTACTTTCACTTTAATAAATCTGTAAAACGCCTGCTGCTCCAATGTTTTGCTATGGCGAGAGGGACCAAGGAAACTGTGACTCTATCATAACCTCATAGAAATGCAAATCAAAACTACACAATATTACTTCACACCTGTCAGAATGGCGGTCATCAAAAAGACATCAAATAGGGAGTTCCCACTGTGGCACAGCAGGTTATGGATCCAGCATTGTCTCTTCAGCAGCTCAGATCACTGCTGGGGCACAGGTTCAATCCCTGGTCTGGCATAGTGTGTTAAGGATCCAGCACTGCCACAGCTGTGGTGTAGGTCACAGCTGCAACTCAGATTCATTCCCTGGCCCAGGCACTTCCATATGTCATGAGTGTGGCCGAATTAAAAAAAAAAAAAAAAAGACAAGAAATAAGTGCTGTGAGGATGCTGAGAAAAGACTATCATACATTGTTGGTGGAAATGTAAATTGGTATAGCCACTATGGAAAACAGTGTGGAAGTTCCTCAAAAAACTACCTTTTGATCCAGCAATTCTACTTCTGAGCATTTATTCAAAGAAAATGAGGGAGGAGTTCCCATGATGGCTCAGCGGAAACGAATCTGACCAGGAACCATGAGGTTGCGGGTCTCAACCCTGGCCTTGCTCAGTGGGTTAAGGATCCAGCGTTGCCGTGAGATGTGGTGTAGGTTGCAGATGCAGTTCGGATCCTGCATTGCTCTGACTGTGGTGTAGGCCAACAGCTATAGCTCCGATTCAACCCCTAGCCTGGGAACCTCCACATGCAACTGATGCAGCCCCAAAACAACAAAAACAAAAACAAACGAGCAAACACAAAAAAGAAAATGAGGGAGTTCCCACAGTGGCACAGCGGAAACAAATCTGACTAATACTCATGAGGATGCAGGTTTAATCTCTGGCCTTGCTCAGTGGATAAGGGATCTAGCATTGTCCTGAGCTGTGGTGTAGATTGCAGATGCAGCTCAGATCCCACACTGTTGTGGCATAGGCCACCAGCTGTAGCTCCGATTCAACCCCTAGCTTGGGAACGTTCATATGCCACAAGTATTACTGGAAAAAATAATAATAACAATTCACTGTAGTATTATTTACAATACAGCCAAGATATGGAGGTATCTAAGTGTCCACTGACAAATAAATGGATAAAGATGATACGGAGTATCTGTTTGTATATACATATATACATACATACATACACACACACACACACACACACACACACACAAAACAGAATATTGCTCAGCCGTAACTAAGAATAAAACCTTGCTATGCAACAACATGGATAGACCTAGAAGGTATTATGCTAAGTGATATAAGACAGAGAAAGTCAATACTGTATGCTTTCACTTATATGTGGATGCTATCCCTAGCCCTGCTTTGTGGGTTAAGGATCTGGAATTGCCGTGAGCTGCGGTGTACATCACAGACATGGCTTGAATCTGCCATTGCTGTGGCTTTGGTATAGCCTGGCAGCTGCAACTCCAATTCAACCCCTAGCCTGTAAACTTCCATATGCCCAGATGTGGCCCAGAAAAGGGAAAAAAAAAAGAGAGCAAACAAATTTAACAGCACAGAAACAGATACAGAAAACAAACTATTCATTGCCAGATAGAGGGTGTTGGGGGATGTGCAAAATAGGTCAAGTGGATTAAGAGGTACAAACTACTTTGAAATAATCACAGCACAGGGATTATGGTCACTTATATTGTAAAAGCATAAAGTGTAAAGCTAATGAATCACTAAGCTGTACACCTGAAATATAATATTATAAATCAACTATACTTCAATTAAATATGGTCACTAATATTGTAAAAGCAATTAAATATGGTCACTAATATTGTAAAAGCATAAAGTGTAAAGCTAATGAATCACTAAGCTGTACACCTGAAATATATTATAAATCAACTATACTTCAATTAAAAAAATAATCCACAGTGAACTTTACATTTTCTCTACATGTGTATTTCTCTACACGTGTAATCCATTAATGGCTAAACAGTATAGGTCAGGTAATGTAATTAAATAATACATTATCAAGAAAAACCCAGTGTTGGAGTAGTATGTCACTGAGCATTGTGCACAAGGAACAGAATGGAATTTAGCCTTGTTAACAGCGAAAGCAATGACTGAAAGACCTTAGAAAAGAAGGGGTGAACACTTCAGGCTACAATCAATAGCTGGTGTCAAGCAAAGGGAACTATAGCGGAAGTTCGGTTCAAAAGACAAATTACTGTCTTATTGACAGCAGTCCTCTGCTGTGACCAGTCTAAAGAACTGAAAGCAAGCAATAGGACTGCACAATTAACAAGAAAAAGAGAGCCATATAAGGAGATAACATTTGCTAAGATTTTTGGTAAATACATGGTTGTATAATCACTTGAAAATCAGACTCACATTCTCAACAGGCTAGTTAACTCCCAAATTATATGTCTTTTTTTCTTGCTGGCCTAGAAGGGTCAGAGCAACAGTGATTTCCAATTTTTCCTTCCCAAGGACTCTTTTGACATTTTATGAACTTCCAAAGCAACTCCCCTCAACTTTCTTAACTTTATCAACATTCAGCAGGCTTTTCCAGAATCTTGTAGGTGCTGATATCATCGGTTTACATAATGGTAAAAAATAATTTGCAGTATTGGACTCATTTTTTCAACCACCAGTAAGTAGTACATGAAACTGTACATAGAATACTTGGCACCATATCTGGATCATGGTAGACACTCCCTCCTCCCCGACAAATGCTTGTCTACCCTACGTCATAATTTTGTATTTCAGAGTTTGCTACAGTAACAAGTAACCTTCCACATAAATAAGAAATGTTTAAGCAGCAGCAGTACAGCCTCCAAAATTACCTTCTTTTCTGCTGTCAGGACACATCTCTCCCATACACCAGAGGAAAATGAGAAAGCAGTTTCTCCAAGTCAGGTTTTCCTCAGCCACAATTTCCCACTTTACTCAAAATGTACAGTATTAGGCTCAATGTTTCTTCTTCCAAGGTTAACTTCTTTGAAACCAAAACCTCCAGCCTTTTAATGATTAAAAACATGTAATGTGCCAGTCATTCATAGTTTGCTGCTCTATGGTACTATTTATATTGAAAATCTAACATGAAATATGCCAGAGGTACACACAGAGCATGTCTACTTTGCTTATATTTTACAGCTCCTACCTTTTCAGCCTATAAACCCTTTCTGCAAAAAAATGGCTTTATCTTCTACAGGGACAGACATCAGGGTAAATTTTAAAAACAAGTAACTTGTTCTAGAATTCAGTTCCCATGAGCCAGTAGTTCATGTCATAGGTGACAGACGACAGATTCTTTGTTGACATTTTTCACTCAAGAGGAATTTTTGCAGCAGCACTATTTTTTCTGAGAGGAAACTAAGACTGTGTCATCTACTGTAACATTTATTTAAGTAGGTAAATATTTATTGCATGAATAATTTATTTCCTAGTGCAAAAAGAACAGGCTTTCAAATAGGAGACACCCTAGATTCAAATCTTGATTATACCAAAACTGGTCGTGTTTTGGTACAGACAAACACTAAATATGCATAATCCTCGGTTTCCTCATATTAAAAAATAGATTATTAATATCTATCCCATAGGATTCTTTTAAGAAAGAAGTAATACATGAGTCTCCTATGCACTGCATATCGTAGACTCTCAGTAAACATCAGTTTCCATGGTAGCTGTCAGTTTTCTCCTCCTTCCAAGAGCACAACAGTGTATTATCCACACTTTTTTCAGTTAGATAGCACCATGTGACTAGCTGTGGCTAATAGGCCATGGACAGAAGTATTGGCTAAAACATATAAAAGTAGAGATAAAAGCTTAAATAAATCTCTACTCCCACTACGACAAGTTAGGAAGCCTTGCTTTCCAAAAACAATATAGCTCCCAAGTTGGAAGGGATGCCTGAGCAAGCATGGGTAGCAGACTAGCTTTCCATGCAACCCACGACAGACATGTAGCCATGAGAAGAAATAAACTTTTATTTATAGTGATAAGCCACTCCCGTCTGGGGAGTGTTTCTAATCACACCAAAACATGTCATAATACTAAAATTGGAGCTAGGAGTAGGGAACTACGGTGATAAAAAAGCATGCCCTATATAGTATCAGACAAATTCACCCACTCAAAAGTATTAGAAAACCTGGGTCAAATACAGAAATTCCAAAACACCACAAAGCTTCTAAAGTAATCAAGACTTGATAAGATTACAAAGAGAAAGGAAATGCATTTTGATGATCCCAACATTCTGCACTTTCTCTCACGATCTTTGTAAGCACTATGGGCCAAAAGGTTGCCAGTGGCTGGAGTAGAGGCAGAAAATCGGATACAAAGGTGCAAAATAGTAAAGATGTGCAACCAACACCACAATCAAGATATAGAACAACTGTATACATTTGACAAAATACTTCAAACCGTACACCTAAAAAGTCAATTAATACGACTTTTCTTAAAAGTTTGGTTGGCTTCACTAGTGATTAGGAAAATTAAAAGTAAAACAGGATTATATTTTTCACCTATCAGATTGGAAAAGATCTGAACTATTGATAAGTTCCAAGAAGTTGGACTTTATAAGGTTATGGGTAAAGACACAGTCTCATACACATAACGGGTACCAGCACAAACCCTGTAGGAGGCAATTTAGCAATTTAATATCAAAATTTTAAAAGAGCATTCCCTTCAACTCAGTATTTTCACTTTCAGAGAAAAAATTGCATGTATTTTATTTTGCTTGTATGGCACTGAGTGTCTAACAAAGCAATTTATAAAGAAACTTCTACACTGTCTACGAAGTCATGCTTCACTATCAGCTTCTGGTGTTACTGCCTAGGGTCCACAGCACAGAGTTATTTTAAGTAACATTTTAATGAGAATGGAGCATAGTCCTAAAACTTATGCTTTCCTAGATGGAGAACACAGCATTTATACTTTTTAATGAAACTGCCACCTAGATAAAAATCTAAATAAGGGGGGACTGCCATCATAGGTCATATCAAAAGCATCAATATTTTAAATATAAAATTGTGTAATATCTCTATGTTGATAACAGTTTTATGCAGATGACACAATTTACATAGGCCAAACACTGATATTTAATCTTCAGATTTCAATCGCCTATAAATGCAGTCGATAAAGAAAATAAATTATTTGCATATAGAATTATCATGAAGCTTTTTAGAGAAAGGTTTAAATTAGAAAAACCTCATAAGTCTGATGACGGTGGCCAAAGTTGTTGGAAAATCTCTGTCCAGTAGTCATATTACATAATTCCTCATTACTCAATCAAAAATTAAGGCTAAATGTGTGGCTCTTTAGTCAAAACCAAGTTTGTCTGGACTCTAGGATGAACTAATTCTGTTTTCCCAAATTGGTTTTTCCTATTATACTCTATCTAGATTTCAAATCAATCCTATTCATTTTTTTGTTTAAACATATTATAATAAACTGCTTAATAATAAAAGCTAACACACACACACATATAATGAGGATTGATCTTACATAGTTTTCAAATATGTCCAGCTTTCAAATTACTATTTCTAAGAACCGCAACGTTTACCCAAGATAATGTATTATTTTTTCCCACTTTTTTTAATTCAAGTGTAATTGATCCTATTCATTTTTAACATGTATCAAATGTTATATATTTATCATCTTACCATGATAGGATCATAGAAAAAAAGAAGGATTCAGAGGTAAACCAAAGTCAGACACTGGGTTTCCTGCCTCATCCTGCAGAATGAGGACAATGTTCTTGGGCGGCAAGAGTGCAATGGAGTAAAGCAGGGCAATTATAGGACCGCACTTCTATCTTTGAAGAAATCACATTTCTTGGGTAGCAGTCATGGGTTTGAGGAGACTACACCAAGGCAGGGAGACAAGTTAGGATTTTTAAGAGCACTTAAGCAGCTGGTATAGGATAAACTGAATTAGCGAAGGGCAACTTCAAATTGATCAATCCAATAATGAACTATTTCAGTAGGAAATACAGGTAGCACCAACTCAGGCTCCCCAATGCTTTAATGTTTTGTTTTGAATTTTCCAATAAATCTGGTACCACATTTTAGATTTCACTTAGGCAGAAAATGTACACCTAACTTTTCCCAGATGTAATCACGTGGTTACTTTATACTCAGCAGCCACACTGGTCATAATATTCCTGTATCTTTGTACATACACAGCATGCTTCCACCTGTTATCAGCAGCTCTACTTCCTTTATTAGCCCTTACATTAGCTTACAGCTCAAGAGACACAAGAGCAACTTGGGTACATATCTCTGGTTAATCCCATGCACCCTCAACACATCTAGCAAATTTCAAACTGATTGTATATCTAATCCTTACACCTAATCCTTAGCAAAACACTTCAAGCAAACAGATCTATCATCAAATACACCAGGCCTTAATATCCACAGATCCAGCAGTTCATCTACTATCTCACAAGCTCCAACAGTTCGTTCCTCTGGTACCTTGCAGTCTCCTGTCCCTAGTTAGCATAACATTAAGAATATTTCTTTCCAAAGGCAATTGTTTGAATCTATTAACCCCAAATTCCCAGTCCATCCCACTTCCTCTCTCTCTGCCTTAGCGGCCACACTGGGAACTATATCTAGTCACTCATGATGGAGCATGATGGAGGATAATGTGAGAAAAAGAATGTATATATTATGTATGTATGACTGGGTCACCTTGCTGTAGAGTAGAAAATTGACAAAACACTGTAAACCAGCTATAATGGAAAAAATAAAAATCATTTAAAGTAAAAAAATTAAAATTAAAAAATATTTCAACAGGATCTTAAAATATTGGCGAAATGAAACCTGAATTACCATAAGAATAATTCTTTAAAATTACATTTCTTTGGACTTAAAACATCTAGTAGCTACTCTTTGTTAAATGTTAGACCTTAAATAGAAATGAACCCACTGTTTCTACAGCCGGTAGTCCCTTAACCACTGAACAGGTGAAGTCCCATAGCCAACCTCTGTCTGCATCTCAGCTAGTATAATCACAGGAGATAAGCAGATTATGTAGAATCCACTCACTCTGGAGTGTGTAGATTTGAAGAGTGTACCTGTCATGACCTCCAAAAATATGCCTTTGTTCATCCCCTGCCATCCTATTGGACATTAACTCTGCAATTTTCTCCTAAAGATACGGTCATTCAACCTAATATAAATTATTAAAATTAATTTTCTTCATATAAGCTCCCTGCAATTTACACGAGGGGAGCTGATTTGAAGAAATAAGATGTCTCCAACACTAAAGTTATAATTCTTCTAGATCAACATGACTGTTACATAGAAACAGGCTTTACACATAAGTCATGTGCATAAGAGACTGATGATGCTGCCTACACCAAGTTGTGTTAGTCCCCCAGAAGTCCAGGATGAAATAAATTCAAAAAGAACTTTAAGATTCAAAGGAAAAGGACAGTGAGACTAAAATCTGAAGTCAAAGAAATGGAAAATAATCTAAATCAAAGTTATCGAAAAACATGAAATTTTATAATCCAAAATCCTTCAGTTACAGAAATGTAACAGGTGAGAAGTTGTAATAGACATATTCAGAAGGCCCACATTTTCATTCCAGTGCTATTTATAATTTCCATGACTATTCTAGATTTTTAGCTTCTGTGTCCCAAAATGCAAAGACCAAAGCCCATTCTCAAAACATTACTTATCTGAACCACAGAGAAGTATGCTTTTGAAACTTCCAGCTTTCTCTTCTTGAAGTGTGTGAAAAACCAAAGCATTTTTGAGGTCAAAAAAAGCTCAAAATCTTCTCTAAAATATCTGAAGTTCAAGAAATTGTTTGGGGGGAAATTTTTTATCAATATATTGAATATTGTCAAATTGAAACGGTGACAAGAACTTTCTCACAAATTTTTCTGTTAAAAATCAACCCACAGAGCTAATAAAACTGATTGCATTTTTGTAGGCAATTAAAAATATTGTATGATGTCACTTATAAGTAGCATCTAAAAAAAGCCAAACTCAGGAAAGTAGAGATTAGAATGGTAGTTGAGGGGGGTGGTAGAGGGGCTGGGGTGGGGGGACGTGGGGAGATGTTGGTCAAAGGGTACAAACTTTCAGTTGTTAGATAAACAAATTCTGGGGATATAATGTATAGCATAATGATTGTAGTTAACAATACTGTATTATAAACACCATGATGGTACAAATCATTTATACCTCAATAAAGCTGAGGTATAAATACTGAAATAAAAATTTCAGTACTGAATCATATGAGTGAAAGTTGCTAAGAGAATAGACCTTAAATATTCTCGACCCCAAAAATGTAATCATGCAATGTAATAGAAGTGTTAGTTCATGTTGTAATGGTAAACATGTAAGTGTATCATATCAGTACATTGTGCACCTTAAATTTACACAGTGTTATGTGTCATTTATATCTCAAAGCTGAATTTTTTTTTTTTTTGCTTTTTAGGGCCACACCCATGGCATATGGAAGTTCCCATGCCAGGGTCTGAATTGGAGCTACAGCAACGCAGGATACGAGCCACATCTGCAAGCTACACGACAGCTCATGGCAATGCCAGATCCTTAACCCACTGAGTGAGGCCAGGGATTGAACCCACCTCCTCATGCATCCTAGTCAGGCTCATTACCACTGAGCCACAATGGGAACTCCCAAAGCTGGAAAAATATCAAATTCCTCACGTGGAAAGCAATCTGCTGGAAGACTTGGTCGCCAGCTGATTAACCATATACCCTGGTTATAGTACCCCAAATGGTTAACTCTGTATATACTCAATGCTTGGGTTTTCCCAATACTTTTCTAGTCATGTCGGTACTAGACTTTGACAAGAAGGAAAAAAAAGAATGATAGCCATATGATTTTAAGAGCTTTCAGTGAAACAATGCATGAAGGGAATGAATAAGGTTTAACTAAACTGCTTTTGGCTATACATGGCCAATAGTTTATGAGACTCTTGGCCTTGTCTTTGTCTTCTTCAAAAATTCCTTCCCACTGTGAGGCTGGCATCTAAAAATCTAAAGATGAGAAGAGAAGCATGTTTTCTGTACAACAGATACAATAAAATACCCCCAAAGCTTTTCTTATTGAGCACATCTCTAGAGTCTGCTTGAAGTGATTTCTTTTCATCTTTAGTATTTTCTCATATCTCTACATGTATAGTGTAACAGTCTTTAGTTAACTGATCTTTTTTCATTTTTAGTGAAAAAGGATCATGTCACCCTTAAAGACTTCTCCGAGAGAAGCAATGTCTTAACATAAAGCAACATTAGGGAAATAAAACTATGCACAAAATAACTGCCTTTTACTTATTCTGTACTTTCCCTTAAACTGTGGGGAAGTTCTGTAAAGACCTGCAGATGCTGTACAGGGAAAACAGGAAACACTTAAAGAATTATGCTTTTTAGGTAATACCGTATACTGAGTTTTGCAGTGGTTTATCCTCCACGGGGAAATTCAAAACTTAAAAAACAAGGTTAAACTTACTTCACCTATCCAGTGACTTAATTTTTTTTTTTTTTTTACAGGAGATCATTGGAAAGTACAAGTTCAAACTCAGAAACAGAAGCAGTCCTTATAGCCCTCATTTTTGAGAAAAATGTAAATACTTTATTATTTGGGTAGTTTATTTCTAAACCTGACTTTGTGACAATGCTATATATATTTTTATAAAATAAGGCTCATCAAAATAGTACACTGAAGCAACCTCAAGCATTCCTTTCTTTTGGTAATTTTTTGTAAGGAAAATAAGTAGTTACTTATTTGAGGAATTTATATATCAGTAGAAGTATGATGAGGAATTTATCAGTAGAAGTAAACAAAAGAAATAAGTGCATATGTTTTCAAAGGCAGCATGTGGGCATTTGTGTGTCAGTACTTGGAACGGAGCAGAAGGAAGAGCTGGAACATAGCCAGAGGCAAGAGGCCTTAGAGACTGTCACCTATGGCAATGCTCATGCGGACAATGAAAAATAAACAGGATTATTACAGATGACCAAGGCAAGTATGAGCCTTGAGTTGAGGCTTTGCACTTTTTAAGCGGGAAGAAATGTGATACATCCTAGGCAATAGGTTCAAAGCCTGTATTTGATGAATTTTATTTTGTACACTGGCCTTGTTTATAGCTTTGTCTGTTGTTCGATATGAATATCAACAAATCGGTTTTTATTTCAATGTAAAATTGAATTAAGCTATCTTGAATTGATGGTTTGGGAGTTATATGAGCAACCTATCTTTGTTACATAAAGATTTTTGTATTACATACTTAATAAATTTAGAAGTTATATTCTAAAAACTAAAAAAAAGCAATGAAGATCTGGATAAGGATATAGCATTACCATTTCAGAAGTGAGGATAGATGAAATATTTATTAATGAATAGATATTGTTGATTCTAGATTGAGTGACTGGTGGGTCACTGGCAGAGAACTGATAAATAGCAAGAGTCACTCATCTCCTATATACCACATTTTTCTACCAAGCAAATTTGGAAATGTAGGAGAAGATGCAAACTTCAAACAGAAGATAGGGAATCTGAGATATCTATAAGGTACCACGTTGAAAGTGATAATAAAGTAGTTATAGTTACCACTGCCAATTATTTACTATGAACAAAGTCTATGCTAAATGTTTTATGTGAAATATTCTATACTTTATATGAAATAGTGTATATAGTCCTCATATCTATCATTTCCATTTTTCACATGAGGAAACTAAAACACAGCGAGGTTTGGTAATTTGCCCTAGGTCACACAGGTAGTAGGTGGCACAGCAAACATTTATATCTAGGCAATCTGGATCTAAATTTTGTTTCAAATACAGGTGAAGGACCCAGAAGAATAAGTTTTTAAGACAAAAAGAGAAAGGAGCTGAAAGAAACTGTCAAAGTAAGAGGCCTGGAAAAACTAAGAGCAAATCCCATCAGAGTGAACTTGTTTAAGAACTAATTTATGCATACTAGGACTGGCCCCATACTTGTTTGAGACTCATACATTTTTGTCAAGCCTTAAGCTCATGAGTATTACTTGCTGTCTGTGTGACCTGAGGCATGGAGCTCCATCCTCCTCCCCCCTGTTTATTCACATTAGAAAAAAGGACAGGGTTTCACAATCACTAAACTCCCTTCCAGTTTCAAACTCCCAATATCATAAAAAAAAAAAAGAGAGAGAGAGAGAGAAAAGAAACTTGTTTAAAAGCCTTATGTAAGCCACAATCTGCAACCTCAAAGGAGGGAATCGTACAGAGCAATTCCCAGAGCCATTTATAATGACTACAAAGGTAAATTATTGCCCAAAGGTAGAATGTTCTTATAACACAATATGTAATTTGAATACAAAATAAAACTTTTCCTTATCTGATTTAAGGTTATTAAGTGAGAAATTATTTTAAGTCAGTGTTCAGGAAAAAAATCAAACATTTTAGAAGGAAGGTTATTCTATCGAATCTAAGCATTTGTCCAACAACCGTCCAGGACCTTGAGATGCCTTCATGAGGAAAGTAACAGGTTCTTTAGGGCCCGCTCATGTTCATATACTTATAAGCCTCTTCACTGGGCTTCCAATAGTTGCTGACAATAAACAAGTAGCATTACTACTATTCTCTTATCTCAACTCAAAATCTTTCAATTTACTTTACCGAGGTAAAATTGTCCTCCTACTCAACAACATATTTTCAAGAGGTAAAATTGTCCTCCTACTCAACAACATATTTTCAGAGGGAAAAACAACCTTCTCCGTGTGTACTTGGGCCTATGACTATTCATCTCACAACTAATCAATGATTTCAGCATCAATAACACATGATATGAATTTCGGCTATAAAGTTACATCATCTGACCTTTCTAATTTTAGCCAGCTTTAAAGTAGCTGTCAAATGCTCTCTGAAAGACTGATGTGGTGGTTTATTAATGAATTCTTCTAGAGAAGTGCATTGTTTTCCTTAGATTAGACAGTCAGCAGAAAACCCCCATGTGTGCCTTTGGCATTGTGATGTAGTATCTTTGTCAGTGTCTTATCACACCAGAACAGGGGCAACCAAGACAATACTTCGGTGCTTCCAAAGACTTCTGGAAATTTTAAAGACAATCATTTAGTGTTACTGGCATATTAATTGCCAAGACAACAGTTAAAAAAAAAAAAATGAAAAGGTTTGTTTGAAGCAATCACTTTAAAAAGCTTCTTACTTCAGATTAAAAATTCAAAGGCAGTTTTTAATAAACACTTGGCTATTTAATAGTAAAAAAGGACTGTCACCTCTATTGTTTGCTCATATTGTTCTTTCATGATTTCTCCATAGCAATACAATGGTGTCAGCATTCAAAAAGATAAATATAAGAAGCAAATTCTCTGAAATAAATTTC
This sequence comes from Catagonus wagneri, assembly GCA_004024745.2. Lineage (NCBI taxonomy): Eukaryota > Metazoa > Chordata > Mammalia > Artiodactyla > Tayassuidae > Catagonus > Catagonus wagneri. The sequence goes on from PVHT020003785.1 coordinate 12,601,368, forward strand.
AGTTTGGTATCTATTTGCAAGAAAGAATTTAGTCATCTCCTCATACCTTTTTGCAAGCATCAAAATACATGTGTCTTATTTTCATGCAAGAAACTATACTGCAATAGCATCTGTTTCCCTCATGTTTAATATACATCATTATAAAAAAATCCAGCTTTTCTAGGAATAAAAATGCTATCCTTTCTGCCATCTGGATTGAGTTCTTTAAACGATCATTAAAATGCATGAAAAATTCTGTCACCTTCAAATGCAAGGTCTACGTTTGATTTGCATGAAAATGTTTTCAGCATATGAAATGGTGGATCTCATGGAATGTCAGGATTACACAGAGCCTTAGTAATCACTCATGCAAATTTTCAAATGGCCCCTAGTTAAGAATCACTAGCCTATGTGGATAAGTTTAGTATTTTGACAAAGGACATCTTATCTAACATATTAAGTAACAGGAACACAACCCTATTTTTCCATAAGACCTATAAAGAGAAAGGGGGAAAATATATTCTATTTATTATTGTGGGAAAAAGAAAAACTAGATAGGATGAAATAAAAATAATCTCCCTAAAATTGCTGAAAAACTCTTTGAATAATGTCTTTTACAATGGAAATGAAAAAATGGCAATAATACTCCAAGGTCTCACATCCTTAAGGCAAAATCGATTTTGAAGTACAAAATGATGAAAGCATTGCTATCACTATGGCTGTATAGTTGATTTTAGCAGTTAAACACCTTCTATACATGGAGGCTGGTATTATCCACATTATCTGCAAGGCAAAATTATTGTATTTTCAGAAACAAGTTCAACTAGGAGATCAAGATGGTGAAATAGGAAGATGTGGAGTTCACATCTTTCCACACATACACTAAAAATACAGAATACCTACTGAACACTGGCAGGAGCTCTCATACAATGAAAGCTGCATCAAAGATCACCAAATAACCTGGTAGGATGAAAGGGGGAAAAAGGAATCAAGATGGATTCATGCCCCTGAAAGCGAGCTGTGAGAGAAGAAATGCTCTCTCCCACTAGAAACCTCCTTCACCATCTGGGACACAAGCGGAGCTTCAGAGATTAACAGTAGAGTGAAACAGCTGGTTTGTGGCAGGGAAGACAGAGACAGAACAGCACAGATGGCCCTTGTCATGTCACTGCACTTCCCATCACAAGACACATGCTGGCTGGTATGTGTAGCAGCTGGGTGCTAAAACTCAGGCTTCAGTGGACAGATCCAGGAAGAGGATTTGATTTGGTTACACAGAAACAGACTAAAAGGCCTGGAGTGTGATTCAGGCTGCAACTGAATAGCCTAGGTCATCACAGAAGCCCCACTGTCAATGTACACAGGAAGGGAGAGGCATGGCCTAGCCCTAATAGTCACATTCTCAGTCTTCTCAGAGCAGGTGCAGCTCTACCACTACAAGCTCTGGGAGTGCTCAAGTGCCAGCAGGTTGCCCACAAAGGGGAGGCAGGGCTGAAATCTGAGCTGATTATCAACACTCCCACAGTGGGTGCAGGGCACAAATTGAGGAGGTTTACTCTAGCACCTTTGTGAGTACAGCACCTGAGGGGACATCCAAGCCAGTAAGCAGCATTCCCACAGCTGAGGCAGGCCTAGCAGCAGCAGGCTTTGTCAGGTGCACATGGGCAATACGGGAGGTCACAGAGCACATGTCCTGGTGGACCACTTTTGGGAGGTGTAGCTTATCTCCCAACAGGAGCACTCCAGTCCTACCACACTGCAGCTTAGAACCAGATTTGTGGGCATATACTCCCAAAAACTGGGGAGTAGATGCTGTCCCCAACAGAACTGAGATAACCAAAAAACAAAAAATATTTTGTGCAGGCTCCAATATTCAGTGCAGGCTCTGGTCACCACAACACCAATTACACTGCCTGTCAAAAGGATAACAGTCAGCACACCCTGAGCAAAGAAGACATGGCAGGCATCCATAGCCAAAACAGCCCTTGCACTGAAAATACTGGATTCCCACAAGGGACATGGGGATGCTCCAGCATAAAAACAGCCCTTCAAAACCACAGTAGACAACTGTTTCTCTTAAATTCATAGTGTCAAAGAAACATAAGTAAAATGAAAAAGCAGAGGAACTCCCAATTAAAAGAATAAGAAAAATCACCTAACTCTACAGTCAAACAGATCCCAAAAAAGGAGGTTATAAAAATGCTGAAGTGGAATTCCCATCATGGCTCAGCAGAAATGAATCCAACTAGGAACCATGAGAATGCACTTTTAATCTCTGGCCTCAATCAGTGGGTTAAGGATCTGGCATTGCTGTGAGCTGTGGTGTAGGTCACAGATGCAACATGGATCTGGCATTGCTGTGGCTCTGGCATAGGCCAGCAGCTGTAGCTCCAATTTGACCCATAGGCTGGGAATCTCCATATACCCTGGGTGTGGCCCCAAAAGCCAAAAAAAAAAAAAAAAAAAATTGAAGCAATTAATACTATCAACTGAAATGCAGATCACTGTAACAAGCAACTAGATATTATCAACAGGAGGCAATGAAAATTGGACAACTCAATTAACAAGATGAAAACTAGCTAAATGCAATAAATAGCAAATTAAATAATGAAGAACAATGATTAAGAAGATCGAGTAACAGAAATCAGCCAATCAGAACAGCAAACAGAAAGACAGATGGAAAAAAATTAAAGGAACACATGAGACCTATAGGGTAATATAAAGCATGTCAGTCCACACATAATAGGTTCACCAAAAGGAGAAAATGGGATCAAAAAGATATTTGAACATATTCTAGCTGAAAACTTCCCAAACAGAAGAAAACAAATATTGAAATATAAGAAATATAGGGGGTCCCAAACAAGATGAACCCAAACATACCTAAACAGGACATATTACGATTAAAATGGCAAAAGTTAAAGAGAGGATTCAAAAGCACCAAGAGCAAAACTAAGAGTCAAAGGGGAACCTCCATAAGGCTCTCAGCTCATTTCTCTTTGGAAATATTGCAGGTCAAAAGAGAGTGGCAAGATATATTCAAAGTCCTGAAAGGGAAAAAACCTGCAACCTAAGATACTCTACCCAACAACATCATCATTTAGAAAAGAAGGGGAAAGAACTTTTCAGACAAGCCAAAATCACAAGAATATAGCAATACTAAAACCTATCCTAAAGATATTAAAAGGTCTTCTCTAAATAGAAAAGAAGCAAGAAGCTATAGGAAAAAGAAAATCATTATGGTAAAGGCAAACATATAAAAGGGTTGTAGATCACTTAACTAAGCCAGTACACAAATTAAAAAAAAAAAAAATTGTGAAAGCAATTATAACTGCAATGAACTGCAAAAAAATAAACATGAAGATGTAAAATGGGACATAAAAATCACAAAACATGAAGGAGAGGAGTATAAAAATGTGGGTATTTCAGAATGTATTTGAGCTTATATGCCTACTAATCTGCATCAAGTAGAAATAGTAATCAGTTAACGTACTTGAAAACCAGGGTAACACAAATCAAAAACCTATAATACTCACAAAAACCAAAAAGAATAAAACTCAGCATAATAAAAAAGAAAACCATTACACCGCTAAAGTAAAAATCAAAAGGAAAAGGAAGAAGAAATACAAAATCAACTGGAAAACAAGGTTTAAAATAATAAAAAAAAAACATATCAGTCACTAATTACTTTAAATATCAACAAACGAAATGCTTCAAAAGACAAAGTGACAGATCAGATACTAAAACAAGAGCCTAAATATGTTCCTACAAGAGACTCATTTTAAGGCAAAGTACACACATCAATTGAAAGTGATAGGATGGGAATTCCCATTGTCGCTCAGCAGGTTAACAAATAGTATCTATGAGGACATGGGTTTGATCCCTGGCCTCACTCAGTGGGTTGATAATCTGGTTTTGCCATGAGCTATGATGTAAGTCACAGACATGGCTCAGATCTGGCATTACTGTGGCTGTGAGGTAGGCTGGCAGTTGCAGCTCCAGTTCGACCCCTAGCCCAGGAACTTCCATATGCCAAAGGTATGGCCCTAAAAAAGAAAAAAGTGAGAGGATAAGAGTTCCCATTGCTTCTCAGTGGGTTAAGAACCCAATATAGTGTCTGTGAGGATGCAGGCTTGATCCCTGGCCTCACTTAGTGGGTTAAGGATCTGGCATTTCCACTAGCTGTGGCACAAGTCACAGATGCAGCTCAAATCCTGAGTTGCTATAGCTGTGGCAAAGGTTGGCAGGTGCAGTTCCAGTTCGACCCATAGACTGGGAACTTCCATATGCCACAGATACAACCATGAAAAGGAAAACAAGTGAGATGATAGAAAAAGATATTTCATGCAAATGAAAATGACAAGAAAGTGGGGGTACCAATATGCAAATCAGAAAAAAAAAAAAAAGACTTTAAAATACTGGCCATAAAGTAAGATAAAAACAATATATAATGATAAAATGATCAATCCAAGAAGAGGATATTGCACTCATATTGCACATTCACATATATGCATGTAATATAGAAGCACCAAAATACATACAATACTAATAGATATATAGGAGGAAATTGATGGGAATACAATAGGAAACTAAAGCACCTCACTGACATCAATGGACACATCTTCCAGACAGTAAGGCATCAGAAATTCTAAATGACACACTAGAACAATTAGATTTAATTGCTATCTTCAGGACATTACGTTCCTCCCACCACCCAAAAAAAAAAAAAAAAAGCAAAAATACCTGGAGACAAATGACCATGAGAACACAACCAATACAAAATCTATGGGATGAAACAAAACAGTTAGAGGGAAGTTCATAGCAATACAGGCCTTCCTCAAAACAAAAGAAAAATCTCCAACAACATAACCTACCACCTGAAATAATTAGAAAAAAAAACAATCATAACTTAAAATCAGAAGGAAGGAAATAATAAGGATCAGAGAGGAAATAAGATATTTTTAAAGATACAAAAAAACAAAAAAATCAATAAAGCTAAGCACTGAGTTTTTGAAAGGATAAATGAAATCAACAAACCTCTAGCTAGACTCACCAAGAAAAGCGAGAGGACCGAAATAAAATAAATGAAACGGGAGCTCCCATTGGGGCACAATAGAAATGAATCCAACTAGGAACCATGACGATGCGGGTTCAATCCCTGGCTTCACTCAATGGGTTAAGGATCCAGCATGGCCATGAGCTGTGGTGTAGGTTGTAGATGCAGCTCTGATCCTGAGTTGCTGTTGTGGCTGTAGCCTAGCCTGGGAGCTGTAGCTCCAATTCAACCCATAGCCTGGGAACCTCCATATGCCGCAGGTGCGACCCAATAAAACCAAATAAATAAATAAATAAATAAATAAAAATAAATAAATAAGTGAAAGAGGATAAGTAACAACTGATACTACATGAATTTAAAAATAAGAGAATGATAGTTATATGACAACAAATTGGACAACCAGAAGAAACGGACAAGTTTCTAGAAACATACAGTCCACCAAAATTGAATCAAGAACAGATAACTTGAATAGATAGGATCACTAAAACTGAAACAAAATCTGTAATTTAAAAAAAAAACTAATAAGCACTTAAATATCATACTTGGGTTTCTTGTGAGGATTACATGAAAAGCAGATAGCATAATGAATATTCAGAAGAAACATTCCAAATAGGGAGGCTATTACTTTTTCAATCCCAGGACTACAAAGGCCATACTCGCTCTCCTGAAAAGTGAGTTTCACTACATGGAAATTCTAGTCTACATTTCCCAGAATCCCAAAGAATTAGTAAGGCTACAGCCTCACCTGCCTGAAGCAGAAATGCTTCCAACTAAAAGATCTTATGAAGGAATTTTATCCAGCCTTCATTTCCTACTTCATATAAATCCTAATACAGAAATTTTGTTTGTTTTTGCTTTTTTAGGGCCACACCCATGGCCTATGGAAGTTGCCAGGCTAGGGATCAAATCGGAGCTACAGCTGGCAACTTTGCCACAGCCACAGCCCCACAGGCTGTAGCCTACACCACAGCTCATGGCAATGCCGGATCCCTGACCCACTGAGCAAGGCCAGGGATCAAACCCACATCCTCATGGATATTAGTCAGATCCGTTTCCACTCTGCCACAATGGGAACTACTTAATACAGCATTTTCATTTTTTAAAATTTTCGTTAAAAAATAATTTCATTAGAAGTATGTAAGATTCACATACAAAAAAAAAAAAAAAATGGTACGTGGAGGCTGCCCAGTAAGGACCAAGGACTCCCCCCACCTTTCTTACCAAAGAACAAAATGTGATATTATTTTATTGATACTAAAGTTTTCCTACAGTATGTCGTATTGACAAAAAGTGTTAAACCCATCGACTCATTTTTCTTTCTCCTTGATGTAGTTCAGTGGGATTTTTTAGAGTCACCTTAAGAATGAGTCCTCAAATTCACACATAAATTTTCACAACAGCCAAAGATATGCCTCAACTGCTTCAGTGTCATCAAGACTCCACTGAAGAGGAAATAGAGTTCCAAAGAGAGAAAGCATTCATGTGTTTCAGCAAAGGTGATGCCTGCTGGAGAGAAGTATCTGCTGCTTCAATGAGTCAGATAATTTTATCAGATTTGATGGAGGTGAACAAACTTTTAAAAATATTTGCTTAAATAAAATGCATCCCTCACATGGCTTCTAGCGGCCTCCTCTTCAGATGATGCATTAAACTACTCTTAAGTTACCCTATCTTTTCCTGCCTTAAATTCTGGTGCTGGCTGGCATCTCCTCCTTACTAATAAATGTTCTTTGTGGAACTTTTTTCCCAGGAGAGCACACTTTCATCTGCATTAAAAAACCTGTTTAGACATATATTCTTTCTCAATGATTTTCTTAATGGCATCTGGGAACTCATCTGCTACCTCTTGGTTGGCATAAGTTGCTTCTCCTAATATCTTGACTTTTTTTTTTTTTTTGGTCTTTTTGCCTTATCTAGGGCCCCACCCAGGGCATATGGAGGTTCCCAGGCTAGGGGTCTAACAGGAGCTGTAGCCGCCGGCCTTCGCCACAGCCACAGCAACACGGGATCCGAGCCGCGTTTGCAACCTACACCACAGCTCACGGCAACGCCGGATCCTTAACCCACTGCGCAAGGCCAGGGATCGAACCCACAACCTCATGGTTCCTAGTCAGATTCATTAACCACTGAGCCACGACGGGAACTCCTTGACATTTTTTAAGCCAAACCTCTTTCTAATTATCAAATCACCATTTGCTTGCATTAAATTCTCCAGATTTGGATCCTCTGCCTTCTTTTTATTTTAAGCCACAACATAATACTTCACTTTTTATCATATTGCCTTCCAATTGGGACATCAACTTTTTTCCTACCTGTGGATTTGAACTGAAACATTGGCTGTTCCTGGGTCCTTGAGCAGGAATTACACCACTGCCACTCTTGGTTCTCAGGCCTTCAGTCTTGGATGTGCAACCAAACCATTAGCTCTCCTGGGTCTCCAACTTGCCGATTCATCCTGTGGTCCTTCAGACTTGCCCACCTCCATTATCACACAAGTCAGTTATTTATAAATTTATAGAGGAGGGGACATAACTAGAGAGATATAGATACAGAGAGAAATGATACAGATCTCCTATTGGTTCTATTTCTCTAGAGAACCCTAACTAATAATAATGATGTTACAATTATACTGATGCAATCCCCAAACCAAAGATTTTTGCACTGCTTAAAGAAGATGTGGACTATTATCAGAGGGAAATTTAAATTATTTTTATTTCTAATGTATTTGTAGGCCCTTGATGATCCAAACAAAAATTCGGGGAAAAATCTTCCTAGAGCTTAAACAGAAAATATGGAAATGGAGATGATATGAACTTGAGTTTCAAGATAATACAACTGTCTCCAAATTTTCACAGTTCAACTTTCATTGCACATATACCCATTTTATCATTTTTCCTGGAGTAGAATACCAAGAGGATCAAGAAAGCATTATGTAACAAATATATGCCCTCCTAAGAAACTTGGGCAAGTTCTGGTAAAATGAACTGTTTTCTCCAAGTCTAGTATTGATTGTTCCTAAGTTGATTCTTGTATTAGTAAACCAATTAGTTCATAGATATATAAGTAATGTTTAACTGCAAAGAACAGTATTTTTTTTTTTTTTTTGCCTTTTGTAATTTTATGGCCGCACCCGCGGCATGTGGAGGTTCCCAGGCTAGGGGTCTAATCGGAGCTGTGGCCACTGGCCTGCGCCGCAGCCACAGCAACGCAGGATCCAAGCCGTTTCTGCAACCTACACTACAGCTCACGGCAACGCCGGATCGTTAACCCACTGAGCAAGGCCAGGGATCGAACCCGCAACCTCATGGTTCCTAGTCGGATTCATTAACCACTGCGCCACGACGGGAACTCCGCAAAGAACAGTATTAAAGCTGTTTCTCTCAAGCAGTTTTCCTAACATGTAACTGCAGTTAGTCCAAGTAATTTGAATATAAGGCAGTTCTGAAATTTCTTACTTATGCCATTTGTCTATTACTGAAGAGTGATGATAAAAGAGGCCCATTATCTCTCTTACTATGACCAGTAATTCTGGAGTGTGTTCTATACCCTGTTTTCTTTCTTAATACCCAACTGAAATGTGTGCATAAACATGAGAGGCCTTCCATATCCTTCAGAGCACTCACATGTACACATATCAATAATATTTGCATAATGTTAAAAATCCATATTCAATTACTCAAGTTCCCAAAGGCTAAGCCATAAGCAGATTTATGCAAACACTGAGACAAGACTAAAGCTAAGATTAAGTGCATCCTAAAAGCAGTGCTATGAGACTAAGTAATGAGGAGCCAAAAACATAGGAAAGGCTGGCCCACCCTATATCCTGGATATGGCAAAAAAAAAAAAAAAAGGCACTTGCCTAAAGTAGTTAAGTAATGACTCAGACCTCTGGGTGCTAATCAGTGCCACATGAGGTGAACCACAACTAATGACCAACAACAGCAAGGACATCCCAGGGGTTACATGGGCAAGGCAGAACCCACAACAAACCTTCCCATTATACCCACAAGTTAAAAGACAGTTTCGTTTAACTAGGGAAGAGCCAGCAAGTAACTGGGTTACAGATCAGATTATCTCATTTACTAGGTGACTGACATGTATGTTTCTACATATATCACCAACACCTATGTCACAACCCCTACTAATGGTAATGTCAAGGCTTATCTTTTTAAAAATCTTTAATTTTGGCTTATAAATGAAAAGAAACTCAATGATTAATTAAAACATAAAATTAGGAGTTAAAATGGCTATTTGTCATAATCATGTAGAAAAATGGCCTCTAAAGTAAATTATACCATATCAGGAGAAAGTGAGCATTTCCTACAATGAAAAGTTTGCTCCCTCGTTTAATCTGCTTTGACCAAAAGTAATATGGAATCAACTCAGGGCAGATAAATAATGAAATAGTTCAATTTTTAACCAACTGAATCGTTAAGAAAAGAAAGGGCTTATCTTTTAAATGCTGCCCTCATCAGAAATTTTGCTTCACTGATTTGGAGAAGACATTTATGTAGTTTTACAGGCTTTGTGATAAGACTTTATACAAAAATGTTATAATATGGATTTGCTTTACTATGACAACAGCTCTTGTATCAAAGAGGACTGTAAGTAAAAATTACCATTCCTTCCTACGTGCCAGTTTTCTGGGTTATTTTCTTTGAGACCTCAAGTCTGCCTGGCTACTGACCAAAGAGATCACTAATTCTATCAGAATCAAAACTGGAGTACGAGCCAATTTTTTTTTATTCAAATTCTCCTGGATCATTACAAAGTCCTCACTTCTTAATATGTTTATTGAATTTTGTTTATTATCCACATAAATGTATGTTCAATGGAGAAAATTTTAAAAACATGGATATATAAATAGGAAAATAGTCAATGACTATCACTGAAGATGAATAAACAGGTTTATAAAATTATCAATTAAAAACAAAAATATTTTGTTAATCAGAAGAAAGACAAGTACATATTGTATTATTCCATTTTTATGAAGTTCAAATAAGTAAAATCAACTATTATAATAATCACACTGACTGTATATGGGGATACTGACTGGAAGAAGGCACAGGGGAACTTTCTGATAATGAAAATGGAAACACTGTTTTTATAAGATGTGGGTTATATGGTTATATACATTCGTAAATCTTATCAAATGTCATACTTTAGATCTGTGTGATTCATTATATGTGAATATTTCAATTAAACACATGATGTGAATTTTCCAGAAAGGCTAAATGATTTACATAATTTTACTTTGTTGTAATGTTTTAAACTTTTTTAAAAGCTTACTTTATAATTATATATAGAAAATCTTTATCAGAATCCTGTTAATCTTTGTTTTTCAAGTGAAATTTGGGGCCATTAGCCATTTCTTTAGAAGCTAACACAACAACATTATTACAGGAGTTTTTTGTCTTTTTGCCTTTTCTAGGGCCACACTCGCGGAATATGGAGGTTCCCAGGTTAGGGGTCTAACAGAAGCTGTAGCTGCCGGCCTTCGCCACAGCCACAGCAACGCAGGATCCAATCCACGTCTGCAACCTGCACCACAGCTCACAGCAACACCGGATCCTTAACCCACTTAGCGATGCCAGGGATCAAACCCACAACCTCATGGTTCCTAGTCGGATTCGTTAACCACTGAGCCACAACAGGAACTCCTATTACAGGAGTTTTAAAAGGTCCCACTATCAGCCTATCTAAACAAGTTATCTTGTTATTTGAATCTAGCAGAGTAACTTTGCCTTATAATAATTAATTAGGGCATGTGAGTCAGCAGGAATGAGCCAGATTCACAGAGTCAATTGCCATTTAAGTATCTACTAAATCTCAGTTTAATTTCTAGCAGTTTCAATACCTAATATAGTGATTAACCTTTTATAAAATTCTTTCATACCTATGATTTTACTTGGTGCTCTTAACAACTTGATACGGTGGATACTTTGAGCTCCAACCTGATGTGAAAATGGACAATTGGAAAAATTCCTTAACTTCACCAAGAAAAAGCGTAGCTTAGAGTTCCCATTGTGGCACAGCAGAAACAAACCTGACTAGTATCCTTGCGGATGCAGTTTGATCCCTGAGCCCACTTAGTGGGTCAGTGATCCAGTATCATTGTCACCTGTGGCATAGGCAGGCAGTTACAGCTCCAATTCAGTCCCTACCCTGGGAGTTTCCATATGCCATGAGTGCAGCCCTAAAAAGAAAAAGAAAAAAGAAAAAAAGGGGGGGCAAGAAAGAAAATGGGTAGCTGTAAAGTATCAGAGTCAAAATTCAAAATAAGATCTCCTATTTCCATGCTTAGTGCTCCACCCAATACATCAGATCTGACTAGTGGATTAAAACAAGTTTATTGCTTGACAAATTCATAAAAGCAAGAAGAGAAATGAGAAACTGCTGCTATACCACTGTCTGTGATTTAAGACATAGCAACTACCAAAATATTTGGAAAAAAAAAAACTAGATGGCTTTAATAAAGTCTACACAAAATAAAATTGTTTAAGCCTCAAAAAAGAATATTAATATTCTGAAATTTTTCTAATCTCTTTGCTTTACTTATCCAAATATTAATACATTTTCACTGTAGTAACTATTCTGCTAAAGCATTTTAAGAGCTACATAGTATTCTGCTGTATGGGTATGCTATAAAAATATTTGACCATGGAATTATGTATTTGTAATTTGATGGATTTTTTTTAATACAGTGATGATTTAAGTTGCAATGTAACAAGAAGAACATGTACCATTTCCAGGACTTGACTTTAAACCATTACACTTGTGCTTGCCTGCATTCATTTCTCCCCAACCATATACCACATATGCCTCAATTGAAACCAAGAATTCATAGCAACCCAGCTCTAATTCAATAGATGACCCTAGAATAGCACACTAACTTGAAAGGAACCTGATTCCCTGAATGACTGAGTGAAGATAACTTCCCCGTACCATGCCAGGAAGATTGTGAGGGAATGAAAATAACACAGTAGCCCTCGGTATCTGCAGGTTTCACATCCTTGGATTCAGTCGACAGTAGATTATGCACTATTACTATGTTTACAATCCGCGGTTGATTAAATACATGTATGAGAAACCACTGATACTTAGGGACAACTATGAGACCTGAGCATCTATGGATTTCAGTATAATGGAGTATATTTGTTCTTTAGCAGTAATTTTTTATTGGACTGCTTCATTACAGTGACAGTTATCCTAATTTACCTCCTACTTGTCTACAGCAAATAGTAACTCCATTTCAGTCTGGTCTGTAATTCATTCCCTTTTCCTCAAGTCTTTAGATCTGTGTGATGCAGGAGCAACTAAATCACAATTTCTATTTCTGAATCGCTGGCAGTACTATGGAAAAAGCAGCTTTCCTTTCAAAGTTCTTAATGTTATCTGCTTCCACCATAGTTTATTGACATTTGACAAATCAAGGCAACACCCACCCTCACCTCAAGAAGAGGCTCACTAGCCCTCCTACTGATATCAAGTTGCTATTCACATAATAACAGTGTATGTACTACAAAGAAATCCTGGAAATCAAGGTACGGGCCTTCTTTTCACAAATATGGAAACTGATGTCCAGAGAGGTTAGGAAGCTTGCCAGTAGCACACAGATGTAGATGCCATTGAAATACCGGAATTAGAACTCAAATCCTGATCTAGCCAAGAATATACGTTCCACAGCTCTCAAAATACAAAAGCAGAAATAATTCTTTCCCAAATGTTCTGACTTTGAATATCCAGCCACATTTCCTCTCCCCCCAGTGTAACCCTTCTTTAAAGCCAAATATACCTAGAGTCCAGTCCAATCAGTTCTTCCAGGCTGAATGATAACCATTCAGTTATCAGTTATTATGCAACCACCATGAATTTAGCATGAGTAAGATAGAATTCCTGTCTAAGGAAGAAAACATCTGGAAACCAAGAAATTATAATACATTTCAGTATGAAAAGCCATGTAGGTTGGGGGAAATACAAAATGTTTATGGTTTTATATCATCACAAACCCTAACCCGGTCCTGAAGGTCATGGAAGGGGTGCCCCAAAGTCGATTCCTAAATATGTGTAGATGATAGCCAGAGAAAGAAGAGGGAAGACTGGAAGCATCACACATGACAGGACTCTAGATGAATCCCAGTTTAACAGCTGTTCCCATCTCCTTCACATCCATTACTTTCCTACCCTCCCCATATTGTCTCATATTCCAATTTTTGTTCCAAGTGGTAAGACAATACTAGTAATAACCATTAAAAAGTGTAAAGCCCCTACGACCACCCTAGAGTTCAATTTAAGTTAAAATTGGTGGAAATAACTTCATTTTACTGCCAACTTATAATTCTTCTTTACCATCACATTAATATTCTCTGCAATACTGAAATATATGATGCAGAAAATATTCAGGTTTTTCATGCATGAAGGACCATGATTTTGAAACTTTTCTCTGTAGTTCCTTAAAAGATTGATGAAGCCTGTAATCATTTGTCTGGATGGAGGAGGTAAATGAGCCTGCAGTGGAGTCTCGGGGTCATGTAATCACCTGCTCCTCCAATCTCTGCAGTTAGACAAGGAACATGCCTGATTGATAGCACACGTACAAGTTATTTCACATAACACCGGCCTTCCCAAAAAACCTCAAATATAGATGCAGAGGTTTATTGCATTAAATATTTAAATAACTGTGAAAATAATTTATGCTCTGTGTTTGATAATAAAGTATCTGATAAAATATTACCAATAAAAAACTTTTCAACAGTTTAATATAAGGAAATATGATGTTAAAAATGTCATGAAATGTATATGTTAAATGAATAGAATATATAGATGTATATAAGATGAAGAAGTACAAAATACTGAATATGTCAACATAATGAAGTCTTTTCAGAGATGTACAGATATCAAGTAAAAATTCATTAAGGATATAAGCTTGTGATTATACCAATGTGAAACACCCTAACCTGATATAATCTTACAAATTACTAGAAATATGAGGTGGAGCAAAATTAAGTATTTTCCAGCCATTACTGAATAAAAAGCAATTTATTAATGATACACGCCAAAGAAACTGTGTTCTGAAAAGATAGAGAAAATTTAAAGTATCAGTATTATGAAAAGTTACTGAATAAAAGCTACAATTTTAAGACCAGATCAAGTGATATTAGGGTAGTTCAATTTTAAAATAAAAGTACACAAGGCAAAAGCCTCATTAAGAAATTCTTATATTAAAAGCCACAGATGTAACAGTATCATAAAGATGTTCTTATGAACCAAACATTCGCCGTTTTGCGGGGGAAAGTATGTTTAAAGAGCAGGATAATTAAAAGATTTAAGAATGAAAGACTCCATTTTACAAATAGCGGAAGGACAATAACAGTGATGTTTCCAACACCACTGTGAAGTGAAAGCGGTGTTGCATTGCTCTCAAGGGAAAATGGTCATCATTGGGTTCTGCTATCCTCTCTTCTGCCTCCAACTGATTAGCTGCCATGTGGTTTGCAAAAATTACTTGTTACACAAGTTTAGGCATAACAAGTTGGAAAAACTGTCAGCCACTACCTTACTTGCTCAGTGTCCTTATATAATGCCATATAATATTTATATATGGCAGAGTTCTTTATTCACTTTTATGTGTAGTAAGACCAAAGAGGAAAACACTTATAATTTAAAAGATAGACTATACAATGTCTCACCTTGACTCTAATAATTACTTCGAACCAGTCTACCAGACATATCTCTCAATTGTTTTAAGTATCGACTTTAAATAAGTGTTCAATTCAGGAGTTCCCATCGTGGCTCAGCGGAAAGGAATATGACTAGTATCCATGAGATCGCAGGTTTGATCCCTGGCCTCGCTCAGTGGATTAAGGATCCAGTGTTGCCACGAACTGTGGTGTAGTTCACAAATACGGCTTGGATGTGGCGTAGGCTGGCAGCCACAGCTCCAATTCGACCCCTAGCCAGGGAACCTCCACATGCTGCGAGTGCAGCCCTAAAAAGACCAAAAAAAAAAAAAAAAGTTCAATTCAAACATCAACAAAATGTTCCTTCTATGAGATAAATTTATCCCCTCAACCCTACCTCACTTTACTAAGTCTCTCAACTTTATTTAGCCTTTTAGACCCAAACAAATGCCATTCCCATGAGCATGTTCCCAATAATTTGTAAAACTCAACTCCTGTTCACCTCTTAAGGAAGTTCCCTATTCACTTTGAGGTAGTGGTTCTGCTTATTGAGTCAAATTTGATGAGCTCCAAGAACAAACCAATCCAAAAATGCACATCTTTTGCTCTGATGACAATAGCTGTCATTAGAAAATGCTGAAACATCCTGAAAAGGCTGAAACATCTCACCCAGAGTATGTTATGCGCTAGTTGATTACTAAGTACCCCATTCCAATACATCATTTGAACATGTCTTAACTGCTAAAGCTGCCCTTTGGGAACTGTACAACTTACCATCAAGTTTCGCGTGGCGATGTTTGTCTACTTTCCTTCTGCCAGTATCATCCCGATGACATCACACTTACCTGTTCCAGTGTCTCAGATGGTCTTGTCACTCCTACCAACCAGGTAGTTCAGCAAGTCCATTCTCATTCCGATTACCCAGGATCAACCCTCCTCCCCTGACTTAACCCAACTTTTTAGTCCAAATTCAACTGCACACTTAACCATTTACACCTGACTTGACTCTCATTAGTTTCAGAGCACCCCGATTGTGCTCGGCCATGTACTCAGCTGATCTTGCTTTGGTGATGCTGACGGCTTTCTGCCTATTAACACGAAGATAATGCCACTGTCTCTAGATGACCTCTATCTAAAACGCCCTATATCATTAAAAGGGCCACACTGTTTACAAGACAGTGATTACGTTCAAGTGAGGTCACTATCATAATCATAAATCTCAGGTATTTTCTTTTGTCACCAGTGACATATTTGTGGCAATGCCAGCCATGACCCAGGACTAAGCCCTCAGAGCATGAGCAGCTGTGCTATATGCTCCTGGCTCCCTTCCCTCTAGGTTATGGTAGGGCGTAGTTAAGTCAATGAAAAGAAAGGTACTTGTAGCTGGAAAAGTATGGACAAATTCATTACCTTCATGTGTTCTCATCCAGTACTTCTATTTAAATAGCCCTTTAGTCTTGCTCTTATTTCATTTTTCTCTGTTCAACTTCATTATCATAGAATTTTATTTGATTTTCATAGCATGATTTCCTCTAATGACACAATACTGTGTTTCTTAGAATTTCCTTGCAAAATTCTACCATTTTACAAATAGTAGGAGAGGTTGTGTTTTTTGTGGGGGTAAAGGGTATACGGGAACTCTCTGTATTTCCCATTCAGTTTTACTGTGACTCTAAAATTGCTCTAAAAATAATAAAGTCATTTAAAAAAATCAGCCCAGTTCTCACAAGGACAGAAGCGCCATAGGAGGTCTGACGTTACCACCATTCAATCCTCATCAACTGCACCCCGCAGGGAAAGCACTAATCTCAGGAACACGGTCTGGTAAGTGACCACAGATATGATTGTCCAGCAGGCCAAGAGAGTGTGATGACTGGGCAGGTGCCCAGGAGTGAAACGCGCACACACTTACCTTGCTGACTCGACGTCCAGGCTCCCTGGGATCAGTCTCTGAGTCTGGGCCACGGAGGGACAGACCTGGCACAGGTGGAGACTTCTGGGAGACAAATCAGGCTGCCAGGGCCCTTCCTGCTGCTAAACAGAGTTGCTAATTCCCCTGAAGGCAGACATCATGGGAACTCCTTAGCCTTGTTCTCAGAACCAGTGCTGGGGAGCCCGCTGATGAGAGACACCAGGGAGCCATCGCCCACCAGGGGCCTGTGTACCTTCCCAGAGCAGGGCCACAGTGGTCTGCTTCAAACGACCTTCACTGTTCAGTATGAGGAGTGCAATCCTGGGAACCGCTGGTCCCGGAGGATGGCCTGCTGGTCGTGGGCAGCCCAAGTCCACGCAGAGCTAGAGGTCCTGGTACCTGAGGTTAGATAAGCAGAGTGAACATCAGGGGTGCAGGTTGAGTCACTCTGCTTCCAGGCTCCTCGGGAAGAGTCCCAGGTCCAAGGGTGCAGGGACAGTCCTGGACACAGGTTGGGAGTCCTGGGGGACACGCCAGTGGTCTGCATCCAACACACTCCAGGAGAGAGTTGCTAAGTCCCCTTAAGCCAGAATTCACCAGATTTCTGAACTTGTTACAGGCCTGACCAGGGCTGAAGGGAATGGCAGACAGTGAAAATTGAGGCTGCCAGATGGGTCCAAGTCCCTTAAGGACAGCAGGGCCACACGTGGTTTGACTGCTTCCACCCTGCACTGCAGGCAACTGCTGACCCAGAGAAACTGACTGGCTGGAGCTGCCAGGCCACGTCAAACAGGCTGAGTGGTCCCAGAGCCTGAGGTAGGTGTGCTGGTCCCAAGGACGCTACGCAGGCGCAAAGGGCCCTCTCAGCCTCAAGGCTTCCTGCGATAAATCCCTGTGTTCCGGCCATGTAGGAATAAACTGGCCACAGGTACGGGCTTGTCGGAACTACAAGATGCTGCCTGGGTTCATCCTGCAGCTAATCACGAGTTGCTAATTCCTCTAAAGCCAGATCTCCTGCGAACTCCTTTGCCCACTGATGAGAGACACCTGGATATCTACCTACCTAGTGGGTCTGTGTATCTTCTCAGACAAGTTTCCCTGTTTTGGAGGGAAAAAAGAGACAGAGAGACAAGGAGAGGGAGTGTGTGGGGGGAAGACAGAAAGAGAGAAGAGAGGGAAAAAAAAAACACCAGTTTTTACAGGCATTTGTTGGCGTGATTATTTTCTACACTTAATAACATGAAAACTGTTAGTAGAACTGAGCAATTTGCCCTATATTATATAGGAAGTAAGGGGAATTTACCCCAAGCCTACATGATGTCAAATTTGATACTTTTAGCCTCCCATTGATTCAATATTTATGGAGAATCTGCACATCTTTGACCCTTTTCTAGATACTGTAGACACAGTGGTAAACAAGACAGCATCCACAGAGATTATGAGGAAATGGTGTAGGAGTCACATTAAAAGAAAACTATGTATGCATTACAGAGAGAGATGATATAGATACAATTTATGTGTAAATTATATAAATGTATATGTATTATCTTAAAGACACATACCAATTTTTTTTTTCAGAAAATATACAGGCTGGGCAGAGATTTAGCAGAAAGTGTTGGCAGACCACCTCAGATAGGTTAGTCAAGGAAAGTGTTCCTGAGGAATCTGCATTTTAAAAGAATATCCCAGTGCAAAATTTCTACAGTAGAAATGAAGTCAGTGTGCCTGAACAACCAAAACAAGGACAGTATGACAATATGATTGGAGCACAGTGGAACAAGGAGCGAGAAGGGAGAGGCTAGGATGAATCTGGATTAATTCCAAATGCAATGGAAAAAAGCCACTCGTGTTTTTACACAGGAAAGTGATATTCCAGGTATTGTGTAGATAACAGACTGTAGGAAGGCATGCAGGAGGCAATCTAATTAGGGACTGATTAGGCTTATCTAAGAGGGAAATGAGAATAGTTTGAACTAAGGTGCTAATGGTAAAAAAAAAAAATGGAATTAAAAGGGTAAATTCTGGATATATAAATAGAGGCAGTTTATGGTGCTAGCTTCCTACTGATGCACATCCTAAAAATCGCTAGAGACAACAGCACTGTCGCCTTACATGAAATAGTTCCACTTTAGTATATTCAATATCCTATTGAATTTTGGCTTGAGGTGGTACTCAGTCCTTAGGGAAATTACTTCTACATGTCAACACCATTATACTATTTGCTGGGTCCATCAATGATGCCATATTATAATGGTAGAAATCAAGTAAAATAAAACCTTAAAAAGTCTAATCATCCTAATAAACATATTTTTAGTTCCTACGTGCATTTTTTTATGGCCACACCTGCAGCATATCAAAGTTCCAGGGCCAGGGATTGAATCCAAGCCACAGCTGCAACCTTTGCCACAGCTGAGGAAATGCTGGGTCTTTTAACCCATGGCACCGAGTTGGGACTGAACCTGAGCCTCTGCAGCAAACCAAACCACTGAAGTCATTCGCAACCCACTGCACCACAGCAGGAACTTTTCTCCTCCCTGCATTTATTCCATGGTTTTAAATATAAGAGTAAGACTCGAAAACCAAACTATCCTTCTTTAAAATTGCCTGCCTAAGTGCATTTTGTAATACATGAGAATTCTATAAATCTCATTAATTAATACAAGTAAAGAACTAAAGAATGCTGTCTCCTTATTCCAGAGTGTTTACTGAGGTCCCATTTTCCTTTTCAGGCTCTTAATGAAGTTTAAGTAAAGTGATTCCCAAGAAAATGAGAAATTGTCGATAAAATTTTAAAGTTAAACCAGGGCATTAAATGGTTTTATAACTCTCAGGAAAAATACATCCACAGATAAAGTTCCTATCATCATATTTACATAAATAAAATTAGTGATATCCTATAAAATCACAATTTAAATTGAAGATTTCAGCATCTTCTTTCACGACCAAGACTAGTGAAGTGGGGTCCACAATTACTCTCACCATATCCAAATTCCATGTAGAGTTACCATGTTCTTATATTTAAAATTATGTTCATACAGATGGCCGAAAAGTATATAAAAAGTTGTTCGACATTGCTAATTATTAGAGAAATGCAAATCAAAATGGCAGTGAGGTATCACCTCACATCAGTCAGAAATAGAACTGCGTATGATCCAGCAATCCCAGTCCTCAGCATATCCACAGAAAACCGTAATTCAAAAAGATACATGCACCCCAGTGTTCACCACAATACTATTGACAGTAGTGAAAACATGG
>PVHT020003785.1:12621346-12649671 GCA_004024745.2 Catagonus wagneri
GGATCGAACCTGCAACCTCATGGTTCCTAGTCAGATTCGTTAACCGCTGAGCCACGACAGGAACTCCATATGTGGAATTTTTTAAAAAATGATACAAATGAACTTACAAAACAGAAACAGACTCATAGACGTTTAAAGCAAATCATGGTTACCAAAGCAGAAGGTGGGGGATGGGTGGATTAGGGGTTTGGGATGTACACTTTTGTAGATGGAATGAATAATCAACAAGCACCTGCAGTGTAGCACAGGGAAATCTATTCAATATTATCTGATAACCTATATGGGAATGGATATGTGTATATATGGCTGAATCACTTTGCTGTATAGCAGAAATTAATACAATATTGTAAATCAACTATAGTTCAATACAACTTTACAAATAAATAAATAAAAGCATGTTTACTTGAAGTTGGCTTAAAATTTTTTACTTATTCTGCTTTCTTGGTTCTGCTTTAGCCATTTAGCCTATAAAATATCTGCAGTTCTATTCCCTAGTTGCTTGACCTTGTGATTTGTGTGGGTGATTTACAAACATTTGTTATTAAAACAAGCTGTTTGTTCTTTGTGTTTCTATTCCTCTCTTTCTTCTGAAACTTGTACGATTCTTGATTGGAGAAATTTTGAGCTGATTAAGAACTTAAATGCTTATTTACCTCATCTCCCAAAAATACAAACTCTAGTTTAATGAAATGTATGCCTCCTGTATACTTGGGAGATACCCAGAAAAATTGACTAGAACAAGCACCCTAACAAAGATGTTGGGAGGGTGGGGGGAGATCTATTAATGGGAAGTTACCAGGAAAAGCACAGTAACAGGTAACAAGAATATGGTTGTTCTGTAGATTTAAATCAGTGCCTTCCCCATTGATAAGAGTTTCTAGAGATTAGTGGTACAGTGAGGGAGATATCCTTAAGCAACAGAGATTTCCCTTATAAACATCTTTCTCTATGTCTCTCTCTCTTGCTTGCACCCACAGCATGTAGAAATTCCTGGGCCAGGGATCAAACCTGCACTGCACTGCACCATAACAGCAACCCAAGCCACTGCAGTGACAATGTTTAACCCACTGTGCCACAAGAGAGCTCCATAATGTACTGCCTCTTAGACTAGCTTCTCATTCTTCAGAGCTTCTCCGATGTCTACTGCTTCTTAAAAGCAACCGTTTAAAATAGCCCTTATACCAAAAAGGCATATTTTGGGGCAGTAAATTCTTTACCCCTTCGCTCTCAAGTCTTGATCTACAGAAAGTAGAGCTGTAAGGAAAGAAGATTGTAGCATTCTCCAATGAGGAGGAGAAGTTTGGGAACTAAATATTTCATTCTGAATCACAGATAAAAATACATCACACTGTACATGAAAAAAAAAGCAGAGATTTGATTCATATTCACACAAACTCTATTAGTCTACATTAGGATGTAGTTTGTCACACTTTCTTTATCCACCCCCATGTTAGCTATCACCTTTCAGACCACCATCACTTTTCATATCACTCTTTCTATAAGAAAAAATAGTGAAAGTTAGTAGTTACCTGACTAATTCTTCCAGTTGAATTATCTCTGCCTTTTCAGACTGTTTTATAACTCGATGTGCTATTTCATAATTCTGTGGAAATAGAGGTTAACTTATAGAAAACTGAGAGTAACGAAAATAACTCCTGTCTTTAGAAATGCAAATAGTATTTGTTGGGATGCAATTGTCACTATCTAGATACTGATCAGTTTTGCAAATTTTGCATCCATTTGTTAATTTATTTCAGTATTCCTAATTTGACTATAAATATGTAGTACTGAACAACTTATACTATTATAAATTCCAACAATAATGTGTAAAGTGAAATTTTTTTTTTTGGCTTTTGTCATTTTTAGGGCCATACCCATGGCATGTGGAGGTTCACAGGCTAGGGTTCTAATCGGAGCTATAGCCTCTGGCCTACACCACAGCCACAGCAACATGGGATCCCAGCCATGTCTGCAATCTACACCACAGCTCACAGCAACGCCAGATCCTTAACCCACTGAGCAAGGCCAGGGATCGAACCCGCAACCTCATGGTTCCTAGTCAGATTCATTAACCACTGAGCCACGACGGGAACTCCCTCTTGAGAGTCTTTGCTTCAGCAAGTTCAACCAGAACTCAAAACCACACATTGAGCCATTCAGTTTTCACCCAACTCAGCTTGCATTGAAAATTGAGTCAAATTTGTTTTCCCAAATTTTTATCCACTAATGTCAGTTCTTCTAGATAGAGATCTCAGTAAAAAGACAGATTTCCTTTCCATATAACAACCATTCAATCACTCTTTTCAGTACAGTAGCGTGGGTGGAAAAAACAAAGTTGCTCATCATCCAACTATATTAGGGTTAAGTCGTAATCCACTGCAGAGGCCCACGTCAATGCACTCTGAAGGGAAATCAGGATGGAAAAATAGGATGTTTCTTGTGCTGGGATAAACAGGCCCCTAGGTAATTAAGATGTAGTAGATATCTGTTCTTTGTGATAATCAGTCATCCTTTACCAAGATGTATGCTTGAATACATGTATTTCCTAGCTGTGAACTGAAGTTTGACACTTGCGATCAGCCTCTCTATGGATTAAAGCATGAGCCACTGCAGCTGCCAAACCACAGCAGATCTCAGGGTGGAGACCAGGAGTGAGTCACTCTCTGTTCTGGGAAAACTGGAAGAGCAAGTCTTCAGATGGATGTTTTAGGAGAAGATTTTATGAGCCCACTTCTTGCATCTATTTCCTCATAGTTAGAAAAACACTAAAACACCTCGTGGTGATGTCTGTTCCTCATGACTAGTAGTAACTTTCAGGAGACCAGCAGCCAACTTTGTAAAATATGTGCAATGCTGCATGTGCCTCCCCCTATACACTGGTATTATTTCCCCCTGCCTCTGAAATACCTCTGCCCAGGCTATTCTTTTTATAAACAAAAAGATGTCACAGTCACCTGGGAGCGCAGTCACTCTCAACGCTGAGTCCTGAGGGAACTCAGGAAAGAAACAAGGAATACTGGCCAGATAGGTGAGGTGCATATCAAAGGAGTGATTCCAGTAAGCCCAGACCTTCCCACAGAAACCCGTTTTCTGTAAATCTGGTTTTGTATAAATCTTTTGTTTTTACTACCCTCCCTTTGTTGCAAAAACTCCTAAATATCCTAGCTGCCCCCTCATCTCCTTAGAGTAGTTCCTCGGGGCTACCTGAGATGCTGTCTCCCAGATTTAAGTCCTAATTTTGCTCCAAATAAAACAACTCAACTTTCAAGTTGTGCATTTTTTAAGTCGACATAAACATAATATTCTCATATATACTGGCCCCCTCAGAACAGTTCCTCAGAGCTATCTGAGCAGCTTCTTCCCAGGCTATAGTCCTCAGTAAGCTTCCTGAATAAAAGTAAAACTCACAGCTCTTACCTTGTGCATTTTTCTTTCTATTGACAGTCTGCACTGGCTTCAAGATAGTTACTGAGTACTTAAAATATAACTGATCAAAATTGAGATGTGCTGTAAGTATAAAATGCACACCAACTTTCCACACTTTCCTAGACAACTCCATACAGTGCTGTTCTGGATTCCCATTATAACTTAAAGGGAAACTTTCACAATGTCCAGAGTCCTTGACGTCCTGCAAATGAAGTAAGAGGATGTCCTCAAATTCCTTGCGGCAGGAACCCACTTAGGTGGCACCAACCTTGACTTCCAAATGGAACAGTACATCTACAAAAGGAAAAGTGATGGCATCTACATCACAAATCTGAGGAGAACCTGGGAGAAGCTCCTGTTGGCACCTCGTGCCATTGTTGCCATTGAAAACCCAGCGGATGTCAGTGTCAAATTTTCAAGGAATACCAGTCAGCAAACTGTGCTGAAGTTTGCTACTGCCACTAGAGCCACTTCTATTGCTGGCTACTTCACTCCTGGAAACTTCACTAACCAGATCCAGGTAGCATTCTGGGAGCCAAGACTTCTGGCGGTTACTGATCCCAGGGCTGACTACCAGCCTCTCACAGAGGCCTCTTATGTTAGCCTACCCCCAATTGCTCTGTGTAACACAGATGATCCTCTGCATTATGTGGACATCGCCATCCCTTTCAACAACAAGGGAGCTCACTCAGTGGGTCTGATGTGGTAGATGCTCACCCAGGAAGATCTGCACATGCGTGGCACCATCTGCTATGAACACCATGGAAGGTCGTGCCTGATCTCTACTGCTACAGAGATCCTAAAGAGATTGAAAACGAAGAGCAGGCAGCAGCTGAGAAGGCTGTGACCAAGGAGGAATTTCAGGGTGAATGGACTACTCCATCTCCTGAGTTCACCACTACTCAACCTGAAGTAGCAGACGAGTCCAAAGATATGCAAGTGCACTCTGCCCATCCAGCAGTTCCCTACTAAAGACTGGAGTGCTCAGCCTGCCACTGAAGACTGGTCTGCAGCTCCCACTTCCCAGGCCACTGAATGGGTAGGAACCACTGAGTTGTCTTAAGCTGTTCTTCCACAAAATCTTACAATGGAAATAAGTTGATGGAAAATAAACAGTATCTAAAAAAAATTAAAAATGCACCCAGATTCAGAACCCTTAGTACAAAGTTTGTAAAATATCTCATTAATATTTTAATGGATTACATGTTGAAATAGTATTTTGAATATATTACATTAAGTAAAATACATTATTAAAGTTAATTCCATCTCTTTCTTTTTACTTTTTTTAATAAGGTTACTAGAAAATTTAAAACCACATATGTGGCTTGCATTTGTGGCTCTTTCGTCCAGGAGTATTTCTGGCTTCCTGAAATTTCAAATGAAGTGCATACCCAAGAGCAAATCCCTATGGCATATGAGATTTCTTTATCACTTGATTGAAACTTCCTCCAATAATAGAAATTTATATCACGCTATAGTTTAATAGGCAATTTTTTCACATAACTGGCTTATAACCTAGCCAGTATCGAAATTATTTAAATTTTGCTCAGTATGTGTGCATGTGCGGGCATCTTATGAGAACCCAGAATTCGGAGTTCCCAAAGTGGCTCAGTGGAAATGAATCCAACTAGGAACCGTGAGGTTGTGGGTTCGATCCCTGGCCTTGCTCAGTGGGTTGAGGATCCTGCATTGCCTTGAGCTATGGCATAGGTCGCAGAGACAGCTCAGATCTGGTGTTGCTATGGCTGTGGCATAGACTGGCAGCTACAGCTCCTATTAGACGCTTAGCCTGGGAACCTCCATATGATGCAGGTGAGGCCCTAAAAAGACAAAAGCCAAAAAAAAAAAAAAAAAAAAACAAAACAGAATTTGCTCCCCTCACTAAAGAATTTAAAGTAGTCCTGTTATCTCTGCTCTCTATAAGTGCACAAAACTTCTATTGTCACTTTAACCACTTCATAGGTCAGTAGTTCTCAATCGATGAGTTTTGCTACAACAGTGTACTATGAAGTTGTCATAAGTGTGCCACCAAAAATGTTGATCACTAAAAATTTGCTTTTGCAATTAACAGACTGAAAAAAATAGCTCTGAAAAAAAATCTGTCATATGGAGAACTGAGGTAAGAGATCAGAACAGATAAAGCACATATACTTTTTCATATAGCACTCAAATATAAGGTAATATCAAGCAGGAACCAGAGAATCAGAACATACAAAAATGTTGCCTCATGTGTGCATATGAAAGTGAAAAGCAGCCGAGACACTCAACAGCAATTCTATTCAATATATCTACTCTAACAAGGAATTAGGAGAAAAGAGTGATCAAGAGAAAAGCCCAATAACTATGGCTCTCAATTATTTAAAATCACACTATCAAATATTCTAGATTTGAAAGTATGCCACAGGTATAAAAACATCGGGAATTATTAATATATATTAAAAGTATAAAGAGAATCAGACTAGATTTATGGGACGCAGCACTAGAGAACTCTTTTTTGGAAGATGCTGAACTTTAATTGCTATGCTGTCTGAGTATAAATTTAGTCAGATCTATCCAAAGTAAATCTATATGTTATTATCTTGTACATAACTGTATAACATGTAATCAAAGTATATCTACAGTATTCATCTCTTTAACCAGCCTATGACACCGTCTTTATGAAATCAGGTTTAGCAATACCTATTTTTAATAAGCCAAAGTTGATTTTTCATAGTTCTTTCTTTTATAACTCTTCATAAATAATTTAATAATCAATTTAAATATCTGGATCAACATCAAGCTTACATGCTTGAGTTTCTGGGATCCAAATTTTCCTCTTTGAAATGTGAAATATTTGTTCATTTCTAGGCTTTCAGTAGATTTCAAAAACAGTTTGAGGTAGTATAAAAAAGGATGCCCATTTGTGCCAAACCAGCTCTGGCTTTGGTACAATTCCACAGAACTTTAAGCAAGTTATTTTAGCCCTAGAGCTTTAGTTTCATCAGAGTAAACTAAGAATAATGAAACTTCTTGCTGGGTTTTGCAAGGAAAAACTGAAAAACTGGACCGAAGGCTTACACTGGATCTAATTCTTAAGGAAAAAAATCTAAAACAAATACGGCAAAACATTGTCTATGTAGATATATACTATGTCATTTTTAATATGAATGATTTAGCAGTGTTTGTCATAGTATGAGCAAAATGCTAATTTAGCATAGTCAGCTCCATCAGCACAATTTTTTTGTAAACTAGAGGTAATGAATCTGTAATTTTTTTCCAGCACAAGAGAGGCCACATAGCATATAGAAAGAGTACTCATCTTTAAATCAGACAGATCTGTATTTTAGTTATTGTTTAGTCACTAATAAGCTGGATAATGTAGGGAAATTAAAATTTTCTTTTAATAAGCTGGATAATGCTAAAGAAACTAAAATTTTCTTTACATCTTGGAGCTTTGCTTCTTAATCTGTAAAATTAAAATAATCATATCTGCTTTCACAAGACATTGTAAGACTTATACATGATACACTGTACACATACCTGACACAGCATTTCACTGACAATTCATTGTTGTTATTATTATTACCCTGGGATATGAGTTTTCTGGACCTGTTAACACAAATTTATTAAATTAGTAAAATACTTTTTTCTTAAAGTTTCTAGTTTCACAGAGTTTTAAAATCTTCTAACTACTTTTTTTCCTTTTCCAGTTTAACATCATTTTTATGTCCCTAGCCAGGTAACAATTGATTCCTGTCCCTCCCATATTTCTCATATTTAATTAGCCAGTCCACCCTATTCAATCACCCCAAGTGATGTTTCCTGCTACATTCCCACCTCTCCTTTCCCACAACCACCATCCTTGTTCAAATACTTATTGCCTTGCATCTGGGACTATTAACATAAATGTCCAACTCCTGTTTCTTCCCCATCCAATGAATTCTAGACACCAATGTCAAATTAATCTTCTACAGTTCAGAACAAGTTACTCTCCTACCAAGAAACCTTCAAAGACTACCCATTGCCTACAGAATAAAATTCTTACCCACACTTTCTTACCCTTCATGAAATGGCCTGAACTTTCTTTTCCAATTTAATTTCCCACAGCTTCCTGCACTATACCTTCTAGGCAAGTGGATAAAGAGCCACTTCAAGAAATGATGGCTGACTAGTTTTGATTTTCTGACTTATATAAGTTATTTAAGAAGAAAGTCCAGAAGGAATTGATTGTATGATAAATTCAATAAAAACATCAATTTATCAAATTGCTTAGTTGAATTTCCTGGATCATAAGCATTAAACATATGATTGGTGGGGGCTTGGGCTATTTTAACCCCAGTTACTTAAATTTTCTCTTAAATGTAGAGAATATTTTCCTGCCTTATTAAGTAGTAGATAAGAGCATTTCCTTTTTGCTTCTCTAGTGACTGACAGGATCACAGGGATTGTATTTTTAATCACAGAGTTAAAAGGAACATTAATATATGTTGCTCCTGTTTTACAAATAACTAAAGTAAAGCTCCCAGAGCAACCATTTAACTTGCTCTGGGTCACGTTCTCACATAAGGGCACACAGGAGGTTGAGCTCAATATATATACTAACCACAAAAAGTGGTATACTCTTTTTTCCTTGCTTTTGTCTGTTGGAATGGTTTGTATATTTGTTTGGAAATACTTGGTATGCATATGTATTTAATCCATTTTCTTATACACATTTTTCATTTTCCTAAAAATTAGATACAATTTAGGGATAGTTTAAAATTCACTATTTTCAATAATCACATGTAAAAAGAGGTATTGTTACAATAAATAGATGCTACCAAAAGACTTCTACTTTCAGAAAAAAAAGCAAAAACCTATTTCCAAAAGCTCTTCAGTGTGAAGGTTGTTAATAAAATATTTATCAATTTTTCTTCTTTTTTAGGTCCAACTCTCCATTTCCCCCCAAATCAAAATCATTGATAGGGCAGGGAGCAAGTTATGAAATTATTTTTTACCTAATATTATTTGCAACATAGGGCTATGCACTCAATAAATACATCTTGAAATGAGTTTTACTTACAATTTCCTCTGAGTATCAGACAGTTATATAATTATTTACATCCTAGAAGTTGCTATTCCCTGACAAATTGGAAATAAAAAATGCAAACATAGTATATAACTATAGGAGAGGCGAGCTTTTACCTCTACACTCTCAGGGTTTTTTGGCTGGCCTGAGAATTAACCTGACATGAAACAGATTAACAGGAGGAAAAATACATGTTTATACTAATTGTATGCGACGCAAAAACCCTCAGACTGAAAAAGAAGATCCAAAGAATAGTGAACCCTGCATATTTTACATCAGGTTGAAAAAAGAAAAACAATTGTGGAAAAGAAACTAAAACTTATGTAGAGGCCAAATGAAGATAAGAATTATTTTAACATGATCTGTTTGTACAGAATTCTCACAGATTTGACCCCATCAAAGAATGTTTATTTCTCCTGCTCAAGGAGGAGATCTTTCACACGGGAGTTTATATGTTCTGTTTTTAGGAATTAAAGGAGCAATTAGAATGCCCTTCTTGCCTCTGCTACTTTTCTAAGTGCCTTTAGCTCAAAATAATCCTTATGCCAAAGTGGCAAATTTTGGGGTGTCATACACTGCCATCCTTCATAACCAACACCCATTTACACAAAGTAAAAAGTAAGGCACACCAGCTCTATTGTGACTCAAATTCTGGATAGATTTGATCCAAAAAAAAGGGGGAAAGAAAAGAAAGAAAGAAAAAGAAAAGGAAAGCAGCTTTTGGGGCCTGCCACAAAGACAAATAGATTCCTGGCAGGGTCACATAAATGAGCAGGGAGCATTAACAAAGGTGAGAGAGCTCCATGCACTGCAGCCATGTGCCTGGGACATTACCTGTTATGTTAGGGTTTACAACAGAAAAATGAAAAGAAAAAGCATTTACCTCTTGATAAACATGAACATTTTAGGAAGACAGGGAACATTTGATTCAGATCCCCACTACGTGATCTCCAGGAATGAATTTCTGAAGTCCTAAAGGCAATCATCTGCCTACAGACACATTCAAATGGACCTGTGGGTCCATTGGCCATAGACCTGCGAACCACTGTTCAGTCAGCTTTTTTTAATTCATCTCATTCTGACATGGGATGTAATTTACAGGGTATACCAGGTCTAATGCTTGACCTCATCGAAAAGTCAGATGATAAGGATTTTTGTTCAAGGACCAAAGAAAAGCCTTCTTTTCAATCTAAATCACTAGTACTTCATCTGACTGCTATCCTGCAGAGCTACAATTCTACTCTTTCTCATAACTTAACACTAGTCTCGGGTCCAATCAATTCTCCCCCTGGAAATTTGCAGCAAGCTTTCAACATCCTCATTCCAATATCCACTCTGATACATTCCTCATACTCCCCTTCAACGCTTTCTGTACACTGCAGCCAGAATGCTTTTTCTAAAGTGCAGTTCTGAAATGTTCCTCTACTGCTGAAAGCTTGATGTGGTTTCCCGTTGCCCCAATGACAAAAATGGTTTAACATCATTGCAAGACTTTTTCTATCTGGTCCTTCATAAGTCATATGGTTCCATCCAGTCCAATGGCTCCGATGGACATGGTACCTAGAATCCACAATTTTTTTAAGTTTCTGTGGAAAGGTTTAAAAGCTGAATAGAAAGCTGGATTCAAAATATAAAACAGAATTGATATCAAATTTAGCAAACATTCCATGAACTTTCCCTGGAACATAAAAATTTATCAACTATTCAACTGTTATTCAATACAGTGCTTATGACTTTTTGATAAGATATAGTTAATGTGGGATATGAGTGCTGATATAGTGTGAAATGAGATCTTCGGGGTAAAAGTGCATAGGGATACAAATGTCTTATAATCACGCTGATATCTTGCTGATTTCCCACCCTCCACCTCATCCTACTCTCACTCTTCAGTCTAGACATACTGCCCCTCTTTTTGTATTTTAATATGTCATACTATATTTTTTTTTCTAGAGGGCTCATCAATGCCATTCCTTCTCACTGGATGACTCCTTTACACATTTGGCCCCTATTCACCTGGCAGACTACCCAACTTAACTAATTTGGATTCAATAGCCTCCCATCTATTTCCATGGCATACAACACTCTGCTGTCATTAACACATAGCACACAGGACCATACCTCATTATCCAGCCACTGGTATCCCCACCCAGGAACAGAAGTTCTCTATGAGCATGGACTGTTTCTCTCCTTCTCTCTTGTTTACCACTAAATCCTCAGAGGCTAGTACAAAGTAGCAATGAACATTTGTTGATTGAATATGTAAAACCCTCTGACTCAACCAATCATAATTCCACTGTTTTGGTTAAATCTTTATATAAAATAATTAATTGGTATTTTTATTTTTATTTGACAGTTGATCTCACTGGCCTCGTACAGCCTACTAACTCTGGGGACCTCATCCATGTCTCTTAAACTCAGACTGTTCTTATTTTGCTTTCAAACATGCCCTACCTCACAGGAAATTTAGGGTCTAAAATTTTCTCTTTCCTTTGTATTTGTCTTTACATTAAATTACCATCAGTGTTTGAATTCTTTATGTCTCTAAATTGAATTTTCCAGTCTTCACAAATTATAGTATCATTGTTTCACTATAATACATTTTTGATTGTTTAAATGAATTCAATTCAATCTGCAGTTAAAAAAATAACTGATGGATCTCAAAGAGGTAATAAAACTTAGGATAAGTAATTTCTCAGTAAAGCCTAACTTCTGTAAGGAAGATCTTATACAGCAACCTCTGGAAACAGCCCTTTCCTTCAACCTCTGGAAACAGCCCTCTCCTGAGGGGGAGAAAGCAATGTGATAGAGTAGAAAGAGTAGTCATGCCTGGGTTCAAATCCTACCTCTGGCATTTATATTTCATTAACCTTGCCAAGTTGCTTAAGTGAAGCCAGTTTCCCTCTCTATGAAATGGAAAAAATAAAGCCCACATTGCACAGTTTTACTGTGAATTACAGATAACTTGAATAAAATGTTATTCATTTAATAAGAAGAAGCGTGTTTTAACTATGCACATTTAAAAATGTTTTTAACTCTGAAAATGGTGTATTCTTGAAACAGTTTCTTGTGAAGCAGTGTTCTTCATTCAAATTCCCTTCATCGTGTTGGCTTTGATTATAATATGTAAATTTGCTGGGGGGCGGTGAGGAGGAGAAAGAATTCAAAAATGTGACTTTTACCTTTTTTTTAGGTCTGTAAACTTTTCTAAAACAAATATCTAAATGGGATAAACATGACCATTTTTGGCTAAAGGAAAAATGTTCAAAGTCCTAAAATCTTATATGAAAGATACAGAGTAAATTTTATTTGGGGCACAAAAGTTTGAGTTTGGAATAGAATAGTTTAGAATACAAATTTAAGTATACAATTCAACAGAACCCAGTAGACTGAAATGACAGTCACATTATGATCTAATAGACTTGAACTGTAACTAAAGCTATAAAAAATGACATTTTTTTAAAAATAAAATAAACCATTATATTCAGATTGTCTTATAGTAATTTGGGGCCACAGTTTTCTCATTTTTAATGTGATAGGTTTGAGGCTGAGATGGTATCAGTGGTCACTCCAGCTCTAATATTCCCTGACTTGTTTGATACTACAGAATATGAGAAACATGGATAAAAATGAGGTTGGTCATCACAATCTACCACGAGGATAACAGTTTTGTGCCAATTCCAATAAAGCATCATAGCCTAAGGCAGTTGTTCTTAACCTTGGAAAGATCACAGAACCCTTTAAGAAGCTGAGGGAAGCTAGGATGTCTCTCATGAGAATAAAATTTATAATTCCTTATAATTTCTCAGTGAACCCATAAGCCCCAGATTAAGAACATTTGCATCAGGGAGTTTCCTGCTTTGGGGGGACGTTTTGTAAACTCAGGCTGCTAGAACAAAATAGCATTAACTGGGTGGCTTATAAACAACAGAAATTTATTTCTCACAATTCTGGAGACAGGAAGTGCTGGCACGGTGAGGACCCCCTTCCAGATTGCAGACTACTAACCTAATGTTGTGTCCTCACATAGTGGAGAGCAGAAAAAAGGAAGTAAGTATCCAGTGACTGCTATAAGGGTGCTAATTCCATTCACAAGGGCTCCCCCCTCCTGAGTTCATCTAATCTTACTGGCATCCAAAGATGCCATCACACTGAAGGGTAGGATTTCAATGCCTGAATTTTGAGGGACACATTCAGTTCATTACAGGAGAGTTGCTGAGGACTGTCCACGGATTCTTAAGAGAGGAGCTATAGGAGTTTAGAGGGACACCTCCAGGTAGAACCACTGGTAGCTATTCAAAGGCAAATATTGCCTCAAAATCTTGAGATTTGCTTGAGGTTATTCATTTCATCATTTGTTTAATTCAAAGTTCTACTTAGCTTTATCCATGCTCAGATTCAAAATAGTCTTCTTAATTGAAAATAAAGAGGTCAAAAGTATAAGATCCTGTTAAAATAAATAGTTAAGAAGGATCTCAAGAAATTCTCTACTATCTACCCTCTCACTTAAACTTCTTGATTTATTTGAATCTCAGTTTCCCCTTCTAGACAATGGGGATGATAACATATCCTCTATCACTCAGGAGATCTGTGAAGATCAAGTGAGATGATTAGCATAATTACAGTGATAGGATTAGCAGTAGCTAACAGTTCTGGTAGATTTAGTATGTGCCAAGGACTATGCTGAACATTCCTGGTAGAGCATTGGTAGGACATAGTGAATACTTTAATCCTCCCAGTAACCTTCTAATTTTTATTCCCATTTTACCCATGAGGAAAAATGGATGCATAGAGAGATTCACTAGTGCAAAATAAAAGAGCTTGTTAGGTGCAGAGCAGAATGCAAACCACAGTCATTAGATGGCAGAGTTCAGGGTCCCAAACTCTATATTCAACTGCCTCTGTAAGACTAATACTTATACATAAACTTATATGTTTACATTTTATGTAAACTATGTGAAAGAATTTATACCTACATGTGCTATCAGATGTAACATCTATGGTGCCACTGGAAATGCAGAGGATAATGTTTCATTTTATATAGAAGAAAATAAGCAATCATTCACAAGGAATTCAGGACAACAGACTTGGGTTTGGATCCCAGCTCTGGGCTTAATCAGCTGTGGGACCTTCACCTGGTATTTTAGCTCTCTGAGCCTCTATGTCTTTGTCTAGGTTTCCTCAAAAGTAGACTCTGAGCAAGTAGTTTATTTGGAAGAAAATCTCAAGAAGAATCCATAGGCAAGGCAATCTACAGATTCAGTGCAATCTCTATCAAATTACCAATGACATTTTTCAGAGAACTAGAACAATTTTTTTTAAATTTGTATGGAATAAAAAAGACCCCAAATAGCCAAAGCATTCCTGGAAAATAAAAAAGGAACTGAAGGAATCAAGCTCCCTGTTTTCAGACTATACTAAAAAGCTACACTCATCAAAACAGTATGGTACTAGCAAAGAAACAGAAACATAAATCAACTGAACAGAATGGAAAGCCTAGAAATAAATCCATATACCTATGGTCAATTAATCTATGACAAAGAATATACAGTGGAGAAAAGACAGTCTCTTTGATAAGAGGTGCTGGGAAAACTGGACAGCTACAAGTAAAAGAATGAGACTTGAACATTCTCTAACACCATACACAAAAATAAACTCAGAATGAATTAAAGACCTAACTGTAAGGCTGGATATTATAAAACTCTTAGAGGAAAACATAGGCAGAACACTCTCGGACATAAATTGTGGCAATATTTTTTTCATCCCACCTCCTAGAATAATGAAAATTAAAAATAAACAAATGGGACTTAAGTAAACTTGAGAACTTTTGCACAGCAAGGAAACCAGAAACAAGACAAAAAGCCAACCTATAGAATAGGAGAAAATATTTGCAAATAAAGTCACCAAGGGATTAATCTCCAAAATATACAAACAGCTTGTTTAGATCTATACCAAAAAAAAAAAACAACCCAATCAAAAAGTGGGCAGAAGAACTAAATAGACATTTCTCCGATGAAAACAAATAGATAGCCAAAAAACACATCAAAGGATGATCAACATCACTAATTAATTAGAGAAATGCAAACCAAAACTACAATGAAGTGGAGTTCCCATTGTGGCTCAACAGGTTAAGGAACTGACTAGTACCCATGAAGATGTGGGTCCTATCCCTGGCCTTGCTGAGTGGGTTAAGGATCTGGCATTGCCATGAGCTGCAACATAGGACACAGATGCAGCTCAGATCTTGCATCACTACAGCTGCAGCATAGGCTGGTGACTGCAGCTCTGATTTGACCCCTAGCCTGGGAACTTCCATATGCTACAGGTGCAGCCCTAAGAAGAAAAAGTTAAAAAAAAAAAAAAAAAAAACCTGCAATGAAGTATCACCTTGCACCTTTCAGGATGGCCACCATCAAAAAGTCTACAGACAATAAATTTTGAATAAGGCGTGGGGAAAAGGGAACCCTCCTACACAATTGGTAGGAATGTAAATTGGTACAACCACTATGGAAAACAGTATGCATGTTCCTTAAAAAACTAAAACTGGAACTACCATGTGACCCAGAAATCCCACTTCTGGGCATATATCCAGAGAAAACCATAATTCAAATACACCCTAATGTTCACTGCAACACTGTTTATAATAGCACTATTTACTATTTACAATAGCCAAGACATGGAAGCAACCTAAACGTCCATCAACAGAGGAAAGGATAAAATGATGTTTTATATATATATATATATGTATGTGTATATATATATGTGTATATATATATATATATATGAAAATTACACAGCCATGGAAAAAGAATGAAATAAATGTCATTTTCAGCAACTTGGATGGACCTAGTAATCATCATACTAAGTGAAGTAAGTCAGACAGAGAAAGACAAATATCATATGATGTCACTTATATGTGGAATCTAAAAAAATATTGCAAATGAACTTATTTAGGAAACAGAAACAGACTCACGTACTTTGAAGACAAATTTATGCTTACCAAAGGGAAAGCCTGGGGGGGGGATAAATTAGGAGTTTGGGATTAACATATATGCATTGCTATATATAAAACTGATAATCAACAAGGACCTACCATATAGCACAGGAAACTCTGCTCAGTATTCTTTAATAACCTGTACGGGAAAAGAATCTGAAAATATAATGGACTTCTTATGTATATGTATAACTGAATCACTTCGCTGTACACCTGAAACTAACACAACATTCTGAATAAAGTACACTCCAATATAAAATAAAAGTCACAGGAGTTCCCTGGTGGCCTAGCAATTAAGGATTCCATGTTGTCACACTGTGGCTTGAGTTTGACCTCTGGCCCAGGAACTTCTACATGCCGCAGGCACAGCCAAAAGAAATTAAGTTAAAAAATAAAATAAAATAGATTTACTAAATTTAAGAAAAAAGAAATAAAAAAATTTTTTAAATTTAAAAAAAAGAAATAATGGTAGTTGAGTGGAGAAGTGACAAGGGAAGTCACCCACAGTTGGTAACTATAGCTTACACCATAAGGGTAGTCTAAAAGCCTCCTCAGAAGAGGTTCCTTAAGTTGCCCATGTGGAGGATAGGAGAGCTGGTGTGTTTCTATACGAACTTCCAGTGGTCTTTGCATGAAGGCTGCTCCTGGGAGACATTACTTTGTGTGTGTGTGTGTGTGTGTGTGTGTGTGTGTGTGTGTCTTTTGTCATTTTCTAGGGCCACACTAGCAGCGTATGGAGGTTCCCAGGCTAGGGGTCAAATCGGAACTATAGCTGCCAGCCTACATCACAGTCACAGCAACACAGGATCCCAGGGCGTCTGTGACCTACACCACAGCTCATGACAATGCCAGATCTTTCACCCACTGAGCAAGGCCAGGGACTGAACCCGTGTCTTCATGGATACTAGTTGGGTTTGTTAACTACTGAGCCACTATTTACAACAGTCATGTCTTGGCTATTGTAATTAGTAAATAGTGCTATTGTAAATAGTGTTGCAGAGAACATTCGGATGTGTTTGAATTGTGGTTTTCTCTGGATATATGCCCAGGAGTGGGATTTCTGGATCACATGGTAGTTCCAGTTTTAGTTTTTTAAGGAACATGCATACTGTTCTTCACAGTGGTTGTACCAATTTACATTCCTACCAATTGTGTAGGATTGCCATTACACAGATCTGCAGCCTCTACCTGCTAGGAAAGGTCCTCAGGCAATGAGATACAGATGCTGCTGGTAACTGAAGTCCAGCCTGCCTGCAATGATAACAGCCAAGAGCAAGTGAGCAGGGCACAAAGAGCATTTACTGCACTCAAACTTACCTCAGCTGTGAAATGTGGAGTAGACCTACATTTCAGGTAACTATACAGTAAGCCACAGTGTATACTACTGGAGGAAACCTCCAAGATCAGTCTCTACTCTTCACCAATAAAACCAGTGTCCTTTTTGGCAGCTACTATCTTTCAGTTCCTACCTGTGTTAATAGGAGTAGTCGTGCAGTTTCCATTGTGGCTCAGCAGAAATGAATCTGACTAGCATCCATGAGAAGGCAGGTTTGATCCCTGGACTCGCTCAGTGAGTTAAGGATCCAGCATTGCCATGAGCTGTGGTGTAGGTTGCAGATGCATCTCGGCTCGGGCATTACTATGGTTGTGGCATAGGCCAGCAGCTACAGCTCTGATTGGACCCCTAGCCTGGGAACTTCATATGCCTCGGGTGTTGCCCTAAAAAGACTAAATAAATAAATTTAAACTACTCCATTATCTTTTATATTGTAATGAGAATCAAAGAAAATAAATAGAGGAGTTCCTGTAGTGGCTCAGCAGAAACAAATCTGACTAGTATCCATGAGGACACAGGTTTGATCCCTGGTCTCACTCAGTGGGTTTAGGATCAGGCCTTGCCAAGAGCTGTGGTGTAGGTCAGATTCGGTTCAGATCTGGCATTGCTGTGACTGTGGCATAGGCCAGCAACTACAGCTCCAATTTGACCCCTAGCCTGGGAACCTCTATATGCTGCAGCTGCGGCCCTAAAAAGACCAAAAAAAAAAAAGAAAGAAATAGAAAAATAAACATCCTTGCAAGTGGGCAAATACTTACTTCTGTACACACTTCAAAACATAACGGATACAGTTCAATGTGAATGAAGTCAACATAGCTTAAAAACATGGTCATTCGCATTGTGTTTAGAGGAGGAGTGAGCCTCACACAACATGAATGTTTTGCCAAGATCATATAGGTAGTTTCTGGCATAGCAGAGATCCAGTTTCACTGTCCTTTCCCCTACACCATTCAGCCTTCTGTGGTTTTCCCAAGATTATTGAAGTGAAGTCTGTGATTTCCTGGAGTTATTATTTGCTCTAGTACTAACACTTGATTATTACTCTCACAAGGAGCTACCCTCCTAATAGGCTTCTCATTTCAACCTAAACTACAATTGAAGCTAGCACTGATTTTTGGTGAGCTCATCTTTACAAAAGAATAGAAAAATGTCCTCACTGAGCCTACCAATAAAAAACACATTCTGAAGATAATACACATTTTCCAAATTAAAACACATACTAAAATGTGTATTAACCTTACAGATCAGGATGCATTATTATCCAAATTAACACCACATGTATGGCTTTCTATTATTGTGTGTTACTCAAATATGGCTGAAGCAAATAGCAGTTATTAAATAACTTTCAGAAAAAACTCTGTTAGCTCAGCATTATTTGTATATTTGTTTTAAAGGCAGTGAGAGCAAAAGCAATTCAATTAATATTTCTTTGGGGTATTCTTAGGACTGCCTTGATCTAAGGAATGTATCTTCAAAGAGTCATGCACTGTGATTACTTTCAATGAGATGTTAACTCAGAAATAATGTCACACTTCAGGAGGATTTACTAATCATTTATAGTCATTTGCCTTTTATTTAACCTGACTTAAAGAAGCAACAAGTAGCCAAAAGAGTAACAGGCTCTAGGGTTTGTTCAAATTTTTAAAACTGTCATTTACTAGCCTGAAGCAAGTAACTTGACTTCTCTGTGCCTCAGTTGTCTTCATCTGTGAAATGCAGATAACATAACCTACTTGGAAAAGTATGAGGATCAAATGAGATAATATATAGATATCATGCATGATAGTGCTTGGCACGGGGTAGGCATTTTTTATAAAAGCTGAACTTAGAATTTAGAAAAATTCTCCAAACTTGGCGGGGAGAGGCGCTTAAAAGATAATTATGTGAATTTCTACTGTCCTGTTAGGGGCATGTTAAAACACATCAGCCTCAGAGTCATCTGACTTTGTAGGAGACTGTAAGTACATTGGCATAACTAGCATGGAAGCATTTTACAACTTTAAAAAACTGTTAAGGTATGTATAGTTGGTTGAATAGTATTCCCCCCAAAATTCATGTCCCCTTGGAACCTCAGAATGTGACCTTATTGGGAAATAAGGTCCTCACGAATGTTATTAGCTAAGGATCCCAAGACTAAGTCATCCTGGATTTAGGGTGACTGGTGTTTTTCCAAGAGGAGAGGTCACAGAGATAAAGAGGGAAGAGGCCATGTGGAAACGATGCAGAAATTGGAGTTATGCTATCACAAGTCAAGGAATAGCAAGGATTGCTCCTAGAATCAAGCATTAACTTCCCTTGCCCAGGAAAAGCCAAGAAAGGTTACTTCCCTAGACCCCTTTGAGGGAGTATGGCTTAGCCAACACCTTGATTTCAGACTTCTAACCTCAAGAACTATCAGGATAAATTTCTGTTGTTTGAAGCCACCGTGTTTGTGGTAATTTGTTACAGCAGCCACAGGAAACTATATCTGATTATCTTGCTTTCTGTTTAGTAGAGAAGAAAATGCCAGTGCTTATGGTTTCATTCCCCTATGGGATATGAAGCAGTTTTGTTTCTAATTTGGCATCCTTATCTCAGAATTCTTTTTTCATTTGTACCAGCTAAAAAAACAAAATTAAAACCTCAGTTTCTCTGATTTTCTTTTCAAGCCATTCCGTCATGCTACTAGTATCTTCATTAATGCTGTAAATAAAAATTTATCTTTGCTTACCTTCTGTATGAAAATCATGATTCTAATATTTTAAGAATCACACTTTGATGAAGTACTAGATAACTAACAATGATGGTAATGTTAGAGATGGTCATGAGGATGGAGAAGATATAGATGATGATGATTCATTGTTTCCCCCTCAGGACAAGCTTTCACGTGGGACATAAGAGAAGGCATTACTCAGGCTCTGGAGCCAACCTGGGCACTGGCACAAAATGTGAGTCATGTGAGCGTCCCCCAAGCCACCAAGGATGATACACAGAAATCAAGATCTGTGATGGCCTCAAGGGTATAGCCTCTCTGCTTTTACGAAAAGAAAACCTTTGGTTCCCACCAGCAGCCTTTGAAAGAGCCCTGTCAGAAAGAGGTCCCTTCCCATAAAGCCTAATCAACATTCAAGTTCTCACTCCTGGATCTGGAACAATCCAAAGAGACTTCAAGGCAAGTCAACCTCCGTCTCTAATGGGCTTTGTGGGTATAATTTAATGCAAACAGTTTCCACACATACAGATCTTCTTTTATGTGAATACTGGCAGTCATAAACACAAATTTTACTATAGTTTGAAGTCCATTTTTTTCTCTCAGGACACAGAATTTCAAAAACCATCATTTAATCATCCTGATCCAATGAGGAAATGATTCAGTTCTCAAAAATTCTAATATGGAAGAGTTCTTTTAATTTTTGTAACAAGGTGTATATTTATTTTCTCCTGAAAGGAGACAAAGACAAATGAATAGATACAGGAAAATAGTAAACCAATCACTTTTTCTGTGTTCTTTTTGCCTCCAAAACCACATCTTGGTGAGTCATGATTGGTTTCGAAAGAGGGAAAGATGCAGGATAATAACCCTGGAAAGAAAGAGGATTGTATCACGGCACAGATCTGTCACTCTCACTTCTGGTCAGGGTTGAGACTCCTATTCTACCCCATTGCTCGGCAGTTTCCTTTACCCTCCCGAAAGCAATCTGCACTGATTACCTAAGAAATGGGGATGTCTATCTTCCTCTGTTTCATTTATAAACTAAATGGATGGTTTTTGGTTGTGGATCACCCCATGAAAAGCTTTTTGTCCATTTCAAAGCAATTAAGAGTGGTAATTGCTCCAGGGCCATTTTTTCCCTCTTCATTTCTCACTGAGAGAGGCTAGCAGCATGACTTCCCTGCCTATGGCCTCTACCGTGTCTCTGAGGGTTCAAAGCAGGGAAAGCAACACCCCAGGGACAGGTTCCATTTTGACAGCAATTTTCTCATTTATGCTCCCCTCGCTGCAGGCCAGATCACCCATTAGACCAATAACCCCCAAATGACAGTCTCAGAGGTATGGGATAGGGTGTTAGCAGCAGGGGTTGGAGCTGAGGACACTGAACTTAGCACCAGACACAGAACAAGAGGCCTCAGTTCTGTTTTTAGGTCTGGTGGAAACTTAAACAGGCCATTTACCTCTCTGTATCCATGCAATCTCTTCTGCTCTACTTTGACATTTCTTCCACTAATGTCTTGGGTTAGAGATCTTTCTAGAAACATATACATATTTTAATTTAATAACCTAAACAAAAATTTTTAAAAATTGTAATAGATCTGAAAGATAGAATATAATGTAGACATTAAATATT
Organism: Catagonus wagneri; assembly: GCA_004024745.2. Classification (NCBI taxonomy): domain Eukaryota; kingdom Metazoa; phylum Chordata; class Mammalia; order Artiodactyla; family Tayassuidae; genus Catagonus; species Catagonus wagneri. Next base: position 12,642,472 of record PVHT020003785.1, read on the forward strand.
ATGTTCATGGAGTTCCCGTCGTGGCTCAGCGGAAATGAATCTGACTAGCATCCATGAGGACACAGGTTTGATCCCCAGCCTTGCTCGGTGGGTTAAGAATCCAGCATTGCCGTGAGCTGTGGTGTAGGTCAGATGTGGCTCAGATCATGCATTGCTGCGGCTGTGGTGTAGGCCGGCAGCTACAGCTCCAATACAACCTCTGGCCAGGGAACCTCCATATGCTGCTGGTGTGGCCCCAAAAGGACAAAAAAAAAAAAAATTATGTTCATGAAGGATTCTTATTGACAGAGAAATGCTCACAACAGCATATTAGGTAATATTAAGTAAGCAAAGTTAGGCCAGAACTTGTTTTACATTATGCTCAATATATATTGGAAAGGAAATGTATCAAAGTGTTATTAAGTGCTTGCCTCTGTCATTCTGTCATTTTTTCTCTCTTCTTTATACTTTTCTGAATTTTCTACCAAAAAAATGATTTAATTATTTGCCAATAGCTATTGAAATACATATAGATAGATATATGTAAAACAGCTACAGTGGAAGTGTCTTAAAGGTTATGCCTCTCTTATCAGTCTCCAAATCTCCTATCTCTTTGTCCTACCTTTCTACCAAACTGGTGGGTTCAAACTAGGTTCCCCCAAAAAAATACTTTTCTTAAATGTTCCTGTACAGAAAACCTACACTTGGACTCTTGCAGAAATCCTGAGAGAGAAGGTATGTTCTCTATTCTCAAAGAACCAAAAGAAAGATTTTGACCACCATAATGCATATGTGAGAAATCATATCCTCTTATGGCTTTACCCCAAGCCCAGTGACTTAAAGTCCTACTGAAAATAGATTTTTCTCTCTCTTTCAAAAGCTTCATAAATGATGATGAACTGTTATCTCCCCAAACCTTACCTCTGCCTTTGTTCCCAGGCTATCCTCAGTTAGATAGCAATTGATGGCTTAAACACTGTACACCTAATTAATATCCAAACAACATTCTGTGACAGTGTTGTAGAGCATGATCCATCAGTCTTTCAAGATATGTGATCTAGGAGAATGGGCTAAGATTCCTGGGTAAACTTCCCAGATCGATCTTAGTTGGGAAAGGAGTCCCCGTCGTGGCTCCAGTGTTAACAAATCCGACTAGGAACCATGAGGTTGTGGGTTCAATCCCTGGCACCGCTCAGTGGGTTAAGGAGTTCAAGGATCTGGCATTACCGTGACCTCACAGACGCAGCTCGGATCCCTCGTTGCTGTGGCATAGGCTAGTGGCTACAGCTCCAATTAGACCCCTAGCCTGGGAACCTCCATATGCAACGAGTGCAGCCCTAGAAAAGGCAAAAAGACAAAAAAAAAAAAAATCTTCGTTGGGAAAGAACAAAATTAGATTCTTTTACTGCCAGCCTTCTGAAGGCCAGTGATATGCTAATATGTATTGATACTATGAAGAGTGAATATTGTTCCCAGAATTCCCCCAAAACATATAACCATGGAAAATTATTTTTTCTTCTCTTAAGACTCTAAAGATCTGAGGGGAATGGTTTTGAAAGTACTTCTCTAAAGGACTGAATCAAATTTGTGAGGTTTGACAGGTGAGACCAGTAGGGACCACCCCATGGCATGCAATTCGACATGTGGTACCAATTCATTCTGAATGGAGCTGCCTGATCCACACATTCTGCTGAGCAGTCAGTGTTGGGTAGTGCAATGTCAGACAACAGACCCAGGAGAAAGGAAAGCCTCTGCCTCTCCCATTGTTTTATGTATTGGTGAGAACTGCTGTTGGCAAGGGAACTCAATGAGCTTAATCTTTGCTGGAAGTACCCTAGAGACCCCAGCTTGCAAAAGCTAATTTTTAGTGTCCCGGGCCCTCTCCTTTCCTGGCTGCAAGGATCATGGCAAAGTTGCTTTGCACTGAGAATTATTGGTCACTTATGAGAATCCAAGACTCAATTGTTTTTGTGGGGCTAGTAGAATAGTTGGGCAGCATGAGGGAATTCATGTTGCACCTAAAAAGCAGAAGCTGCTTGGTTCCTGCTGCTGGTTGCAATGTGGCCATTAAGGTACAGGATTGCCAGATAGTTTGGATTTTTCAAGAGAACAGTAAATATAGATACATAAGAGCTTTGCTGAATATAATTCATATAATATATAGTTCATCCACTTAAATTATCTATACAGATATATCCACAGAGTTGTATAATCATCGCCACAATCCAACTTTACTCAGTTTTTTTCAGTGTTAGTTCAAATGCACTAGAAAGGAAGTATAAGCCAAAAAAGTACACCCTTTATCTATGTTCAACATGTGGGCTTCTGGTATAAACAGAAAAAGAAGAAAAAAAAATACTACATACCTCTTTCTGAAATTATAACCAGTAATATTGAGCTGGTACACAAGAAATAAACAGTACTAATAGCCTAGTTGGAAACTTATTTATTGTATAATTTAGGACAAATTTACAACCATGTAGCAAAGAAACACATAGACATCCCTAAATTTTATGGGTTACCTGTAAGGAATTTTAAAGCACTAAAACACAACAAAAAAAGTAATCTCTTGAGGATAGGACAAAGTCTGAGGCATTTAGACATTACCAGTTCCTAACACGACATCTGGCACAGAGATGGCACTTGTTAGATGGTGGTCTAACTTTATGTTCAATAATTTGTGTGTGAGAGTGGGATGATTTTCCTTTCACTAACAACCAATTATCTTTCAACAGGAATGCAAGAGAAGATATTCTGTGATTAGATGAGAAGCTACACAAGAAATCCTTTAGACTCTATGATTCTACTCCCTGTGAACATCTCCACAATAATGCATTCGAGAATTAATATGAAACATATGAAAATTTGCTATACTTTTATCAATTCCCTACTAACTAGAATTCCAACACTCGGAATATTGCTAAGACTACCCCCACACACCACTTATCAAAAAGATCTCACTATGTAAACGTAAGATGTAGAGAAGTAATAAGGCCCTTGAAGTCACATCAAGGGGACAGGAACTGAAGAATCTGTTCTTGTTGAACAGGCCAGCAAATTGGCCTGTTGTGGCCCAGGGTGATTCAGGACTGTTTTTTTCTACATCAGCTGGGTCCTAAGACTGTAGCTAGGTCAGGGGTCAGAGCTAGTTCAAAGCATCCACAGAAGTAACATCCACTCTGAGTCGTGTCCAAAGTGACCATCAGCCCTTTAATTAACAGGAACCTTGACCTAACCTCAAGTGGACATATACCTCCAGGTGATGCACAGAGCAAGCCCAGTTTTCTAAAGGGATTCAGTCAAATCATTTTCACCCATTCCAATTGGAAAAAAAAAAAAAAATCTCGATTTATTATCAATCTAAGCTTGATGGCATTTCCAAGACAGAGTTAAAACCAAAACAACCTGGTGGAGCTGAAGGATTGAGAGTGTTGGCTAACCAACATTTTAAGGCCTGATGAGAAAGGAAAGAGAACAAAGTAGCAACTAGTGTTCTCCTCTCAGGCATTTACCTGCTAAATCCGCAGTAAGGCAGTATCAAAAACACTATCAGAGTTGAATATATCTGAGTATCATAATCTATGAATTTTTAACATTAAGGCCAAGCTAACAACCACTGCAAAATATCAAGGATTGAGATTAAATTCCCCTACTGATACTTGGACTCAGGTCACTGTTCAAAAAGTCATCAGTTTCCAAGAAAAGTAGAAAATATCAAGAGCAGTATTTCCTCCTGTAAGGAAAGCAAGTATTAAAATAATCAATCTTATTGACAAGTGTATGTGTGTGTGTGTGTGTCATAAAAGAATTCCTAGTTATATCAGAGGATTTATAAGGGAAGTGCTTTTTAAAGTAAAAATTTACATGCAAAAAAATGAATTGCATTTCAGGAAGACCTCTGTATTCTATATTCTATGAATATAAATATTCTATAAATATATAAATACACATATAAATATTCTATAAATATATAAGTACATTTATAAATATAAAATTCATTTAAAATACATAAATATATATAGTCAGATACAGTCTCACAATCTAATACAGTACTTTTTTTTCCAGATATTTCCCCACACACTCTCCATAGCTATGGACATTTGGAATGAAAGACAGCAAAACCTCCCTCACATTTTTGTTGTTCAACTTTTCCTTTGAAAGCTTTATCTGCCTAATGTAGAAAGCTCAATTTCTCAACCAAGAGACCATCAGCTACCAGCCATTATGAACACCTAATCCAGCATTTTTCTCCAAGCTAATTTTTACTATCTTATTCTTCACAACTTCAAAGTCTGACCAACAGAAAGAGAAAGACAACTGGCTGATGCTTTTAGTTATCAACATGCATTCTCCATACCCCATCATAAAAGATATTAAGAACTTGGAGAAGTCAAAGGATTTGAAAAATGAAAAGGAAATTCCTAACCCAAAACATATGGGGATCTTCTCTCTTTACAATCTGCTGTTTTGTGAGATGTCTCCTTCTTTCTGCCCATCTCACATTGGCTCATCTCCAGACCCCTGAAACTTGAGAGTCAGAGAGTTATGAGAAGTTTAATTTCATTTTATCCCCCAAAGCCCTTTTCTTCTCCATGACACTCACGTTGACAGTTTAAAGAAAATAAGTTTTGTGCAAAACTCTTTCTAGGGCAAAATTATCCACAGTACTTAACTGAAAACTGAATTTTATGACAATGTCTGATCATAAAACTTTGCCAGGGTTAAAGCTGGCAGCAAAAATACTTTTAGTGAGAAATAAATTAAGACAGCTCAATTGCTTCGGTCCTATAATCTTTTGGTGCTCATTTATATTCAAGATAATTTCACTTGTCCATTACACAGATATTTTAATCCTTAAGACCCAAAGGGGAGAAAAAAAAGGAAACTGGGACTCTGACATCTATCCAGTAATTTCTATCTGATTTTAGTTCTAAAAATGTCATCATTTGTCAAGTAGCTCTTCCAGAGCTGCTGTTTTACTTTTTGAATAGATGTTAAGAACTGATATTATACTACTAACATATTGATTTATTTCAATTATTTTTCCTTTTTTTTTTTTTTTTTTTTGGCTGCACCTGCAGCACAAAGAAGTTCCCAGGCCAGGGGTCAAACCGAAGCTACAGCTATAAGCAGAATCACATCAGTGACAACGCCAGATCTTTAACCCACTGAGCCACGAGGGAACTCCTTAATTATTTTTCCTATATTTTCTTCCAAACTGTTCTGACCACAAACAGATATGAATAGGAGAACGTTAAAGTTCAGTTTCACAGGAGAGCTTGATGTTCAAACAGAGAAGCCAAAGGGAGAAGACCTATAACCTTTATCCTTTCTCAAGTTATCTGGAAACATATTAGAAATGCAGAGTCATGTTCCCACTCACCCTAGGCCTATAAAACAGGAATCTACATTGTAACAATCCCCTTGAACTCCCCTAGCTGGTATAAAGGCACATTAAAGTGTGAAAAGCACTGTTCTAAGCACTAATCTTAATTGATCTATGCTCTTTGTCATAATGTGTGGTTTTCAATATTTAAAGTCAGTAAGGAATACATAAAAAGTTGTTCTCGCAATCATGATGCTGGGTTACATAAAATCAAAGAAATTATAGTTGGAAAAAAATTAGAGAATAAGTTTAGATATCTATTTATTCATGCAAAAACAAAACAAGGCAAAACCTGATTAGATCCAAATAGGACAAGTGATTTGCTGACAGCAACACAGCATTTTAGTGGCAGAGCAAGGACGGGAAGCCAGGCCCAACGATTTCACAATTTAGTACTATTTCTACCACCACGCTGCATCCCACCAAGCAGACCAAAAGTGGACACTTATAACAAGAACAAAAAAGGACTCATATTGATCAATTCTTTACTATATATCAATCTGCTATATGTTCTACATGTATATGCTCATTTAATCTTGACAATAAGAGAACAGTACAGGTAAAAATCATCACTTTCGTTTTTAAAATGAGAACACTGAGGCTTAGAGAGAATGAGATATGTCTAAGATCATACTTCTCCAAATGGTAAGCTAACCATTTTCAGAAAGATAGACTTATCCTCTGGCCAGCATGTCATTAATGCCATACTTTTTCTGAAACAAATATTCATTCTCCATTTATCTTTAATCCACAATATCCAATACACTCGCTAATAGAATTTATCATAATTTCCTTTAAACAAGTGTGCTATTTCACCCACAGTAACATAGCCCAACTGAATTTGATTCCATTGTGATTATTTCCAGAGATTAAACAGTAGAGAATTTAAATTCAAGTAAATCATAGTAACTGCCCCTTATCTTCAGGGGGATATGTTCCAAGACCCCCACTAGATGCCCAAAACCATGGACAACACTGTGTCTTTTCTTGTATATACACATTTATGATAAAGTTTAATTTATTTATAAAGTAGATTATAAACATATACACACAAATATATATAATACATAATATATAAATATGTAAATGTAGGAAGAGATTAACAATAAAAATAGAAAGATTACAAAAATATACTGTAATCAAAGTTACGTGAATGTGGTCTCTCTCTCAAAATATCTTATTATACTGCTCACCCTCCTTGTGATGATGTGAGATAAAAGGCCTATGTGATGAGATGAGGTGAGCTGGGTGATATAGGCACTGGGACATAGCATTAGGCTACTACTGACCTTCTGATAATATGTCAGAAGGAGGGTCGTCTTCTTGGGGTGGTCCTGGATCACTGAGCCATGATGATGTCCACAGCTGGATGTCAACAGCAGATGATGTCTGTGGTTGGGGTCCCAGGCAGGACAGAGAGGGATGGTGAGAGATTTCAACTCGCTACTTAGAACTTTAAAACTTAAAGTGCATTTAAAGTGCAATTTAAAACTTATGGAGGAGTTCCCGTCGTGGCGCAGTGGTTAACGAATCCGACTAGGAACCATGAGGTTGCGGGTTCGATCCCTGCCCTTGCTCAGTGGGTTAACGATCCGGCGTTGCCGTGAGCTGTAGTGTAGGTTGCAGACACGGCTTGGATCCTGCGTTGCTGTGGCTGTGGCGCAGGCCAGTGGCCACAGCTCCGATTAGACCCCTAGCCTGGGAACCTCCACATGTCGCGGGTGCGGCCATAAACCCGTGGCCATAAAATGACAAAAGGCAAAAAAAATAAAAAATAAAAAAAAAATAAAACTTATGGAATTATTTATTTCTGGAATTTTGTATTATATATATAA
>PVHT020003785.1:12649771-12802261 GCA_004024745.2 Catagonus wagneri
ATATTTGCTCTTCAGGGTCACACCTGTGGTATATGGAAGTTCTCAGGCTAGGAATGGAATAGGAGATGCAGCTGCCAGGCTACGCCACAGCCACACACATAGCCACACAGGATATGAGCCACATCTGTGAACTACACGACAGCTCATGGCAATGCCAGATCCTTAACCCACTGAGCAAGGCCAGAGATCAAACCTGCTTCCTCATGGATACTAGTCGGGTTCATTACTGCTAAGCCACAACAGGAACTATCATTTAATATTTTTTGACCATGGCTGGCCACTATCTGTTATCTACCGATCGGTTATCTACCGAAACCACAGAAAGCAAAACCATGGATGAGAGAGGATTGCTATACCTCTGTGTAGATCTATTTTTTCCAGGAGCCCATTATTTCACATTTCTAGGCAAAGGAACCACTGCAGCATCATGCAAGGTGTTTGTGACTCTAGCAGAGGGCCATGACCTGTTTTATAAAGCATTGATTCTCATTTTCCCAGCTTGTCATGTAAGTGAGAGTGGCCAACATCTAGTGATGCCAGATTCATTTTCTTGAAAATATCACTTCACATTCATTTTAAGACTCAAATAAAACAGGCCATGAGAGGTTCATGCAAGGTCAGCATGAATGGACAAGGAGGATGTGCTCCTAAATCAGGTGATTCACAGGATTCACTCACCTGAATATTAAGAAATGTTGTACTAGCAGCCTAGGCATAAGAGGTAAAAAGACAGTGTCTGACCCGAGGTTTGGAAATGACCTCTATTCCTTGATAAAGACTCTTCATCACCAGCCTCCTGGCACTTTCATGGCCATAAATTTCTCATTTACCAAGCCATGAGTGCATTTCTTGCCTCTGAAATTTGGACTTTTGTACAAAAAGAAAGAGCGTGTTACAAAGTAACGATACAGTGTTCTAGAATTTGTCATAAACATTTATGTGAATACAATACACTAAAATTCTGTGCCTGATTTAAAAAAGGGATTGGGAGAATTCAGAAGAAAACAATCACACACTGTTAGCATAGACTGTATTTTTTAAAGGCCCTGTCTAGTCCATGAATACCTTCTATTAATCAGTTATCTTTGCGATTGTCCTTCTATTAGAATTTTAAGCATTCTCGGAGTTCTCATCATGGCACAGTGGTTAACAAATCCGACTAGGAACCATGAGGTTGCGGGTTTGATCCCTGGCCTTGCTCAGTGGGTTAAGGATCCAGCATTGCTGTGAGCTGTGTGTAGGTCACAGTCACGGCTCAGATATGGTGTGGCTGTGGCTGTGGCGTAGGCCAGCAGCTGTATCTCTGATTAGACCCCTAGCCTGGGAACCTCCACATGCCATGGGTGCGGCCCTAAAATGACAAAAGACCAAAAAAAAAAAAAAGGAAGTTTAAGCATTCTCATTGTGCATCTGAAAATGATAAATCCCCATTTAATTATATGTGATTCTTTTTTCTCTTTAGTACCACACCCATGGCATATGGAGGTTCCCAGGCTAGGGGTTGAACTGGAGCTACAGCTGCTGGCCTGCACCACAGCCACAGCAATGCCAGATCTGAGCCGCATCTGCAACATATACCACAGCTCACGGCAATGCCAGATCCTTAACCCACTGAGCAAGGTCAGGGATCTAACCTACATCCTCATGGATACTAGTCAGATTCATTACCGCTGTGCCACTAAGAGAACTACATTAATACTTTAATCACAACCCCTACAACAAACCTAAATTCAGATAAATTCCTTAATGACTCCAGGAAATATTTTTTTCATGAAGAAAAAAATGGTTGGAGGAGAAATCTTCTAGTCATTATAACCCTAGAATTGTGAGATTTTCTGAATTTTGCTAGACATTTTAATATAAAAATGAAAAACTTCCCAGATAGATGACAAAGAAACTGAAGTATGAAGAGATGAAAAGCTTTTCCAGAATTGTTTTTCATAGTCCATTATGGAATAGGGAAGAATCCCCCCCTTCGACATTCTCTCTAGAAAAATAGCACTTCCTCCTCTTGCCAAATATCACAATGGTCCACATGCCACCTAATAATAATAACTGTTTAACCTTGGCTAATGCCATCTATCAATTCACATTACTTTGGCCTGTTAGCATCAGAAAACCTCACAAGGTTAACTGCAATAATTCAATGACATTTATCTAAGGATCACTATTATGAGATGCCAGTGCAGAAATAATACAGATATCATACATTCGTTACAGCTATTCAGCAAAAATAGAAAATTTATAGCTGTGTTTCTCTGCTTACTCTTGTGTGATATATTTATCCTAGATAACCACTGTTCTCAGATTAATGCCATTCAATCTCATTTCAAAGAGTTGACAGTGATGCCCCTCCTCCTTTACTAGGATCCTGCCTGATAATCACACAATATTTCAGAAGGACCTCCTATATTAAGTCATCAGAAGCCATTTTATGGGTTTCAAGGAGCTCCCCTCCTTTCAATATGAGAGAGATGATATCAGTTTTACTTCGCCATATAAGAAGCCATAATATGGAGTTCCCACTGTGGCACAGTGGGTTAAGGACACAGTGCTGTCTCTGAGACATTGCAGGTTCGATCCCTGGCCTGACACAGTGGGTCAAGGATCTGGCATTGCTGAAGTTGCAGCATAGGTTGCAGCTGCAGCTCGGATTTGATCCCTGGCCTGGAAACTTCCATTATGCCATGGGTGTAGCAAAAAAAAAAAAAATGGCGCTCAAGTAAGTAGATAATATATACTCTGGAGCTCATATAAGGAGATAGCTCAAATGCATTACAATACATTGCATGACAATAGCTTAATATATTCCTTGTTAAGAAATCATTTAAATCTATAAATAACCTTATGCCTGAGATGCCAAGATAGACACTGATGCTGCAGGGAACACAGGAGTTGTTTTCAGAAAGTTTGAACTGATCATTGCTTTCCTGCCTTCTTGCCTCTGCTATCCTCACTTTAAACGAACAATTTCTTATAAAGTAATCTCTCACTCAGGGACATCTAAACATACCAAATAATTATCTTATACTTCACTGTAAGGATAAACAATCTTGTTGCTGGTCTAAGCTTAGGAGGGCCACATCTTCATCTGTCTCTAGTGGCAATGAAACCACTTTGAGTTGAGTGATTTTTAAAGGCTTTCCTCAGGCCCTTCATGGGTGAGAACATGAGTTATGTAGAGATGTCAGTCATTACAAGAGCCTCTGTGAACTAATCATCCAGGAAGCAAAATCTTTCTGAAACCAACTACTCCCTTAGGGGGACAGATGAATATTCTTTGCCAGCATGGACAGAAAAAAAAGTCCTTAATTATCTTTTTTACCAATTGATAAAGCAACAGTGGCTGGCATAGTATAGGCCCTCAATAAGTATCTGTAGATGAGCTGGCTGAAGAGTGTTTATTCAGTACGTACTCTGTTATCAGAACCAGAAAAAATAAAAGAATAAGACATGGCACGGGGTTTCAAAGAATTTATAGTACATCTGGGAAGGGCAATAACTAATTGTAAATCAATATCAGAAAAATGCACACTTTAAAAGACTTGTAGAATCTAAATTCTTTGTAGACATTGGGAAAGGAAAAACAAATGCAAGTTAGGGTAAACACTTGGGATTTTGTGGAAGAAGTGGATATGGAGATTCTATTTGTTTCTGCTAGATTACAATGATATGGTAAACAATTAACCAAAATTTTCAATGGCTTACCACACATTTATTTTGGTCCAGAGACATGATACCTGAGAGGTGGCTTCAGCTCTGCTCCATGTCTTCTTTAATCAAGGACTCAGGCTAAAGGAATAGCCTCATTTTCATCTGCTGGCACAGAGAGGTAATAGAAATAATGAAACCACACAATGACTCTTGAAGTTTCTGCTTGGTCATAGCATTTATTACTTCCATCCATATCACAATGGCTAAACCAAGTCATATACCCCTGCCATGCCTGGGGTAGCACGTATACATTTTTTTTCCTATTGAGAATAGCACAGCAAATCACTTAGTAACCAATGAGGTTATAAAATCCTCTTAGAACGAAGACAGCATATAATACGGCAATAAGATATTACTACTATGTAACAATACAATAATACAATCTACCATACAGTAAGCTAGAATGTGGCTTGGCAGAAAAAAAGAATGGGAAATCATTCTGGTGGAGTGGGAAGGAGTACAAACAGCAGAAATATCTGGATCAAAAGGTGTATGTATATTGATTTTATTTAAAACTTCCAAAGGACCCTTAAAAACTGTTTTAATAATTTACATTCAAACCAACAGTGTATGAAAGGATTTTCCAACCCTATTACAATAGAAAAGATCTATCCAACCCATATTATCAACTGCTCAATATGCCAGTTAGGAAGGAATGGTAATTCATGTTCTCATTTTCATTCCTTTGATTATAAGTAAGGATAAACATTTTTTATATGTTTTATGGCTATTTTTCCTATTTATATGCTTTTAAAAGAGCAGCGTTTTAGTATATAGAGAGAATTTATACAACCTATTAAAACTCATTATAATCTGCTCAGATTTAGGCCTTGGCTAAAGAATAATGGTTAAGGATTGTTGTTCGTGCAGCATCAGAATGTATTCTGTCTTTTACTTTTGGGGGGTTGCTACACGGGCAGCATATGGAAGCTCCCAGAGTAAGGGTCCAGTCAGAGTGCAGTTGCCACAGCCACAGCAATGCCAGATCCAAGCCGCATCTGCAAACTACAACACAGCTCAGAGTAATGCCAGATCCTTAACCCGCTGTGTGGCCAGGGATTGAACCAGCATCCTCATGGATACTAGTTGGGTTGGTTACCACTGAGCCACAAAGGGAACTCCCTCTATTTTTTAATTTAAAATACTTAAAGTACCACCCAACACACACCCAACTTTCTTTCCGGATATAGCTGAAATTGTCTAGGAGGAAAGATCACATATTTTAAAATGGTGAATCTCAGCCATGGAAGTTCCCAGTCCAGAGGTCAAATCGGAGCTGCAGCTGCTGGCCTACACCACAGTCACAGCAACGGGGGAATCTGAGCCTTGTCTGTGACCTACACCACAGTCCACGGCAACACCAGATCCCTGACCTACTGAGCAAGGCCAGGGATTAAGCCTGCATCTTCATGGATACTAGTCAGGTTCATTACCACTGAGCCACAACAGGAACTCCTCAGTGCCAAGGTTTTTACTGGAGGCTGATTGCATGGGCACCCACTGCTGAGAACATACCCAAAATTTCAGACTCCCAGAGAAAAGCAGATGTTCGACATAAACCATGTTGTTTGCACAGTTTAATCACAGTGAACCACTTCGTTAGGGTGATGGGAACTCTCTCAAAATCCAAGTTCCCAGATACCAACTGAGGGTCAACATTTTAAGAAGGCCTTTAAAAGGCCTGCCAATTAACTCTTTCTTCACAATCAGTGAAATTTCTCTAAGTATCTAGAATCCTCTGCCTTTATATCCTAGATGATGTGTATTTGCTTTTGCCATTGTTCCTGAAGTCTTAAGTCTTGCATGTATTTTGAGAATGATTGCCTAATACTAATAAACAAACAGGGTATAGGGTATTCACACAAAACACTTACGATAAAACTGGTTAGCATTAAAATACTAACCATTTTTATACTGAGTTACAGAATGAAATTTATGTGGCATCAAGATAAATATTATCATGACATTAATAGGTAGCTCTAAAATATGTGCCAATTTAAATTCAACAATGTGCAAATACTTTGTTTAAAGTAATATGTTTTGTGCTGGATGTTTGAGGAAATATTTATATGTTATTTTCTTAAGAAAATAAATATTTATGAAGTAAACATAAATATATAAACAATAAAGCATAAAAAAGCAAAATCTGATTTTTAGCTTGTAAAAGCTAAAATGTTGAGCAGATAAATCAGCTTAAACACATGTACTTACTTAGGTATAACTCACATTATTGTATTTACTTGTTATATAATTTTGGCATGTGATTTACACATTTTATTATAACTCTTCCTTATTACACCTTCTTTTCTAATATCTATTTATTTGCCTCACAAAATCCAAATTTATAATTCATAAAAGCCTGGGCAACATTCACCTTAGTGCTGTCTATGAAAAATAAAAATAAAAAATAAGTAAGTTAATACTATCAGCAAGACTCAACTTGCTCTTGCTTTAGGTAGGGCTTTGCTTTCTTATGGGTAAACTTTTTTTTTTTTACAGCCACAGTCACAGTACATGGAAGTTCCCAGGCTAGGGTCAAACCAGAACTGCAGTTGCCAGCCACAGCCACAGCCACACCAGATCCAAGCCACATCTGTGAACCTATGCTCAGTTTGCAGCAATGCCAGATCCTTAACCCACTGAGTGAGGCTGGCCAGGGATAGAACGCACATACTCATGGATACCAGCTGGGTTTAACCCACTGAGCCAAAACGAGAACTCCACTTGTGGGTAAACTTTTGCTATTGTTCTACCCAGATTCCTGGTCAGAGACGTACTTCCAAGAGTATGATTAATGGTAGTTTTTTCTATTATTCAGACCAGTTCTCATACAAGGCATGGGTCTCAGTAAGCAGAAAGAATACTATTTAATTGGCTTTGACATACTAATTTTCATCATCCTTAGAATAGAAACTCTCTTAAAAGATTGTGTTACCACCTTTCTGGCCAACATGAGAATTTTAAAGATACAAATCTATACTTCTTTTTTAAAAGTTATAGACCTTCTTTGTTAATTTAGCTGCACTATTTATCCGTTAATTAACTCCCATTAACTAGTGGAATTTGCTGTGCACTTTTGTTCTACCTACTCAGAGAGGCAGCTGTGGACACAGTGTTACCCAGTAGTGGGAAAATGTTATATTAATAATTGTCATTTATAAAGTATTTAGTAAATACTAGGCACCAAAATAAACACTTTACATGCATTGTTTTACTCAATGTTCATAACAACTCTATATCCTAGGTTCTTTTAAAGTCCTCAAATCCTCATTTTACAGAGACTTAACAGTTAAGTGACTTGCCTGAGGTCACACAAACTAAGTGTCAGAGCTACAATTCCAGTGTAGATACGACCACTAAACCCAAAAGATTAAACGTTGTACTTTTTGGCCCTTTAATAAGAATACAGGGAATTAGAAAAAAATATCACGATATCAGTCCTTCCACACTGTGGTTATATCTGTGTTAGCACAACACCTGGCAAATACAGTTATCCAGTAAATATGGGATGGATAAATAATTTTAATAGTCCTCTTAAAGAAAAATACTGCATGGTGTCACCATTATGTGGAATAAAAAAAGCAAATTGAGAGTTCCCGCTATGGAGCAATGGGATCAGAGGCATCTTGGGAACACTGGGACACAGGTTCGATCCCCAGCCCAGCATAGTGGGTTGAGGATCCAGTGTTGCCACAGCTGTGGCTTACATTGCAGCTGCAGGTAGGATATGATCCCTGGCATGGGAACTCTATATGCCACAGGATGGCCAAAAAAAAAGAAAGGCAAACACAGAACAAGGTAGAATGGTGATTGTCAGGGATTGAGGGATAAGGGAAATGAGGGGATGGAGGGGAATGGGAAGAAGTTGGTCAAAGGGTACAAACTTTCAGTTGTAAGGTAAATAAAGTCTGAGGATCTAATGTACAACATGGTGACCATAGTTTATAATACTATCTTGCATAACTGAAATTTGCTAAGAGTAGAAATAAAGTGTTCTTACCGTCCCCCAAAACAAAAGCAAATATATGAGGTGATGGATATATTACTTATCTTAATTGTGGGAATCCTTTCACAATGTATATGCCTATCAAATCATCACATTGTACGTACACTTTAAACATACTGCAATTTTATTTGGCAACTATACATCAATAAAGCTGCAAAAACTCTTACCATCTTGTTCACGTTATTAATGTATTCACATTTTTATAATGCATAGTCACATTGAGTGGAGAAATGAGAACAGGGCTCAAAATTCCCCTCTATCAATTTGCTTCATTGCTTCATTTTCATTTCAAGGGGTAGGGGAAATGGAGGGAAAATGATAAGAGGCTGGGAATTAGTCATATCAATTTTTTTTTTTGGCCTTGCCCATGGCATACAGAAATTCCTGGGCCAGGGACTGAATCCATACCACAGCAGTGACACAAGCCACTACAGTGACAATACCAAATCCTTGAACTGCTGCAACACAAAAGAACTCCCAATTTTGCTGCATTTCATGTAGGTAGATCATTTAGTCTAACTCCCCAGTAACAGTCTCAGTCACTGACATTTTAAAGTAAAGAGTTGAAATAGAAAAATCAGAGAGAAGAGTATTCCCAGCTGGTGTTACTACTTTGGCTCTTTAAACTATCCTTTGGCAAGAACAGTCCCCAGGGCCCTACTTATGAGAAGAATAATATGTATCTTTATTTAAAAATCTACCCCTGTCCCTTCCTCTATGGCAAGAGAGAATTTCCTGAAAATTCATTGCAAAGCCTATGATCAATCTGGTTTGAAACATTTTCACATGAATACACCCAAATGCATTGTATTTACTGCTTTGAGACCAGAATATTGCTGTTGTAGAACTGTTTTCTCTAATGAAATTGACATTTTCCCCCTGATGATTAATAGCTTTAGGCACCAGAAACAATCAAGAAAAAAGGAGCTCTGAAACTCAGCTGGTAAGCAGCTATTTCAGTGGGGGATGCTGGGGAAGATCTAATGTACAACATGGTGACCATAGTTTATAATGCTATCTTGCATAACTGAAATTTGCTAAGAGTAGCTAGCCTTGGTTCAGAGCTGACCTATAACTATGAACCGCTCTGCCCAGTGAGAAGAATCTGAAGGCAGAAAGGGCACCCTCAGCCAACTCCATCCTTGCTAAATAAACTAAGAAATTTTGAATGATGTACATTTCCAGCAATAAAGAATGAAAGCTGAAAGATGAGGCCATGGAAGAAGATTTCCTTCAAGTCAATAGTCACCTTAAAGTGGGT
Organism: Catagonus wagneri; assembly: GCA_004024745.2. Lineage (NCBI taxonomy): Eukaryota > Metazoa > Chordata > Mammalia > Artiodactyla > Tayassuidae > Catagonus > Catagonus wagneri. The sequence goes on from PVHT020003785.1 coordinate 12,658,753, forward strand.
TTGGAGTAAGTTGTTAAAATCTGAAGTGACTAACGGTCTTATTTTCTTAAGATAATTCATTATAAGCATGATTAAAGGCATTTACTAATCTCCATGACATAGATGAGCACAGGAAATATACTTAAAAATCATGCTTATTTTTTATTAAACAATGAGCAGTTTGGTAGGTGACTGTCAAACCATTACAAGGTTATGATGAAATCCCAGGTGGCAAGATAGCAAGAACTAACCCAAAGGACCACATTAAATCTTGCTGTCTCCTCAGTCTTCTTCACTGTAAGCCATCCAGCAGTCCCACAGACAGAGGTATCTCCCTCATCTTCACACTTGGCCGTTGTCCTCAGATCCTGTTACAGCTTATCCATGAACTCAGGACAGCATAATGGTCAAGAAGGGCTCAGGATCCAGACTGCCGGGACTGAATCCTGCCTCAGCTTTCTGACCTAAGAAATTACTCAGTCACTCCATGGTAATTGTAAAGACTAAACGAGCTTCTTATATGAGGAGGGTTCAGAAGAATGCCTGGTACACAGTAACTGTGGTGGTTTGTTGCTGCTGGGGGTTTGTCCTTGTTCTTAGTTCAAATCAGATACACATGCTAACCCATGAATTTCAAAGTCTTAACCTTCCCCTCCACTTACTTTGATCTTCTAGGATGCTCTACCTTAGTTTTCAAAGCAGGAGGCCGGTACACATGAGAATCCCCTAGAGTACTCTCACCCGATACTAATTTTGTGTCATCCTTCCAGACCATATGAATCCAAACCTCAAGAAAGAAAGAAAAAATCTTAGGAGGCATTTGCTGGGCATACACATCTTGAAAAAAACTCTTCTAGTTAACTTCTTGTTAACAATAAATGTGACTTGTATTCAACTGACAGCCCTAAAACTTTGAACAAATAATCCTTTCATAAAGAGCAATTTATCCCCTCATCTTAAGAAGCCAGGCACAAGCCTCATTTGAAATGCTATTAAGCAACACCACTTCCTCTGTGAAATTATCCGAAATGTAACTCATTTCTATGAACTGCTTTGTTTACTCTGATTGCCAGACATTTCTGTTCCATTAAAGCTCACTGAGTATGCACTATAAACTTTACACACGATAAACTTTTCCTGTGGCAATTAGCGTTGGGCAAAGCCCAATGCCCATGGGAGCCAGGCCAGTCATGTAAATGAGTGCAATGTATCACCCAGGTGTGAAATGATAAATGGCACAGGACCCTCAGCTTCAGCATTAGAGACACAGTAGGGATTGGCAGAGACTATGGCACAATGGAGAGCACAGGAAGCATTCCTAGGGCATTATACAGCTCTAACAATAGGAAAACAGTAAGAAAGCAGGCCCAATGCTGCCCAGAAATTCCATTTTTTTCAAGTGGAATTAGAAATCTGGAATGTTACATGAATGTTTGCATTTTAAAAAACTATTAACTAGATCAAATTTAAACTCCTGCATAGGCAAACAACATAGATCCAAAGGCACCTATCTGCTGGCAAAAATCAGCTTTGAGGCAGTTATAATCTCTGCTTTAAAGTAAGTCAGAAAGAGAAAAACAAATACCATGTGATATCACTTATATGTGGAATATAAAGGATGACACAAATGAACCTATCCACAAAACAGAAACAGACTCACAGATGTGGAAAATAGACCTGGTGCTAAGGCAGGGCAGGGAGCAAGGGAGATGGATGGGCTGGGAGTTCAGGGTTAGTAGATGCAAGCGATTACAGTTAGAATGGATAAGCAATAGGGTCTTACTGTATAGTACAGGGGACTATATCCAATCACTTGGGATAGAACATCATGGAGGACCATATGAGAAATAGAATATATATATTTACTCACTCCTGGGTCGCTTTGCTGTACAGGAGAAATTGATACAACATCGTAAATCGACCACACTTTAATAAAAATAAAATTGAAAAAAAATTAAATGTTCTTGCTCTTCCTAGGGGAATGGGGGAGGCTGAAGGGTTCCCTGGACTCTCCTGAAGAACCCCAACACTCCTCCCATGGCACATCATTGCTTAATACCTGTCTCAACCCTGTTGAACTGTAAGCTTCTACCTTGTCTGCTAGGCAGAAAGGTGGTTGATAAATATCTGTGGACTGTCAGATTGAAGGCAGGGCCTCATCTCTAGCTTCTTTCATTAACTCAAAACTACTTGCATAGAGTGATGTGTTGCCTAGAGTGACACTGCAGGGGTGTGTAAAGTTCATTGTTCCACCTGGCTAATGTCCAGTTGAATGCACGTGGGACAGTAACCAACAATGTCCACTGGAGATTATAAAATAAACTTTCAGCTACAAAAGCAAACCAGAAACCATGGGAATTTGAACAAATCCTTGGAAAATAAGGTCAAAGTTCATCTACTTTGGATTTGACTTTCCTTGGTATCCCGGGAAAGCTTGGGCACTCCTGTTTCTGCAAAAAGAGACTTGCCATTTTCTGTGTGACAATCCCTCCTTCACCCGGAAATTAGATGCGCCTGATAAACTGTCACCAAGAATAGAGGGTACCACGAGGCTTAGTCTGGTCCTTTCCTAGGAGATATTATAAATAAATTAAAATAGAATGAAATGATCAAAAGTTCTTCATTCTTTACATCTTGCACTGTACCATGAGAAATTTTTTTTGCCTTTTTGCTGCTTTGCAACATTCTATTAAGCCTGCCCCTCAGTGCATAAAGTGAGGGATAAAGTGTTGTAGCTAAATATCAGTCATCTTGGGTATAAAACCGGGATTCAGGTAATCCTTGGCCCCAGGAAAGCAGTGGCCAGGTTATGAAAACAAAGTTAAGATTAGAGGTAAAGGGAGAGAGGATGGAGACAGGTTTGATCTTTTGAAAGACTATGTTGCAACCTGAAACTAACATTGTAAATCAACTATATATCGATTTTTTAAAAAAAGGAAATATTTCAAGGAACAAAACCTTACAATTAAAGATCTGACAAAGCAGTTGAGTTTATGTGTGATTACTAATTAATTTTGAAAACCTCCTTTGACTGAGGTCTCCCTTTGTATGCTAATTTACAGAAAGAACTATTATTTGATTTGGGGTCTGACAAGAAAAAGGAGGTCTCCCCTTCTGATATTTAGTCAGGGATTTTTCTAAAATTTTTGCATTTCCTCTGGCCATAGGGACTCAGGATGATGCTGACAGGTAACATTTGTTTAGAACTCACTATGTCCTTTAATTCTCACCACACCTCTATAAAGATGGTACCAATCCTAGTGCATTTGGGCTCCTAACCATTCCTTTCTACCAGACTTTCTCTGTATGAATAAAAGACTTCTATTAAGAATCTGCTTGAGGAGTTCCCGTCGTGCGTGGCACGGCGGAAACAAATCCGACTAGGAACCATGAGGTTGTGGGTTCAATCCCTGGCCTCTCTCAGTGGGTTAAGGATCCGGTGTTGCTGTGAGCTATGGTGTAGGTCACAGGCACGGCTCAGATCCCACATTGCTGTGGCTGTGGTGTAGGCCGGTGACTACAGCTCTGATTAGACCCCTAGCCTGGGAACCTCCATATGCCACGGGTGCAGCCATAAAAGGACAAAAAGACAAAAAAGAGGAAAAAAAAGAAACTAGTTCTGTGAATTTCAAGGGAAAGAGAACAAAAAGTGAAATATCATGAAAAATAAACAAAAAAATCATGTTTGAGCAAAAAAAAAAGAATCTGCTTGAAGAACAGGCTCAATACGCTTGTTGCCTTGACAACATGTATATAGCAGTTTCAACATGTAATTCAACCTATTTTACAGAGAAGTGGGGTTTTCTCTATTTGTTTTTTTCATAAAAGATACTATATTGGTGTTAAATATTGAATTTAAACCATTGCCAACAAGGAGAGTACATACCTTTAAAAGAAACCATGTTTTCCTCAGTTCTGCCTTTTTACAATCCCCTTGAGCATTTTAGGAAAGTCACTGTAAACATCAGGTCTTACATTAGTTTTCCATTGCTGTGTAAAAAATTATTACAAATGTAACAGGTTAAAGCAACAAAAACAACTCACAGCTTTGTCGATCAGAAGTCAGGCGCCATATGACTGGAATCTCTACTCAGAGTCTCACAGAGCTAAAACCAAGGTGTCACAGAGCTGGGCGCCTTTCTGGAGACTCTGGACAAGAATCTGCTTCCAAGCTCATCCAGGTTTTTGGTAGAATTCAGTTCCTAGCAGTTGTCGGACTGAGGTCCTTTTTTCCTTGACCAACTGTCAGAGCCACTTTCAAATTCCAGAAGCTGCCCGTATTCCTCTCACATGGCCCCTTCCATACTCTGTCAGCACCAGCAAGTCAAACCCTTCTTGGATGTGGAATTTCTCTGACTTCCCCTTCTTTTAAAGGACCTGTTTGATTAGAAGAGGCCCACCTGGATTTTCTCCCTATTTTGGAGGTCAAACAATTTGGGACCATAGTTCCATCTGGAAAATCTCTCTACAGGTGTACTTAGGTTAATGTTAGATTGACTAGCCAGGCAACAGAAATCCTTGGGAGGGGAGAGGAGCAAAGAGGATACATCTTGAGCATTCTACGTACCTTAGGACAATGTGCCAGTCTTTTGAAGTTACACTTCTCGTGATGCTGTTCTGTGGAGGCTGGCCACAGGCTTTTATCAGAATGAGCCTTAGGATTCCTTACCAGGGATACTTGATATCAACTGCCCCACCCCACCCCTCTTGCCCATCCTGGTATTTCCCTACCTCCAAGCTATGCCGTGCCTAGCGACGGGGCTCAGTGAGGCTCGTGAGCTGTGTCAGAGAGTGAAACAAGTAATCTAGAGTGGATGGCAGGGAGTAGCAGCAGTTAGTCTCCCCATCCCTACTTTCATATTCTGTGTACCTGGGGACCACTTTCTTCTCCTTCAGTGCAGTATGGTGCCTCCGACCAGTTTCTGCCTTCCCTTTCCCTCCTCAGTTTTCCCCAATATCTTTTGCTCCAGTAAGCACCCAACTTTCTGATTACTGCACAGCTATATAAGACTATATGGGGAAAAAGAAATATTCTTCCTATGGATCCTCCTACACTCTTCCTTCTTTTCAATTCTGAGCACATGGGTAATAACAGTGGATCTGGAGGTGGCCGAGAAGCAGATTAATTTACATATCAAAGGAAAATAAGACTCCAGGTATCCCGGGCTTCTTAAACATCAGAGCAGAGGAACCTAAACTAAACAGCAGGCATGGGTCCTGCAGAAGGAACAGGGAAATTGATGAAAGAGGGGCTGAGAGAGATGATACTGGGGAATTTGCAAGCGATGAGAGGAATGAGAAGCAGTGACTTACTTCCTTCCCAGCCACTGTTTTTTCCACCCATTCAGAGCCAGCTCTGTACTGAGAAATGGGAACTGGGAAGCAAACAGAAGTTTTGTTTCCAGGCAACATTAGAGCAACAACTGGTATTCCCACAAGGAAGCAGGCTGGTGTTAGCACATCCTTTGCCCTTGGGCTCTTAGGAATTTCTGCTATGTCAGCCTGACCTCATTCAACTTCAAATCAACCCCATGTTCAAAGCAGTATCTGAAAATACTCTGCGGTGTGATGAACAAGCACTCCTTTAAGGATCTAAATGTCATTTTTTTCTCTTTTTAGGGCCATAACTGTGGCATATGGACGTTCTCAGGCTAGGGTTTGAATCAGAGCTGCAGCTGCTGGCCTACACCACAGCCACAGAAATACCAGATCCCTAGCCACATCTTCGACCTCCACCACAGCTTGTGGCAAAACCAGATCCTAAACCCACTGAGAGAGGCCAGGGATGGAACCCACATCCTCATGAGACACACTGAGCCACAACAGAAACTCCTCTTTTTAATTAACACGTAATTTTGTTCACATGGGACCCTAGTGCTTGGGTAGTAACTTAAATGTTCCAACCACAGATAGGAGAGGGATCAAAAGAGTGAAAGACTTCACTGTACAGACCACATCCTGAGAAGGCAAGAAAGCCTACCAGACTCCCAGCAAGGTTTTCTATATGTTCTTATTTTCTAAGATTTAACCCCTATCCAGTAAATCTGATGCAGTAATACTCCAGACTTCTTCTATCATCCCTCAATTTCTAAAGGACCAGAAAGACGGCACAGCTTTGGACTCCCTGCAGCATCTCACTATAGCCTAAAATTCTGTACCAGCTTTCAACTTCCCCAAAAGTCTTAACTCTTTTAGCAGTAGCAAGTTCATTTGTTCTCCTCCTCAGCTGACACACCGAAATCAAGGGAAAAATAAGCACTCAACACCCAGGCTCGGAAAGTGGAAAGCAATTTGATTTACTGGTTACATAATGGCTAATGATAGAAAGTGATCCCACTGCTTCTTGGTTCATCTTCACTAAAGTGAATTAATTACAACCAGGGAGTAATTTCTAATTGGTTTATTTACACCTCAGGCTATTCAGTTAAAGGTAAAGATCACTTTTTCTTGTGAGAAAGCGAAGAATAGCCCCAGCACATGATAGCTAGGCCTTAATGTTCCCAAGAAAACAAACAACTGTTGCAGAATATAAACAAAAATTGGGTAAGACTACACCGTGAGACAGTCCAACAAGACAGAGCTAGCCAAGGATGCCCTGAAGTCACAAATCTCTGAACATCCCTTGTGCCGTTCACAAGGGTGACTGCTGCTTCTTGACCAATGAACAGCGGCTGCACTTTATGCCCTCCACCTCCAGATAAAGTCTATCAAAATATTCTCTCACTCCCTGACAAAAGCCAGTACAGAACTGGACTCCACTTCCCTTAAATCTGACTTAAACTTACCCAACACAAGCCCACATTTGAGACATTTCCTCCCAACCCCTTCTTATGCCCAGCAGTTCCTCTATATGCCTCTTCCTGGCTGCAGTAAGTTAAATAAACCTACTTTCGTTTGACTGCAGGTGAGTCCCTGGTGGTCTCTGGCTGATAGGCTTCCTCATGTAACTATCTGAACAGCAATAACTCAAACGTCCTGTGTCCAAAGTGTTTGCTATCCTAAGCAGAAATTATCATGACAGAGTTTTCAGGAAACTCCTTTCCATACATCATTTGATAAAGGATATTTACACAGTATGGATTGCTATTTTTTTCCAAAGATGGCTTAACAATATTTCTTATCTTATATGCTTTCCTCCAATGTGAACTTGCTGTTCCCTTATTCCAAAGTAAAATCTCATCCCCCTCTCCTTGAACATGAGCTGGTTTTATTCACTCTCCAGTTATCAATAAAATGCAATGGAAGTAATGCTGGGTGACTTTTCAGTCTGTATCAAAACAGTTCATGCAACTACCACCCCAGTTCTTTTGTAGCATTAGCTCTCTGGATGATCCATCCCTAGACACATTGTCTCAGAATTTAGCAGCCCTGTTGCAAAATCCCAAGCTACCTGGTGTTGGAGACCACGGAAGAGCTGAACTCTGCAGAAGGCACATATCTGCTGAGTCAGGACGTTATGCACCTAGAGGCAGGCACCAATGCCAATAGTTTCCTTTCTTATTCACTAAGAGGTGGGCTTGTCATTGCCTATGCCTGCTCCAGCCCACTCATCTGCATACAGCACCTTCCTCAATAAAAGACGTGTGGACCAAAGCCCAGGTCCTTTTTTCACTCCGTTCGGCAGAACAGAGTGCCTCCTGGTCCCCCACTTTCTAAATCTAAAAGAGTCCTGTGTGTTTTGTTATAGTGTGCCGTCCCTCTTCCAGGATTCCCTGTTGCCCTACAGCGCTGGACGCGACAACCTGGAAAGCCAATGTTCTATACTACAGTTCGTAGATAAGCTGAGTCCTGCTTTCAAGTCCACTCAGCCCAAGTGCCAAAACATGTAAACACAGATGCCTCTAAAATGATTCCAGACTCCAGCCATTTCACGTGTGCCTGGCTGAGACCCTAGACATCACAGAGCAGAGCCAAACCATGCTCATTGTGCCCTATACAAAGTCTTGGCCTATGGAATTTATGGTATTTTTTTTGCTTTTTTTAGGGCTGCACTCATGGCATATGGAAGTTCCCAGGCTAGGGGTTGAATCAGAGCTACAGCTGCTGGCCTCCACCACAACTATAGCAACACAGGATCTGAACCGAATCTTCGACTTACACCACAGCTCACAGCAATGACCCTTAACCGACTGAGCGAGGCCTTTTAGGGCTTTTAATGAACTCCCATAAAATCATAGAATCCACAAAGTTTTTAGGATGTATATGCATATAAGCACTGTAGCTCAAACTGAATGATACAGGGATAGCACAAAATGAAGAGAGATTTCTGAACCCACAAACTTCTGTAGGCAGCAATCAGGCTGAGAAAACCTTTCGACTGCAAACATAGCTTAATTTTTATAGAGAAAAATCAGTGACTCAAAAGGCAAAACTAAGAGGCAGGGAGCCGAAAACCACAGAAGCAGTACTAGGAATAGCAAGGAGTCACACATGCACCTAAGCTGATTTAGATAATAAAGTCCCAGACTTCAAGCTATACCATAATAGGAATAAACACTGGAGTTTGGGGAAGGGTGGGTAATGGTGTTTTACATGTGGGAGGGATGTGCACTGTTGTAACTGCAGGGCAGACAGGGGCAGATTGTATTTTCAGAGATGGTCACATTATCTCCCACCCCAGTGCTATTCTGTATTGTGATTTCATCACTCCTGGTGCCTTGCTTATAACCAACAGAATGAGGCAGAGATAGAGGACATTGAAAGACTCCTGAAACTAGGCAGAAAAGGCCACACAGCTTCCCTGTGTTCCTCAAGGAACACTTGTTGCCTGGACACTTCCTCCTAAAATCTAGGCACCACGATGTGATTGACAGTCCCAGCTGAACCCAAGACTGCAAGTCACCCCAGCTTAGGCACCAGATATTAGAAAAGCAATTTCCAGATGATTCCAGCCCAATCTGAGTCACCCATCATTTGTAAATTCCCAGCTTCAACGAGCCATCTGTGCTGCCCTGTCTGAATCCCTGACCCACTGAATCCATGATTAAAATAAGTGTGGGTGCTTTCTTGTACAAAAGTAGATAATCTGAACAGACAAGTCTAGATATTGTGCTGTCCAATATGCTGGCCATTACTCACATGCAAGTCTTTCCCTATCTATTTTTATTGTGCCTATTTAAACTGAAATTTAAATCAATTAAAATTAAATAACATTAAAGATTTTAGTCTTCAGTCACACTAGCCACCTTTTGAATGCTCAAAGCCTACATATGGCTGATGGCTACTGTATTAAACAACAAAGATATAGCATATCATCATCAATACACTAAGTTCTACTGAAAAGTACTGGTCTATATGGAAATAATCCAAATGTCCATTGACAGATGATTGGATTAGGAAGATATGGAATATATACACAATGGAATACTACTCAGCCATAAAAAAGAATAAAATAATCACATTTGCAGCAACATAGATGAAATTAGAGACCCTGAATTACTTCTGAGTGAAGTAAGTCAGAAAGAGAAAGACAAATACCAAATGATATCACTTATATCTGGAATCTAATACACTGCACAAATGAACCTTTCTACAGAAAAGAAAATCACAGACTTGGAGAACAGACTTGTGGTTGCCAAGAGGGTGGGGGAGGGAGTGGGATGGTAGGGGAGTCTGGGGTTAATAGTTGTAGACTATTGCCTTTGGGATGGAAAAGCAATGAGATCCTGCTGTATAGCAACAGGAACTATGTCTAATCACTTGTGATGAATCTATATATGTATGTGTAACCAGGTCACCACGCTGTACAGTTGGAAAATTGATAGAAAACTGCAAACCAGCTATAATGTAAAAAGAAAGAGAGAAAGAAAGAAAGAAAGAAAGAAAGAAAAAAAGAAAAAGAAAAAAAAGAAAAGTACTAGTCTATAAGATAGAGTTTTTCTGCAGTTTAACAGAGGTTGCAAATTTAAAGGTTTTCATGAAACCAGGAAAGTAAATAAATGAATAAAACAAACTTGATAGAAACAATAAAGACAGGATCTTGGCAAACTAGAGATCATTTGCCCTAACTCATAACTGAAATTGTAAAGAATTTATGGGACAAACATATAAAATATCTGCATATGGTCACAGCCCATTAGTTCTTAGCTCTCAGTTTATATTAGCAATGGAGTAGTATATTAGAAATCAGGACCATCCCTGGAGACCCAAGGAGAATGATTATAGTTGATATAAAAAGTTTATAGAGTACTGAGCTGATCTCTAGGGATATTTATTTATTGTTCCCTGTACATTGTAGCTCTACGATTAAATTCTCCTACTTTGAATTGAATTTGTTAAATTGCAGTTATCAAATAATTGCATCCAAGTTCAAGGTAAGGGAAAAAATTAGAAAATTCAACAAGACACATTAAATAAAAAATTTAAAGCTCCAAGATAAATAGACTGTTTGAGTTGAAAGGATCCTAGAGAGCCCTAAATCCAATCCATTTATTTTATTCATGGAAAGAACAAAAGCCAGAGAAGTTAAGTAGCTTGTCTAATATCAAATAGGTAACTATTAGCAGTACCACCAGGGGCCTTCTATCTGCAAACATCTGTGAAAGACGAAGAGGTCAGCTCATCTGCTAATTGAAGACTGAGTGTTAAAGTAACAGGTCATTTGCCCATCTCTATCCCAACCTTAACATAGCAAATTTTGACTGAACTGGAGTTTTCAATAGAAAGTGTCTTTTTAAGTCAAAAAACTAAGGCTGGTTTCAAGGCCTTTGACAGGACACTTGTGAAATGCCTTGGATAAGAGCAATTTTAGGACCCCTCCAAGAACATTCAAAGTCAAACTTGAACAACCAAAAGGACCCTGAAAAACTAAATCAAAGCTATGCCAGATTATTAAAATGAGCTTTCAGAAATAAAAGACACTCAAAATTGCCTTGAAGTTTGACATCTCCAGTTTGTTGAACTTTGTGACTCAAAACCAACATGTGCCTACAAACTCACATAATTTCCTTAGGCTTTCTAAGTACAGTTACTGTATACGCCTGCCAGGAGAAATCTGAAATTGGTTTCACTTTCATGGTAATATTGGCTTCTCTTGTCATCACTCCCACCATGACACAATCCTAACAGCAGAGAAACTGTGAACACAGAAAACATCTAAAAATTACAGGAAGCCAATGTATGTTGTTTCAGTTGCAAGATATTTAGTGCTCTCTTTTACGCACATGAGCAAACTGGAATCAAAAAGAAAAAAAAAGAAAGGGCATGTTGGGGGGGGGAATGTTCCTTTGGCATATCTTTTTCAAATGACAAGATATTCCACATGCTAATTAAGGCTCTGTTAGGGGTCTGACCTTCAGTGATGAGGTGCTTATTAAACTGCTTTGGTTTCAGCCTCTGACTGTGATAGAACCAGATAAAAATCTTACTTAAATGCTAATAAGAAATTATTTTAGTTGAGAACTTTGATGTTACATGTGCGATGTGGATTGGAGGTTCTCACTTAATGCATAATTAGCAGGCTGGGTTTGTTTTTCAACATGTCCACCTCTTCTCGCCAGCTATATTGAAACTTTTTTGTTTTCCTTCATGTCATTTCTTAACCAACTTTAAAACAGACAGGACTCACTCTACTGTATCTAGTAAGTTTGTTTTGTTGTTTCTTTTTTTAATTATACAATTATGTAGCAGCAAGTACAACTTGGGAAGTTTGGGGTCTGAGTTATTAAAACCTGATTTTTTAAAAAAAATACTGAGACTCTGAAAAAAAGATCAGGATCGAATGGCCAGATTTAATGAGTAATATTAAAATTCGTCAACAGCAACAAGTTAAAAAATGTGACTATTGACAAAAATCCACTATAAAATCAGGAAGTTTTAGGTATGGTGTTTCTTCTATTAAGTTCTAAGGACCATCTACATCAGAATCACCACAGATTCTTCCTATTTTTTTTTTCAAATACAGATTCACTGGCTCCATTTTAGATTTGTTGAATCTCTTTCCTAGAATCCGCATTTTAATAAGTTCTATAAATTTAATAGAATTTTTGAAAATCACCTTTATAGAGGGACACAGAGCACTACTCTCCTACCTCCTCAAGTGAATTTAATCTAAGTTTATAGTAAGGATTTGTCCGTGGGGTATAAAATTTATTTTACTGTAATAATAGTCAGGAACTGGTCTATCAGATCGCCATGCACCAAATAATTCAATAAGTATTATTAATAAATGCAGTTCTGTTAAGATCTTCAGCCATCTAATGCACTACAGTTCTTCAGCTACAAAAGCAAAGGCAGAAAAAGAAATGACTTTACTCGTATATTATCAAAACCACACTTATAGACCTCTAAAAGAGTTTCCAAAGATGGCTTGGGAAGAAAAGGTTCTACAACACAGAGGTTAATTAAGTGGGTTTGGGTTAATTGTGCAAATGATTTGTCCTGAATGACTATATAAGATAAAGACTTATTAGTGGACGATGAGGACATCAGTGGGAGAATAAAGTGGAGAGGTGCAGCGGTTTGGCCAAATACCTCCCTTTTGGAATGCTGCAGAGCTCAATTAAAATTCTACTGCAGTTGTGAATGACATGCTTTATTAATGTGCTTCCAGTAAATGTTTGCTCTTGACAATCCTAATACGATTTACCGAAAGCAAAGCCTTTGCATGAAAAAATGCTGTGTTTCACAAAGAGTTGATTTTGATCCCCTACAAATTATTATTTCTACCTCCCTTGGCCCAGAGAAATGTGTTCGCCTCTACCAGAAAAATGGGAAAGGGTTTCCAAGTAAATATCTATAAAATAATAGTAGTAAATATTGGGAATTTTACATGTATTAGCATAGTTTTTAGAACACAGTTAACAAAATTAACTGTATATTTATGCCAAGAAGAAATGAAATAAACAAGTTGCATTAATATTATAATGTGATTTTAATAGTCTGTAAGAATTTAGAAAATATTTGCCTCATCAACTTTAGCCCCCAAATAACAAGTCATTGCTTATGGTCATTAAAAGCATCATGCAAAATTAGATTAACTTATTAACTTAGATTAAACTACGACCATTCATTTTGTTAATTCTTATCAATAAATTAAGTTTTGAAAGCTTTAGTTCTACTCAGCCAGATATAGTTTTAATTGGAGACGGTCACACAGCTAAGGAATAGATGATCTAAACTGGCAATTCTTGATTAACAGAACTATGAGTTATTGTGATTTATCCCCCTCAGAAGACTTTTAGTAATAGGGAACATCCTTATGTAGAAAAATTTACCTTTAACATCAACTTATTTTCTTCCTGGAATGAGTTGAGAGACAAGAAAGAAAAGCAGATATGCTATCGTTATGCCATTGCCTGCCAAGTTTTTTCCTTCTTGAAAAATTTAGCCCTGTGAGTGTCCAAAAAGCTAGGACTAATAACAAGAACCATGGACTCAAAATCAGCCAGCTAATTTTGTGCCTCTGCATGGGCTGGGCCACCACGAAAACCATCTTCCCTGTGACAAAGCACAGTCAGATTTCTCAAACTGCCCACTGTTGTCCCAGCACAGTTCTACTAAGACAGCAGTGCCTCGTTTTCTACTTTAAAACTTCACAGGTGGCATGGTGCACTGGGCGTCTGGGGCTGTGATAGCTTTATTAATGATCCCAGAGTCAACCTCTCAGTCTCAGAGGAATCAGATGTTAACAGCATAAGGAAAATGAGCGTGTGGTGCAGAGTCTACGCAGGTCAGGCAGACCCCTCATGCACCTTGACATTTCTTCTTGCTTCCGTGGGCCTTGATTGCCTCACCCAGAAACAAATTCTTCTCATCGGGAGGATAAAGATCGTTTTTGTTAATGAGAATTTTTAGGATTTCACACAACTTTCAGTATCAACTGACACACTTTCTAAGAGCTAGGGTTTTAGCCACCAACTGAGTACTGTTTTTAAAAACTACAGGCCCATTCTTGGTAAGGAGCTGAAATTTCCTCCTGCAGAAACTAAGGAGCCAAATTTATCCCTCCACAGACCAGTAACTGAAACAGTCTGTCCACCCAGTTCAAGGTCTTAACTTAGAAGTGGAGCTTCCTGAGCTTTTGATGAAGAGCAAATCCTGAGAATGCGAAACAGCAAATTTGCCCCTGTGTGTAGGAGTGGAGCCCAAATTCTCACCACCTTTTTGCTACCCACAAAGTATGAAAACCCAAATGGAGAAACTAATGTAAAAATGATCTCTACCATCCGAAATACCCATTAGACTCTCACAAAAGAAAATTCCCACTGAAGATGAGCTCATGAACAAAACTAAAACGAGCAAGAGGAAATCCACCAGCACAAAAGACAGCCAACTGTACAACAAAAGGGAGAATTCACACCTGACATGGTGAATACAGAACAATCTAAGGGAGCAAAGGAACACATCCAAAAGCTAAAAGCATAATGTTATTAAAAAAAAAAAAAAATGTATTTGCAGGAGGGAGAAAAAAATTCTAGAAATGAGTTATTGAATTTTTTAAGTTAATATAATGGTTAAATAATGGGTTAGACTGGAGTTCCCGTCATGGCTCAGTGGTTAATCTGACTAGAAACCATGAGTTGCGGGTCCAATCCCTGGCCTTGCTCAGTGGGTTAAGGATCCGGCGTTGCCCTGAGCTGTGGTGTAGGTTGCAGACGCGGCTTGGATCCCGCGTTGCTGTGGCTGTGGTGTAGGCCGGCTGCTACAGCTCCTGTTACACCCCTAGCCTGGGAACCTCCATATGCCGTGGGTACGGCCCAAATAAGGCAAAAAGATAAAAAAAAAAAAATAGTGGGTTAGATAGTTTTTAAGAGAGAATTAATGCTCCTGGAAGACAGAGCCAAACTGATTTCCCAGAATGCCAACACAGAGAAATGGAGCAGCAATACAGGGATAGAGTGGGGATGCGGCAGTCTAAATGTTGTTGGTAAAATACAGGGCCAGGGTGTCGCCTGATGAAATTCAAGACACCAGCAGAGAGGCTGGTGCTTCATAATAGCCTGAGGAGAAAGCGCTGCTAAGTGCAAACTGGTCCCTGAGGGCTCCCTTTCAAGTTGAACTTAGTGATGTCACTGTAAAAAATTATTAAACAGAATCCTCATTAACTAGAGTATGGAGACCAGAAGGGGGAGCTCTTGCACCCAGCAATGGCAGCCGAATCCAAGAGGAAGATTGCTTTTGGACAAAAACTTAGCCAATGAAAAGCCACGGACTCTTTGTTTACTACAACCTCCCAGCTTTCTTCTCCCCCTCTAGGAAAGTGTCCTCCTTCCCTTGTAAATTGGAAACTTGCACTTGGCTCTCCATGGTTGCCGATCCCTGCTGCTTGCAATACTCTGCTGAGTCCAAATAAACCCATCTTTGCTGGAGAAATATCTGGCTGCCTATTTATTTCATGTTACCAACCTGCCTCATCATCCAGGCTCCAGAAACCTTTCCCCACTCCTACCTTTTGTCTCTTCGTGGCTGTGCTATTAGTTCCTATCTTGCTACCTCCTTTTAATATTTGAGATTTCAAATCCATGGTCTTGAGTGGCAGCTTCAGAGCCATAACTTAACCTCCCATTAAACTGCTTAAAAAGGTAGACTTCTGGAGTTCCCATCGTGGCTCAGCGGTTAACAAACCTGACTGGCATCCATGAGGACTCAGGTTCGATCCCTGGCCTTGCGCAGTGGGTTAAGGATCCGGCGTTGTCCTGGGCTGTGGTATAGGTCGCAGGTGTGGCTCAGATCCCGCGTTGTCCTGGGCTGTGGTATAGGTCGCAGGTGTGGCTCAGATCCCGCGTTGTTGTGGCTATGGCATAGGCTGGTGGCCACAGCTCCAATTGGAACCCTAGCCTGGAACCTCCATATGCCACGGGTGTGACCCTAAAAAGAGAGAAAGACAAAAATAAAAAAAAAAGCTAGACTTCCCCAAAATGTGTCCATGAACACTGGGTTTCAGGGCTGGTTTCAATGGAACATAGGTTTTGGTCCACTGTAGCAGTTCTCAGTCTGAGTTAACAAGATACTGTTACCAGAGTTTTTATCTTTCTCACATTTTTACTGTCTTCAGTGAGACTCAAATGTATGTTTACTTCTTTCAGAAAGAAATTCTGTGCCCAAGACCCCTATTTAAGGAGTCTCAGAGTTCCCATCATGGCTCAGTGGGTTAAGGACCTGACATCTCTTTGAGAAGGCACGTTTGAACCCTTTACTCACTCAGTGGGTTAAGGATCTGTTGGTCCAAGCTGTTGGATAGGTTGCAGGTGCAGCTCAGATCCAGTGTTGCTGTGGCTGTGGCATAGGCAGCTGCAGCTCTGATTTGACCCTAGCCCTGAGAACTTCCATATGCTAGGGGTGCCTCTGTAAAAAGAAAAAAAAAAGTCTCTGCTTTTTTGCAAGACTGGCACAATATAAAATGTCCCAAAACTAAGAGTCACATAGTCACATAAAGAAGGACTGGGCCATATAATTTGAAGAACAAATTGAAGGACGTTGACTTGGCATCCATCAGACTGCTTGCCAGGAGGAGGCAGGGAGCCCACAAAGATGCTGTCAGGAAGGATAATCTACATTAGGACCAATAGGACTAAATTTTTCTGATTTGGAGACACTCAGAAGATGTCAGAATGCCACGAGGGTACTTAGACTGCCTATGTGGTTCTGAAATCTGTATACAAATACATGACCTGAGCAACTGTCTGTAAAGTAAGGATTAAAAGGTACAGCAAGGGCTAAATGATATCTTTCCTGTGAAAGGATTTTGAAAACCAAAAAAGATTACTTACAGCAATAAAATTCGTGTTTATTCATTTGGAATCAAAGTACATTTTATCAGTGCTTTGGATTTATGGTAGAAAACGAGGTAGATTTAACTCAAGGGAGGGAAACAATAAATTAGAAGAATTTAGACTTAAACATTTTTTAATCTGACATCTTTTCCTTCCAATCAAAAGAGCCAAACACTCTCATGTTTTTATCAAAAAAAAATCACTTTTAGGAAGATTCAGAGCCTCTCTCTCCAGATGCCTGAGTTCTACTGTGACCTCTCAGAGGTCCCTCCACCCAGGGCTCCCCTCTGTCGTATTACAGAACAACCCAAAAAGTGCCTGGTCCTTGGCTTCTGAAGCCCTCAATTCCAAAGGATCCCCTCTAAAAGATATCAAGGCAGATATTAAATCATTGTGGTATCCTTCTAATGGTGGAAAAAGGATTAGGTACATGGTTTCTACACAGTTAGTAGCTCTTGTCAAACACCATTTAGAAAGGACTTCTCTCTTGCGAGGCCAAGATAAAGCAAGAAGAAATGTCCCCTAACTTTTAAGAAAATAAGGACTATACAATCAAAAGCTGCAGCTTTGAAATCTCAGCAAGTCATGCAGAGCAATGAGTCAAGAGACTGAGTGTGTTTATTTAATGTGCTTTGACCTTCTGGACAGAAGACAAGCTAGTAAAAAATAAACAGGTCATCAGATGTTACTCTCTTATGTAGCAGATTATATATAAAAGTGTTGGTCTTCACTGTTTCAGAATTTAGGCTCTGAAAACAGGTTCCTTTGTCTTTTGGCTCCAAAATAATTTCTAGCTTTTTTGTTTCATGAATGCATAGACATATAAAATATTTATGTACAGTAGCTTTTAGAAAACAAGGATTTTTTTTGGTACTTTCTTTTACAAATTATGTATGGCAAAGGTCTTCAGAAGAACTAAAGTAAGCAATTCTGTCACTCAAAATCCCAGTAACCATCCACGTAACAGCTACCATTTGCCCTACCAGGCAGGCCCTCCTTCCATGCACTGCAAGCCTCATCCTGTTTAATCCCTACAAAATGCCTATGAGATCGGTATGTTATTATTATATAATATACTATTATTACACCTATTGCGCTGACCAAGATGGCCTTAACACCCCCTCAGCTTGAGTAAACCTGAGACAGGCTTCTTCTTGCCTCTGGGCCCCTGACCTCTTTTCTGAGGAGGTTTGTTTGAGAAAATTTGTGATTATAAAGTCTTTCTCTCCCCTCTGAGAGGTCAGTCATCTCTCAAGGACCTGGGAATCATCCCTGTGAAATGTAATCACAGCACCCTCATCTCCCAGCCTCTGTGGGAGGGTAGGAGCCTAATTTCTATAAGCACCAGTTAGCACACACAGATGAGATGGCTCAGTCACCTGGACCAGCCTGTCCTTATCATCCTTCTGTACTTTTCCATTAACTCAGCCTGCATTTTGTCTCAGGAAAGCTGAGTTCTCCTCTATTGCCATAGCCTCAAACAGTCTTCCTTCCCTGTCTAACTCTGTTCAATGCATTTCTTCACATTTTTCGGTTTTTTGTTCTTGCTTTTGTTTTTCACATTTGTTCAGATGAAGAGACTGAACTGTATAAAGCTTCCTTAACTTAACTTGCCCAGTATCACCCCATGAGCTGTGGAGCTAGAACCCAATCCTTATTTCAACAAGGGAAAGGGGGATGACCCAGAGGGAACTTTCTAAGGCTTCCATCTCAGGCTCTGTTTCTATCCTGAGTCCCCTGGATACTCCTCGATGCATGATAAGTAATTATGATTTCACCTGCCCCTCTAGGCTCCAATTGCCAGCAATGCCATGTGCAGATCAAGGAAAAATAGGCCATGAGGTTGCACTCTCGTCACTCCTTGCTGGGGAGTTCCCATCGTGGCTCAGTGGTTAACAAACCCTAGTATCCCAAGAGGATGTGTGTTGGATCCCTGGCCTTGCTCAGTGGATTAAGGATGTGGTGTTACCGCCAGCTGTGGTGTAGGTTGCAGACGCGCCTTGGATCTGACATTGCTGTGACTGTGGTGTAAGCCAGCAGATTCAGCTTCAATTGGACCCCTAACCTGCGAACCTCCACATGCTGCGGGTGTGGTCCTAAAAGAAAAAAAAAGGCAAAAAAAATTAAAAATAACTCCTTGCTGGGTCTTCCCAGAGCTTTCAAGGTGGCAGCCTCCTTTTCTGACTCTGATCCCCAGAACATCAGCCCCAGGAGAGGACCAAAGGGACTCTTTAGGAACCAGCTACTCCCTCAAGTGAGGGATGGGGGGGTACCTTCCAGGAAGAGCTGGACCTGCTCTCCACCCTTATTCCTGCTACACCTGCAATTATAAGGAAACCTTTCTCTGTATCTCTCTCTCCTTCTCTCTCTCTCTCTCTCTCACGCACACGTGCACGCAAAATTTCACTCCCACATCCTGATGGGGAAAAACTGGATTCTTCCACCCTTAAAACTCACGTACATACATGCAACCTTCTGACCACTACCTCCAATATCTCAATTCTTAGTTAAGGAGCTCTTGTCTTCAGCCTCAAAATAAACAATAAGACATTTTGTAAATATGATGTATTTAGATAAAATTTTTCATACTCTTTTCTCAGATGCCAAAGCCTCTACTCAGACACCCTTCAGCTGTTCACACAAGCCCCTACATGGAGTCTGAGCCCTCCGATGTTTCTCCCACCCCACCCATCCCTGACACCCCCAAATTCTTAGCTAATTCTATACTCTCAAATAGCAGAAATGTCAGTGTTTCTCTAGGAGAATTCAGAACCTATCTAGTTTATTTTTTCCAAGCTATAGTTTGTCCCCTTAAAAGATATATTTTTAAAATTCTTAACAAAATTCAGTCTTCTTACACAGTTTTAGTCCAGGCTCCATACAGAAAGGTTGCAACCTGAAATGACTGCAAAATCTCCACCCCACAAAAGTAACAAGGCAGGGAAAAACCTTGCATGGTGCCAGAGTGCCATCTAGGGTCCAAAAGTTGAAATGCCGGCCTCCAGACTTTTTTTTTTTTTTTTTTTTTTTTGCTTTTGTCTTTTTAGGGCCACACCCCGGGAGGTTCCCAGGCTGGGTGTCCAATCGGAGCTGTAGCTGCCGGCCTAAACCACAGCCACAGCAACAATGGATCCGAGCCTCATTTGCAACCTACACCACAGCTCACAGCATTACCTTAACCCACTGAGCAAGGCCAGAGATGGCACGCGAGTCCTTATGGATACTGGCTGGGTTCATTAACTGAGCCACTGAACCAAGACAGAAACTCCCGGGATCTACTAACTTTTTTTTTCCAGCAAAAAGCCAGGCAGGATGCCAAGGCAAAATCGTTCGTTCTCATCCCAGAGTGGTCGAAATATTTGGTCACAACAATCACGTACATGGAAAACTAAGGGGACTGGAAAGCCCTTGAGAGGTTTAGAATAGATTAATAAAATGATTAACCTGCATATTAAAAGGATATCTCTGGTCCTGCTGTAGCACAGGGAACTATATCCAATCATTTGTGATAGAATATGATGGAAGATAATATGAGAAAAAGAATGTGTACATATATATATGTACATATATATGTGTTATATATACATATATGTATAAA
Organism: Catagonus wagneri; assembly: GCA_004024745.2. Taxonomy (NCBI): domain Eukaryota; kingdom Metazoa; phylum Chordata; class Mammalia; order Artiodactyla; family Tayassuidae; genus Catagonus; species Catagonus wagneri. Next base: position 12,679,042 of record PVHT020003785.1, read on the forward strand.
CTGGCTCATTTTGCTGTATACCAGAAATTGATAGAACATTGTAAATCAACTATAAGAAAAAAATTTTAATGAAACCAAAAATAAAAGGATCTCTCTGGAGTTGGAAAACAACCCAAACAGTATAATCTTTATGGAAGATGGGCGAGCAACTGAGAAGATATTGGAACAATTCAAGCAAGAGCCAATCATAGTTTGCGCCAGGTTAGAGGTGGCAAAATTCTGAATATACTTTGAAGAAGAGCTAACAGGATTTGCTAAAGGGTTTGATGGAAGTAAGATAAAGAGGGGAGTCAAGGACAACTCCAAAGTTTTTAACCTGAACAACTAAAGGAATTGTACTGTCAGTTACTAAGTTGGAACAACCTGGGTGAATCTCAGTATAATTTAATTCTGGAACTGTATAAATAAGATTCTATACCCTGGCTTGGACTGTACAATTAACTCCCAGCACATCTCACTAAAATAAGGACCGATGGTCGTGGGGAAGACAAGTGAGACTGTGCAGATGGATCCCTGGCAATCCATCGGTGTCCTCAATATACTCAAGGCTTAGAAGATTTTCCTACAGCAACGATAGTACACTGCTCAGAAAAACCTACATGAGTCCTTTTACAGAGGCTACCCAGAAAAATCAACCTAAATCATAACCGGATAGGTTAGCCCCAGTTCTCTAGGGGCTAACCTATCCAGTTATGCAAATCCCAATAATCTAACTTTCCACAGCCTCTGGGTGAACACAGACAACTTCCAGGAAGCTGCTGGTGGCCTCAGAGAAAATGGATCCATTTTTGTCATATTCTCACCCAGGACACCTTCAGCAACACCTGGGTGCTCTAGATAATTTCAGGACAGTCGAGTCCCCCTCCTCTCCATGTGACCTGTGATTATGATCTCCCTGCCACAGTGGCAGCTCTAATAATGACTGGCCAGATCAAAAGATATCCTTCTTCTAAGGTTTATTATTCTGTCTGAAGCTTCGCAGCTCCTACTAACACAGGTGCCACCAGAAGTGAGTCAACTGTGTTTCCCCCAGTGGGGCTACTGCCCAAAGAACTCACTCACCCTTGTGTGTTCCCAGGATGGGAGTGGGGGAGATTGAAGGGGGTAGAGCACACACTATATTTTCAGAAGGTAAAACTTCAGATGTTCATTTGTTTTGATGTTTGTTAAGGACATATCATGTGCCTGATATTGTGCTAGATTCTCAGGCTGAATGGTAAGAAAGTTCTTCTTTCAGGGAATCTGATGGATGAGAAAGACAAAATGAGAAAAAAAAAAGCAGATATTTAATGTGCATAAGATTTTATTTGTGAGATTAAATGAAATAATACATGCTTCATACTCTACTTAGCATATATGCACCATTAGCTTCAACCAAAATCTCAATTCAACATATTTGACAAAATTTAAAAAAGAAGGAAGGGGGGCCCTCCTCGTTTCACCTCCATTTCCCTCAGGATAACTCAATTTCCCGGTTATCCAGGGTTTTGAATCCTCCTCTCCTGTCTCTCCTACATCCCATCAAATGCCTGGTCCTCTCACCTGTTTCTACAATGTCTCTTTCATCTCTTCCCATCTCTCTTTGCTTACTCCCCGGGACCCTCTAAATGAGATAAAATCATCACACTGACACTCCAGGTCATAGCATAGCTGCAAAGTTTTTAGTCACATTGCCCCCAACTCCCCTAACCGTTTTCTGTATCTTCAGTCAAATTGGGTTCTCACTGGTCCCAAAACTGCTTCCTGCTTTATTTTCATTGGGCCATGGCCAGAAATCCTTTTCCTGCCATTTCAACCAGTAGCAGAGTTCTGTTCACTTTTGTGTAGCGGTATAACTGATTTATAATTTCGTGTTAGTTTCAGGTGTATCTATTCACTTCTAAAGGTCTATCTCCTCCATGAAGACTTATTTTCCAAATTGGATGTGTTACTTTTCTCCTTTGAACCTGCCTAGAATTTTCTTCCTAGGCTATTTTGTTATATCATGTCCTGCAATTATTTAATTCTTCTTCATCTCCTCCCCACCAGCTTGTACATTTCCCAACGGTCTGTTCTGAACCTCATTTATGAGAGCAGGCAGAGGAATCAGCTTCAGATTCAAATAGTCAGGTTTAATTTTGGCTCTGCTACTTGCTAGACGGGTGAAATTTGGCAGATTACTTAACTTCTTAAACCTCATTTCTTCATCTATAGATTTTCTGTGTTTGAAAGAATTAATGCATGGAAATCTGAGGTCAGCACCTGGCACCTAGAAAAACAAACTATTAAATAGGGGTTAAAAATGGAATTTCCCTTTCTCAGTTTGGGTTGATACACAAAGATAATAAATGCCATATTCCAAAGTAAAAACACTGCACAGGACTTACAAAAAGGAGATGGAAGAAAATCAGTTTAGCTGACCATCCACCTCCATGTTAATAAACATGTTTGGAGAAATTAAAAGGAAGGCAATTAGTACAGAGAGTTTGGAGAATGGGTAGTTGACATAACAAGGGAAAGAAATAGGGTGCCTCTCTTGTTTTCTCAAGCTGACTATGGAAAGCTTCAGGGAGGCCATGCAGAGAGCCCCTGTGTGCCCCACATTTGGAGAACAGAGTGGACAGTGTAAGCCGCTCATCTGAGAACTCTGAGGCCCAGCAATTGGACTTGCCAGGAGCTGATGACAGATGCATCAGTGGAGAGGAGGTTGTATTTGTCAGAATTTCAGGGCCTGTGTGGATATAAAAGGCAGTTTTCTTGAATGAGAAGTGGGTTAAGAGAGAGAACCAGAGAGCCAAACAATCCTAGATTGTCTCAGAGAGTCTTCTGGAATGATAAATAGACCTCAGCAAAGAGAAGCTGAAAGTACCACTGGATGGCCAGGGCTAGGAAGGATGAGAAACAAGCTAAACAGAACACATCCCCCACAACAAGGGAACTGTAGACAGGAGGTCCCAGTTCTTGGAAGTGGGACAGGGAGCCAAAGGTTGGCAGGAAATAATTCTACAAAGAGTCAGATAAAACACCTGCCTTATCCAAGTGCACAATTCCTGCTAATTATTGTTCCAGTCAGGTAAAAATGTTGTGTTCCCCTTTCTCTTCTGGACATGCCAACACTGGAGATTCAAAACCTGTGACTAGCAAGATGGCTAAAGGAGAAAGAAAATCATTAGATGAAGAATGAGAGGGAGCCACCCACACACCCTTCTATAACTGCAAATTTCCCTCTCTGTCAGGCCTGAGGTGGGGAAAGAGAAGACTCAATGTTAAATCAAGTTCACCAGTGTTACAATAATATAGGAATGGATAGTTTAATTACTTGTCTTACCTAAGCATAACCAATGACTTGGATAGTGAAAAGCAAAAGTCAAGGTCCTTTATAATTGCCTCGCATCTGTCATGCTTGTTCAAGGTTACAGCTAAATTAGTACTCAAAGTGTCTTAGCTATTTGTATCACTTTTGTCTCCCCTTGTATTTTAGAGTGTCCTGCACTAGGAGGTGCTCATTGATTTACTTAACCGTTCAAACCACTAAGGAGCAACTGCTATGTGCCAGCATAATGGCCGGGTACCAGGGATGGAGAAGTGACAGTGACACAGCCCCTATCACATAATGCTAATGAATCGCTAATGGATAACTTTTTACTGTGAGAATAGACAGCATGAAGCACTACAGAGTGCCACAGAAAGAGAAAAAGGAGTGAATAATGCCTGGGAAATCGGGGAGCTGACACAGTAAAAGAAATGGTTGAGCTGTTCAAGATATATTTGTTAACTTTGAACTATTTGCCTTTTGCTTCCTTGAAAATACTCAAATTTAGAAGAGGCAGGAAATTTGGACAGTGCCAGGTGAAGGTCAAGGGACTGCTTATGGAGGGAAAAAAAAAAACTGAGTTTCTCTCTTCTAAAATGCCGAGTGTAGAGCTGTTGTTTTGAGACACAAAGAGCCAGATGCAGAGCCACAATGAACTACCGGCTCCAACAGAGGAAGCAGCCTCACCACCAGGAGTCCACCTGGCATTTCAGAGGCACATGAGTGGTGCCTCCTTTCAGGGACCCAGAAATAGCCCCCCACTCAATTGCCTGAAATCCCATACAGATCCATTTACTTCTTTGTCCTAAGTGTCAGTCATGCCTTAAAAGGAAGGAATGGATTTTTACATTTAAATTTTCTTTTTAGCATGAAGAAATTATTGGACTGTTTTCTAAAGACAAGTTTGGAAAGGCATCCTATCCCAGGGAATCAAAGGGAAGCAGAAGAGCACTTTCCCAGGTTCTCCAGAAAACAGCCTCTTCAACTCTGAAGAGGTTTATAAAGGATTGCCTCAGAATCAGGGTGAGAAAGGCAAGACTGGACAGAGGTAGCATAAACTACAATGTAGTTGCAATAGAAGCATAGCCTTACAACCAAAGCTAAAGGACCAGGCTTTTGTACCCAGCTTTGAACAGTCACTGAATGAGGCTTGCCTCTAGGTGTGAGGGGTAGTGAACCTGGCAAGGCAGTTTTCTTCAGCCAAGGGCAATTTTTGGAGAAGGACTCAGCTATGAGCCACCAGTAAGTTGGCATGAATGCCTCTATCATAAAGGTGGTTCTGGAAAGATATGCCATGTTCTTAGATTTGAAGACTCAATATTGTCAAAATGAACATACTACCCAAGGCAATCTACAGAGTCAGTGCAATCTCTACCAAATTACCAATGGCATTTTTCACAGAGTTAGAAAAAAAAATTTTTAATTTGTATAGAAACACAAAAGACCCTGAATGCCCAAAGCAAACTTGAAAAAGAAAAACGGAACTAAAGGAATCAGGATCCTTGACTCCAGACTGTAGTACAAAGCTACACTCATCAAACAGTATGGTACTGGCACAAAAACAGAAATATAGATCAACAAAACAAGATAGAAAGACCACTGTGATTCAGCAGAAATGAATCTCACTATGAAATGAATTCATCATCTGAAATGAATTGAATGAATGAACCATCCGAAATGAATCCTTGAGGATGCAAGTTCAATCACTGGCCTTGCTCAGTGGGTTAAGGATCTAGCATTGCCATGACATGTAGGTCACAGATGCAGCTCAGCTCTGGCATTGCTACGACTGTGGCATAAGCCAGATGCTACAGCTCCAGTTTGACCCCTAGCCTGTGAACCTCCATATGCTGTGCGTGCAACCCTAAAATAACAAAAAAGAAAGAAAGTTCAGAGTCCAGAGATAAACCCATGCACCCAAGGCCAGCTAATCTATAACAAAGGAGGCAAGAATATACAGTGGAGAATGGAGAAAAGACAGTCTCTTCAATAAGTAGTGCTAGAAATAACTGGAGAGCTGTGTATAAAAGAATAAAATTAGAGCATTCTCTGACACCATACACAAAACTAAACTCAAAATCGATTAATACCTAAATGTAAGGCCAAATTCTATAAAACTCTTACAGGAAAACATAGGCAGAAAGCTCTCTGACATAAACAGCAATATCTGTTTTGATTCACCTTTTAAGTAATGAAAATAAAAACAAAATATATAAATGGGACCTAATTAAACTTAAAAACTTTCTCACAGCAAAGAAAACCACAAACAAAAAGAAAAGAAACTCACAGAATGGGAGAAAATATTTTCAAGTGAAGTGATCGACAAGGGATTAATCTCCAAAATATACAAACATGTTAACAACCCAATCAAAAAATGGGCAGAAGATCTAAATATACATTTCTCCAAAGACAGACATATGGCCAAAAAGCACATGAAAAGATACTCATAATAATTCTCTCCAATTATTAGAGAAATGTAAATCAAAACTACTGTGAGGCATCACCTCATACCTGTCAGAATGGCTATAATCAAAAAGTCTGTAAACAGTAAATGCTAGAGAAGGTGTGGAGAAAAAGGAACCCTCACTGTTGGTGGGAAAGTAAATTGGTACAACCACTATGGAAAACAGTATGGAGTTTCCTCAGAAAAACTTAGTATTGAACTACCATATGATCTAGCAGTCCCATTCCTGTGCATATATCTGGAGAAAACCATAATTTTTATTTTTTTGTCTTTTTGCCTTTTATGTAAAAGCTGCACCCGCGGCATATTGAGGTTCCCAGGCTAGGGGTCTAACAGGAGCTGTAGCTGCCAGCCTTCGCCACAGCCACAGCAATGCGGGATCCGAGCCGCGTCTGCAACCTTCACCACAGCTCACGGCAACGCCGGATCCTTAACCCACTGAGCAAGGCCAGGGATAGAACCCGCAACCTCATGGTTCTTAGTCGGATTCGTTAACCACTGAGCCACGAAGGGAACTCTGAGAAAACTGTAGTTTGAAAAGATACATGCACCTCGATGTGCAGTAGAATTTACAACAGCCAAGACATGGAAGCAACATAGATGTCCAATGACAACGGACTGGATAAAGATGTGATACACATATACAATGGAATATTTGTCATAAAAAGAGTGAAATAATGACATTTGAACCTGGAAATTATCATACTAAGTGAAGTTAGACAGAGAAAGATAAATGTCATATGATATCACTTACATGTGGAATCTAATTTTTTAAATGATACAAAATAACTTATGTACAAAACAGGAATAGACTCACAGATCTTAAACTTATGTTTGTGAGGGGGAGAGATAAACTGGGAGTTTGGGGTTGGAATATACACACTACTATATATAGAATAGATAGGTAACAAGGACCTACTATATAGCACAGGGAACTCTACTCAACAGCCTATAATAACCTAGATGGGAAAAGAATCTGAAAAAGAGTGGAGATATATATAATGTGTATGTATATCTATATATATACACACACACACATATATATATGGCTTATTTACTTTGCTGTACACCTGAAATAGAATGTTATAAACCAACTACAGTCCAATAAAGTTTTTAAAATAAATAAATAAATAAATGGGATCCTGGGGGGTACACTGCAAATTTTACTACAGGCACCACTGAGGCTAGAGGAACAAAGAAAACAAAGATTACTGCTAGACACAAACTAGCCCCCCCACGTAGCCCCACTCTAATAATGTATTTCTCTACTCTTTTGAAGTCCTCTCAGTATTAACTGTCAGTAGGTTCTCCTAGGTCCTGAATATTCAAGCCTGTCCTCAAGACAGCAACTAAGAAATGTTATTAACATTTCTCAGAAGTGGCCATACTGCCTCAGTTTTCCCAAGTTCAGGAGGACAAAAGGAAAATGAGTCAAAGATTAAAGTAAACATTAATTAAACATTAATTAAAGTAAACATTAAGGTTTATTGGCCCCTCTGCTCAGAAGTACCATTCCAATGACAGATCTGTGACATGACAGGTGCTCAGACATACTTTCATGTACATCACTAGCATGTCCTCAGTTATTATTTCTAATCCCATAGGTCTCTGGATGTCATTAAGGAGCTTCATGGACCAGAAATTCCAAATGTACAGTAGAGAATAGAAATTCTCTGTTGCCAGAAAATTTGCAGCAGTCCATGGGCCAAGACCATTAGGCTTGGAAAAAGCTGATATCCAAAGGCCCTTTCATGGACAAATAGTGCCTGCATCCATCTATTCACCAAACAAACATTTCCTCAGTGCCTACTCTGTGCCAGGAAATGTGGTTGGCACTGGGGATAAATAGATAAGCAAGACATACAGCAGCTTTCTAGCGCCTCCCCACTCACTCTCATAGAAAAGGCCTGGGTGGGCCTTATTATTAGCAAGCAGGGCATAGCAGCTTGTTGGACAGGAGACAACTCACCAAGCCAAGGCAATCTGTTCTTCCCACAATGCACTGCACTCTGCCAAATTATGTTAACACCCTTTGCCAGTATCTCAACAGGGAACACCATAGCCAAGTGGTGTTATGATTCCTCTGGAGGAGGGCAACATTTAAACTCCTCTGTATCAGCAGGGAGTCCTTTGCAAATCCTACAGCTGGCTTTATGATGTGTTTCCATTCTCCAGACTGTCAATTAATTGTACCTTCATGCCAGCCCCTTTCTTCCAAGGCAAGGTCAAGGTATTGGAGTGTGCTCCAGTTTAAACAAAAGCACCGAGCTTTGCATTGTCTGACTAGGAATACTGCTGTGTCTCAAACTCTGGCTCCCTGGAAAAAGAAATTAAAATTTATAACTGCCTTTTCACCTTCTCAAGTTTTCAGCCAATAATTAACCTGTAGTTCCAAAGAATGCAGTTCACAGAAAATGTAATTTTGCACTATTCAAATCACCAACATTGGAAATTGAAATTGTCAAAAGAAAAAAAATCCCTCATTCTCTATGAAGGTGAATTTTCTAAGTTGTTTTTATTTCAAGATGTGTCACTAAAGAAATTACTGAGTAGCTTTTAGAAGTTAGGCTTATCAATTACTCAATTTTATGGGTGTTTATTAAGGACTACTCTGTGTGACGAGGCTCACAATGGGCAATGAAACCAGATGGCTGGAGTGAATGCAGATAAAGCAAGGCCTTAGTAAGCCAAGACGCATGATTGGTACTTGATTCTCTAGGAGGTGGGAGCTAATGAGGCTTTGTGAGCAAGTGGTTGATGAAAATGAATTTTAGAAAGAGCAAAACATCGAAGGGGGTGCAGGGTGAACTCAAATGGAATCTAAGCAGAGTTAGGATTGTGACTGGTTTCCAGCAGACAAAGATGGTAGCATATAAAGAGGTACGGGAAGGAAAGATAAAATAAGAGAAGGAATTCAGGAGTTCCCATCATGGCTCAGCAGAAACGAATCTGACTAGCATCCATGAGATCACAGGTTCAATCCCTGGCCTTACTCAGTGGGTTAAGGATCTGGTGTTGCCATGAGCTGTGGTGTAGGTCGCAGACACGGCTCGGATCTGGCATTGCTGTGGCTATAGTGTAGACCAACAGCTACAGCTCCAATTTGACCCCTAGCCTGGGAACCTCCATATGCTGCAGCTGCGGCCCTAAAAAGACATAAATGAATGAAATAAATAAATAATAAATAAATAAATAAATTCAAAGGAAAAAATTCAATGTGGATGCAATTCAAATAGTTTCTGATTTTTTTCCTAAAACTTTCTTACCTGCCCTCTAAGTTTCTACTTATTAGCTGAGCTACTTTGAGGAAGCTGGGCACCTTTCCTAGCCCTCAATTTCTTCATCTGTAAAATACAGATGCTACCTAGGTACTATTTTTATTTTTGTGTCATTAAAGGAAGTAATTCATTGATAGAGAGTAAGGAAACAGCAGAATGCCTGCCACCTAGCAAGTGCTCAGTAAAGTACAGCTAATATAATTTGTAGTCAAAACACAAATGAGACTAAACTTCATTTTTCCCTTCTGGATAATAAGGAGCCTTTAGTATTTGCCACGTTTTTCAAAGTTCCAGATGCATTCAAACAAACATATCTCTATATCTAGAACACCTCCAGAAGGTGCACAAGAAAGTTATAACAGTTCTTATCTGGTGGGGCAGTGGAGGGTAGGGAGAGTAGCAGAGGAGGTGGGATGGAAACAGGGATGAGAAGGACAGAGAGTTTTTTACGCTACATTCTTTAGTATTAATGGAATATTTTTGACTATGTGCATGTATTATCCCAGAAAATATTTTTAAAAGAATAATCCATGACCACTTGAGAAAAGAATTAACATATTAATTTTGTTTACATAGATGTTTACTTAGAATGAAACTAAAAATCATAAGAATAACAATTACAGTGTACTGAGCACTTGCCATGGGCTTGGCACTGTTTTTGTTGTTTTTAGGTCTGTACCAGGGGCTTACGGGGTTCCAAGGCCAGGGGTTGAATCAAAGCTGCATCTGCGGCCAACACCACAACTTGTGGCAACACCAGATCCTTAACCCACTGAGCAAGGCCAAGAATCAAACCCACATCCTCATGGACAATGGTTGGGTTCCTAACACACTGAACCACGACAAGAACTCCTTGGCACCCTTTTAAGCTCTTTGCATGAACTCACTTGATCAGTCCCCACAATACCATATGATGTTAATAGGGTCAGTGTCCTCAGATACAGATGTGTATTATAAATATCTCCAAGCTCCATATCAGGCACAACAAGCTGTAATAACTTGCTAAAAACTTACCCAGCTAATTAATAGCAGAACCATGACTGGAACCAGGCAGTCTGGCTCCACCCTTGTACAGATTAACAAGTACATCATTCGAAAAGCCTAATTTTTTTTTAAGTATCTGTATGGATTAAGGAAACAAGACGACCAAATGCAGTGTGGGATCCTAGATTAGATCTTAGAAGCATCATGGAAAAGGAGGAAATGCAAACAAAGTCTAGAGTTATAAGTATTGTACCCATGTTAATTTCTTAGTTTTGACAAACGTAGCTGGTCATATAAGGTGTTCACATTAGGAGAAGCTAAGTGAAGGGGAACTCTCCACATTATCTTTACAATTTTTCCCAAAATACATTTTAAAAAACCCGTCTCTGCATGATCACAGCTGCCAAGCATGAGTGTCGTTTCAGAAAGATGCTCCTTTGAGGAGACATGCTCACTTGTTTTCAAATTCTGGTCTATTCCCATGCTTGATCAACCCAACTGCATGTCCCAGTGACTGGCCACATCTGAACAACTTACAGATAGCTTTGGTATTTTAGAGGAATCTACAGATTGAAACCATTTTGCGAGAGGAAGAATAAAAAAGCAAATTCATCTTTTCAAAAAATAAATATTTCTGGTGCCAGAATATGCTGGAACTCTTGATCCTCCCTGTATCCAAATTAAATGTCAGAATTCAAGAGTGTAAACAGTACGTATTTTCCTCCTTCTTCCAAGATGTTGCAATTCCTTTTTAGATGTGTCTGCTCTGCACCTGCCAACTGAATTATTGAATATATAAGGGTGAAGCTAAGCCAGAGCTACTGATCAGTGAAATTGAGTGCAACTGGGTGGAAGAGCTGCACTGCTGAGAACTCCAGCAAATGGCAACATCATTCAAAGTGTGGAGGATTCTCCACAGTGTGAAAACACTGCATTACTTGGACGCCTAGATGTGTAAGGCTCAGGGGAAAGGTTATTTTAGGAGTCTCCTGAAACTTCATTATGCTGGGTCCATTACTTTTCAAAGAAATACAAGGGGAATTTGGAAGAAGAATGGCCTGACAATAGAACTGGACTTCATTTGTCTGAGATGTTGTTCTATCAAAACTCACTTTCTAGAAAATAAAACCTTGAAATGTTTTTTAATTTGACTTTAGAGAACTAATTTCACAATCTTATATTTAACCAACATCATAAGCAGACACTCAAGGCAAAGCAAATGTCACAAATGAGTGCATAACCCTAAAGGAGCAAATTATAACCTTAATCTACGGTTGATGGAGCACTGAATGCTTAGGATTTATCCTCAGTTTCAAACAGCCTGAGACGCCTGCTAGAGATCAAAAGCCCCAAGGGAAAAAGCACTGATTCACTTACTACACATTTTGCTTTTAAATCAAGGCAGTTAATGGCATACGTTGTGGTTCAAAGTCTCAGGATATCTGTGAGAGCTTCTATAGCAAAGTACAAGTTTTCATTTTTATGGGAAACCACAGGCCACTTGCTTGTAGCCTGCTAGGTCAGCTATGAAAAGGTCTCAATTCGTTCCCCTAAAAGCTGACCCTAAACTGAGAACTTGTGTGCAAAAGACTAATTTAGGAACTTTTTTCCAACAGTAACCAGTAAGGGAATGAGAGAAGCAGGACAGGAAAGCAGAACCCAAGCAAGGAAGGGATTTCAGGCAAAGTGCCCCAAAAAGCAGCTTCAGCCTGATGCTGAACTCAGAAGCATAAGTTATACCCCAGAATTTGTCCTGATTTGAGGCAAGTTTACTGGGCTTTGGTACTGACTAAGCACTAGTCAGTCATTGGCTAAAGCTCATCCCGTGTGCAGTTTAATTACCAGGCATTTCTGCAAGCACAGGCACAATACCTCCAAAGAGAATCATAGGTATGGGCAACAGAAGCAAAAGCACACAGAAGCCAGGGAAGGGATGTGCAAAGGATAAGAGGATATGAGAGTTTCTGAGCAGATATGGCAAAAGCACCACCAGGTCTGCTGCCATTACAGAGTTTGATATTACCATGACACAGTTTACAAAAATTTACTGAATGGATAAACATAGATGTAAAAATTCTCAACAAAATACTGGCAAACTGAATTCAATAATACATTAAAAGGATTGTACAACATGATCAAGTAGGATTATCCCAGGGATGCAAGGATTCTTCAATATCTGCAAACAATCAGTATGATACACCACATTTACAAACTGAAGAATAAAAACCATATGATCCTCTCAATAGATGCGGTATATGAAGGCAAGGGGTTTAACTGGAGCTGTAGCTACCAGCGTATGCCACAGTCACAGCAATGCCAGATCCAAGCCACGTCTGTGACCTATACCACAGCTTACAGCAAGGCCAGATCCTTAACCCACTGAGCGAGGCCTGGGATCAAACCCACAACCTCGATTCTGCTGCTCCACGATGGGAACTCCAGAAATTCAACTTTTTAAATCACGTTTTGGGTTTTTTTTTCAATATCTCTCCCAATGGAATATAAGTTAGGATTTATAAGTTTCTGGTATATTCTAGGTCATGACCATTTATTCAAAAAACTTTTGTCCATCTGCTACCCACCTATGGTCTCTTGACCACCAAGTCAGCTTTGGAACCCTAACTTGACTAATGACAGTGCCACAGTCTCTAAGTTCACCCCATTCTGACCCACATTCTTGAAAAAGTTGTTTTTCAATCACAAGCCTATACTCCTTAAGACCCTAGGTATACCCACTTCATTGCATTATGGAGTCCTGGAAATGCGCAGTTAAATGACCAGAACCAACATGAGATGTTGATGTCTTATCCTCAGGCATTTCATGGTTTAAATCTCAAATCTGCCAGTGACTTTCCATGCAACTACTGTCCTCATCACTTTCTTCATCTATAAAATGGGAGTAAAATTAGCTACCTCACCCAATTATAGAGAAGATTAGAAATAAGTGTGAAAGTTGCCCTAGAAATGTTCAGTATGTAGTAGACACTCAAAAGACAGAGGCTAATAGTGATTTAAATGTTGGTGAGCTAAAGAAAGAAAATACTCGAGGGCTATTGGGATGCCTCCCTCCGCATGGTTTGGGTACCTTTGTCTAGAAGCACACCCATCCACCACCTTTCTTCAACTTATTTTTTGTACCTTGATAGGCTGAGAACTAATGACACTGCTCTGTCTTCAAGAATATCACCCACTTAAATCCTACAATGGGTTCTGTTTGGCCCAAGTAAACCAAAGCCAAAGGCTGTGGATCCTGCTACAAATAAGTCAATGACCACAGCCCGGACCAGATGTTTCTACTTCCAGCACTCAGCAAATCACCCCTGTAATAAGTGCTCAGAAATCTTTTTTAGTGAATGGCAGAAGAGCCCTCCATCACATTAGGGGGAAGCAGAGCACTACAGAAGGATCTTGGGCTTTGGAATCAAACAGACTTTTATCCCACTCCTGATTATGCAGCGTATTAACTCTCAACTTACTCCAGCATTGCTGGAATGTTTTATGCCAGTATCCCATATTGGCCTGTTACCTAACCAAGTTATTTAGATAGCAATACTTCTTACTGCTATAGCAGTACCTAGTTACTTATCCTCTCTTACCCTCTATGTCCTCATCTATAAAAGAGAGAGATGCCTGCCCCACCCACTCCCAGGCTTGTTGTAAGGGTTTAATGTGATTATGTATATGGATAATCAATATAGTACTGCCCTTTTAATGATAAATAATTCTTATTGTCTTTATTCACTGTTACAACTTTATCTTCTCTCATATGTTGGAACACTCATTTTTCTCTTGTTTTTAAGTTATTCATTAAAAGGGTGAATATACTACCTCTCAGACTTCTGAGGCAGAACCTCTGCTATTGCCGCTCTCCAAGGCAAAGTCTCGGCATGATAGACTCCCCACAGGGCTAGAAATCAGGGATGCTGATGTTACAAGCACTCACACATGATATGCCACTGCCAAAAAAAAACAAACTGCAAATCTATTTCCTGGATCACCTATAGGGCAGTATTCCACAAGTTCTCACCACTAAGTCCATCTGACAACTTCAGCACAGAGTTAAATGCATATTTGTACTGATATACCTCATTAATTTACTAAAGATTATCTATTCTCCTTGGTATTGTTAGATATTGATATAGATATAGATATAGATAGATACAGATATAGATATAGATATAGATATAGATATAGATATAGATATAGATATATAGATACAGAGAGAGATAGTGGTAGAGATATGGCATATGCCAATGTAACCTCCATATTCATTTTACATTAAGTACTAAAGACAAATATTTCCTTAAGTGCTTTTCCACGCTCAAATAGCCCCTTAAGAATGCCTGAATTTCAGCTATATCAACAGTAGAGGTGAGGCATTCCCTGGTGGCCTAGTGGTTAAGGACCCAGTGTTGTCACTACTGTGGCTCAGATCACTGCTGTGGCGTGAGTTTGATCCCTGGCCTACGAACTTATGTATGCTAGGGGTTCAGCAAAAAAAAATAAAGGTTAGAGATGAATTGGGTGTTCTGAATTCACACTTGTTAACTGACAATGTTAATAATGGACAACACTGATGGAGTACTTACTATGCGCTATGCTTTATTTACATTTATATTTATTCACTAAATCCTCACAACAATCCAAGGTAATAGATGCTACTCTCATCTCCATTTTACTGACAAGAGAGCTGAAGCAAAGAAAAGTTAAGCAATAAGGCTCAAGGGCACACACTGGGATTTGAACCTTGTCCTCTATTATATCATACTGTCTCTCAAAGATCACAGAATAATACATGAAAATGATTCATCCAAGCTGTACCTAGGATACAAGGATGCCATTGACTCCTACTTGTAATAGTCACGGATTACGTACTGAGCATATCCACTCTGCCAGGTACTGGCTGTTTATCATATTTCCTCCAAATTTTGCATTAAAGGTTGGCCCTGATCATTGAGTAGACGGAGTGCTGTGCAGAACTACACAATGGAACACCTGTGTCAGTGCATCCTTCCATGAGTTCCCTCTGCAGTTAGTTTCACGGAATTTTACTTTTGCCAAAATATGCTGAGCGCCCATCCTATCCCCACCCTGGGCCCTGCCAACCTGCCCAGAGTTTCTGAGCATATATAAAATCTGGGTCAGGAGTTCCCATCATGGCTCAGTGGTTAACGAATCCGACTAGGAACCATGAGGTTGCAAGTTCGATCCCCGGCCTCGCTCAGTGGGTTAAGGATCACGGTGTTGCCGTGAGCTGTGGTGTAGGTTGCAGACACGGCTTGGATCCTGCGTTGCTGTGGCTGTGGCATAGAAGCGGCTACAGCTCCGATTAGACCCCCTAGCCTGGGAACCTCCATATGCTTCAGGTGAGGCCCTAAAAAGACAAAAAAAAAAAGACTAAAATCTGGGTCAGACATGTTCGTCCAACCCTCTGATTTGTTATAAGATTATTGAAACCGTGTTGGGACAAAATTTAATTAATAGAAAAGTAAAATACATAGTAATTCATTATAGCCAGGCTATAATGGGAACCTTATGATGAGGCCTAAAGAATCTTTCCTTCCAAACTAAAGATTTCTCTTCATAGGTGAATAGAAATTAGACCCACAGAATTCAGACTCTCTCCCCCCGAACAGTGAATTAAACAATACCACCTTCTGCATCTTTGGAAAAAAAAAAATTCCATTCTTTGAAAATCTTTACTGGCTCATAATGACTTAAGGTAGGGGAATCTTCTCAGTTGTGCTATGTCCTCTCTGATGTAGCCACATAGAAACATCATTCATTCATTCAGTCAGTCAATAATTACTGAGAACTTACCAGGACTTGTGCTGGTACTGGTGATAGTCTCTGCCCTCGAGAAGCATAAAGTCTATTAGATGGTAAAGACTTTGAACAATTTGAAGAAGTATAAAATGTAGTCATTGCTTTCAGTAATTCCAGGAGTCACAGAAAAATCCTACCCTTGCTGTTACTATCACAGTTCTTGATTTCAGAGATTATTTTTACCTCCTCTATCCTCCCCTCATGTCTCATATTTTCTTTTTCTAGAACTGCTGCAAATCTTCCAATTGCACTCAGACACACTCTCCACCCTTTTCTACAATGCTATGTGTCTTAGGAAGTGTAAAGCATATACAGAAAGGCTCCCTTGCCCTTGAATTCCTGTTGGATTCAGCCAAAGGGGAGCACTAACTGGATTTTTAAAAAGAAGAGTACAGCAAAAGAAACCGTAAAAAAAAAAAAAAGAAGACAGCTTAAAGAATGGGAGAAAATAGTTTCAAATGATGCAAATGCCAAGGGCTTAATTTCTAAAATACACAAACAACTTATACAACTTAATAGCAAAAAAGCCAACAACCCAATGGAAAAATGGGCAAAAGACCTGAATAGACATTTCTCCAAAGAAGATATACAGATGGCCAACAAGCACATGAAAAAATGCTCAACATCACTGATTATTAGAGAAAAGCAAATCAAAACTACTATGAGGTACCACCTCACGCCAGTCGGAATGTCCATCGTTAACAAGTCCACAATTAATAAATACTGGAGAAGGTGTGGAGAAAAGGAACCTTCCTGCACTGTTGGTGGGAATGTAAATTGGTACAACCACTATCGAAAACAGTATGCAGGTACCTCAGAAAACTTTATATAGAACTACCATATGACCCAGCAAACCCACTCTTGGGCCTATATCTGGACAAAACTTTCCTTGAAAAAGATACATGCACCCCTATGTTCATTGCAGCACTATTCGCAATAGCTAAGACATGGCAACAACCTAAGTGTCCAAGAACAGATAATGGATTAAGAAGATGTGGTATATATACACAATGGAATACTACTCAGCCATAAAAAAGAATAAAATAATGCCATCTGAAGCAGTATGGATTGAACTAGAGACTCTCATACTAAGGGAAGTAAGTCAAAAAGAGAAAGACAAATACCATATGATATCACTTATATCCGGAATCTAATATATAGCACAAATGAAAATTTCCACAGAAAAGAAAATCACAGACGTGGAGAACAGACTTGGTTGCCAAGGGGGAGGGGGAGGGAGTGGGATGGACTAGGAATTTGGGCTTAGTAAATGCAAACTCTTGCTTTGGAATGGATGAGCAATGAGATCCTGCTGTATAGCACTGGGAACTATATATATCTAGTCACTTATGATGGAGCATGATAATGTGAGAAAAAAGAATGTGTGTGTGTGTGTGTATATATGTATATACATATATATATATATACACATGCATATGACTTGCTGTACAGTAGAAAATTGACAGAACAGTGTAAACTAGCTATAATGGAAAAAATAAAAATCACTAATAAAAAAATAAATAAAAATAAAAAGAAGAGAGAAAGTGAGGTTTGGATATTTTTCACCAACCCTCTCCCTCAGCATCATCATAGGGGGTGGGGGATGTGGATACAGAGCTGAAGACTACAGCTTCTGTCAGGCAACCCTCTCCACACAGGCCTCTTTCCCTAACTGCCCCACCTTTTCTCCATAACCCAACTCCAGGTTCCAGGAACAATACACGGCCACAGGTATTGTACTGTCTTCACAGCTTTGTTGCTAGTCCTTTATTAAAATTTCCTCAGATTACCCACTTGAAATGTGCCATCTGTTTCCTGCAAGAACTCCAATACAGCTGATTTAAATTCTTCTTTTAGTATGGCTTTTTCCTGTGCAGAGTTATTTTTGATATTTCCTGAAGTATTTTGGCCTAAGCAGTTCAGTAAACCTTCATTGGATCCCCGCAGTATACTTCACTATTCAAAATGCTGAAGATAGAAAGATAACTAGGACAATGGTTTTGCCCTGAAGGAAACCGGTCGAATGATACAAATAGATGCACAAATAGCAAGCGCCAAACTTTATCCTCTAAACTGCAACAATTTTTTTTGTCATTTTTTTGTTTTTTAGGGCTGCACCCACAGCATATGGAGATTCTTGGGCTAGGGTTTGAATCAGAGCTGTAGCTGCCGGCCTACACCACAGCCACAGCAACACAGGATCTGAGCTGTATCTCTGACCTACACCACAGCTCACGGTAACACCAGATCCTTAACCCACTGAGTGAGGCCAGGGATGGAACCCGCATCCTCATGGACACTAGTCCGGTTCATCAACCACTGAGTCACGAGGGGAACTCCTAAACTGCAACAATTTTAAAAATAAAGGAGTTGCTCCTAATAATCACATGAGGACAAGAAGCATAAAGTGTTAACAGTCCCAGGGTTCATCCTGCATACAAAGAGATCTCTGCAATACACTATAATGAGTACACGGATAAGAGTATGATCAGGTTGCCACGGGTAAACAAAGCCAAGCCACCTAACTCAGCCTTGAAGAGGGGTCAAGAGGAGACTTCTTTGAGGAGCCTTAAATCCGATCTGCCTCCTGAAGATGCCACCTGTGTCATATCATCTCCTTTGCTAGAGACTCACTTTAGCCATAGCTGACACATAGAGAAATCAGGACTAAGTACGTTCTTATTTCAACAAGAAATAAAAGATTCAGTCTCTGACCTCAGAAACGAAATCATTTTCTAAAAGTATGTGTGTGTGTGTGTGTATTCATACCATGACAGGTATTTGTAGCCTGTAAATAGACGTTAGTCCACAAGTTATAGAGTTAAAGAATCATGACTTTAAGTTTTTTTTTTTTTCATTCTACTGGGTGGGCATATATTGTTAGAGTCAATTCAGGCCCCCCTCACCCTTTTCTCAGAATTTTGAGGTGTGTATCTGCGGGTGCTGGGGTGAGGCTTCATAGTAATAAGGATTTACAGACATCTAGCCTTGATGGTGTCATCCCTCCATTGCTGAGTTGTGTTTAGACCCCAAAAGTCACCCCTAATTTCTCCTCATTCATACCCACAAAACCTCTTCCTGTCTTCTCTCTCAGTTTCTGAATTATGTTTCTTCCCTTTCCTGATATATAAGGATTATCTAGCGCTGGACAAGGGGAATATACAAGGGCACAAGCCTCCTTCTCTGGACCTCACTGACTTTGATGTACTGGCAACTCCTATCACAACCAGGAGAATCTTCATCATGTCCTGGACGCTTTTAATTCATGTGCTTCCAAACATTTATCTTCTGCATAAATAGGCTCATGATGTTGAATCTCAAGACCTAAGGTTTTTTCCTTTGCTTTTTTTCATGATTTGCTTCATAATTCCCTCAATGAACAAATCAAAAGAGACTATTCAGCTGTCCAAAGGAAAGAAGCGTAGCGATCACTGGTAAAAACTGGTGGGGGGAAGAGGTGAGCCATTCATTGATATTTATAACATTTTCCCACCACAGATTTGATAGATGTGATCCACTTGCCCAAGAACTGGAGATGCAGAGATGAATAAGAGAAAGTGCTTGTGAGAGGGATGGAGTAGACACAGGTAGTTTTAGAAGTCCCAATAAAGGACCACAGATAACGAGGGAGACTTAGGGGACACTGAGAGATCACTATAAGTAAACAAATTGCCCAAAAAAGCCATCAGAACAAGTCAGGCTTGTGGAAGTGCGAGAATTGCCTCAGGTGGTTGGGTATGGGATGGGATGAGGCCTGCATTCAGATTCAGACCAAGGGCAAGGGTTTGAGGACTGCCCTTCTGCTGATTTGAATACACACCTTACCAGATACCAAGGAGGAGCTGCTACTCCCAGAAAGGAAGAGGCGGGCTTTTCCAGCCCCCACTCCCCTTGGAGGATAAAACTGTAGCCCACCTGATCCTGGGATTCTTGGGGCAGAGCTTTCTTGCCTTTCCGCTTGCATCTCTCACAAGTGCCCTATCCTAATAAATCTATTTCTTGCCTATCACTTTGTCTCTCACTGAATTCCTTCTGCACGGAGGCATAAAGAACCTGAACCTCAGTAAGTCCAGACATTGGGTGAGTGCTAATTTAAAACATGGGTTCAAGTCCCATTGGGTTTAGGCCAGGTTCAAATCACTGCAAATGGGTTCAAGTCCCAGTCTGGGTTTTGGCCAGGTTCGAGTCCCAGCACGTGGGTTCAAGTCCCAGTCTGGGTTTAGGCCACGTTTGAGTCCCTGAACATGGGTTCATGTCTCAATCTGTGTCCTGGCTAGGTTCAGGCCGTTAGTGCTATCAGTTTCACTTGCCCTCTGGAAGTTCAGAGCCCATTAGGAATTGTAGAATCAAAACAGATTGCTGATGTAATAAATACTTTGGGAGAAATGGACTTTCCAGAAGACTGAAAAACTGAATGGAAAAAATATATTATGCATGGATACACGGACATTAGCTCTGCTTTCTCCTTGCTGTTCTGTTCAAGGATCAGGGATGTTATAGACATTCCTTGAAACTGAAGCCAGAGTTTCAAACTGATTGCCAGAGTTAAGTTTTGTCCTAAAGAGTTCAAAAGCTGTTCAAAAACCACTGGCTTGGTCCATTACTGGTATAGCAATAAGTAAAGTTTCCAGAGTTGACAAGCCTCTTTCATGACTCATGCTGAGGAGCAGGGATTATGCTTCAATAATCACCTCAGGATATATACTCAGCTCCCCAAAATCTTCGAATAATTGTTCACTTATAAGAGAATAGAGCTAGGAAGGCAATCTAAAGATCTCTACCACCAATACATACAGGTAATATTCTTCAGTCTACTGGTAGGGAGGTGTCTTAACTCTTACCTAGTTCCATGCTAGATACACTTCTCTTACGAGTTCATTTCTAAACTTGCCACAAACAGAAAAGTGGTTAATATAAGGTCATTTTCCCTTTCTTTCAGGGAAATTACTAAGGACTAATTTTTTTTGTGACATGTTTGGGAAGCTTTCAACACACTCCAGGCTGTGGCAATTTGACACAAAACCTCAGAAGTGCATGAGTGAGGATTTGGCTATATTTTCAGAGAGAAAACTTCTATTACCCAGGCAGTGTTTAGGATTAAATGCTGAATAGCCACCAATTTATATACATAGATAGAATCTGCTCTCAATCGTCAAATGACAGTGGCAGCTCATGGCCCACATAATCCCACCGGATCAGTGAACTAGAAGTCAGAGAAACTTCTGCCCTTCAGACCAAAATATCCAGACACAAACTCTGAAGAGACAGTACCTTAGATTTAGAGTTCAGGTTTGATTTAACCTTAATTCTTTTTATAAAAGAAAATCTGTCTTTTCCCCCCGAAAGAACTTCAATAGCTATCTTGCTCACTAAGAAATCTTACTGACAGTTAAGAACCACCAATGTGATTGTAGCGGTGAAGGAACTGACACAATTGAATCGCTGTAATCTTTGCTGACAAACAACATTCTAGGAAGGGTGCCCTTGCCTTTGAGTAGGTACAATTAATCTGCAAGCCTCAGGGGTGGAGGAACTGATAGGTATTTGCAACTACTGCAAAAGAAACAGAAAATAATTGGCTGTCGCCTTATTCCCCCTCTGGCTCACGCTGTAAATTTTTACTACCTAAGCAAAAAGGGTATTTGGAACTTTGAGAGGCTTTATCTCATGGGGATGGGTTAAAACTTTCTGATAATGTTATGAAAATATCAATTATTGAATTGTTATAAGTTTGAAATAAACAGGATAGGCCTAAACTTACTGTTCTGCTTTCTGAGTTGTTCCCTAGCATTCTCGTCAATCAAAAACTTAATGGAGGGACCTGAATTTTATCCACACATATAAATAAATTTTCAAATATAGAACACAAAAAGAATCAGAGTCCTGGGGAGGGAGGGAGAAGGCCTGTGGTCATCAAATCATTGAGGCATCTGCTTATTAGTAAAAGTGTCATACACAGCTGGAAACATTCTCTGGAAGTCAACCCCAGGATAATGGGAAGACCAGGTACAAAAGCAAAAGCACTGGAAGAAAAGTAAATGTTAGAGGGATTTTGGTTTTGTTTTTGTTTCTTTTCAAATAAAATCTTGGTAGAAAGATTTCAGCACCAATCTTTGATAATAAAAATTCTTTGCAAGATATAAAGACATGGGGAATTCCTCTAAGGGCAAAGGCATCTACTAAACCCGTTTAGCAAACTTAATAGTAATAGAGTAGATAATCCTCCTTGAGTCAGTAAGAAGTTAAGAAGCCTGCTATCATGCTTGAACAAATTTAAATGGAAGGTCCTAGGCAAGGCAGAAAGACGAGAGGAAGGGAAAGAGGGTGAGAAAAGCGGGAGAAGAAAAGAATGCATGAGAGAGGAAGAGAGGCCAAAGGAAGGAAGAAGGAAAGAAAGGATAAGGACTGGAGGGAAAGAACAGCATTATTTTTTGCGAACAGACTGTACTTTTCCACAAAGATCAAAGTTAGAGAAAAAGAGCAAGTTCAGAACATTTGCTGAACATAAAATCAATACCCCCAAAAAGTTAATTACATTCCTATATACAAATAACAATTAGAAAATGTAATTTTAAGATACTATTTAAATGACTTAAAGTAATCTATAAGATACTTATAAATAAATCTAGCAAAAGATGTCAGAATTTTATTGAGAAAAGTACAAAGTTCTGTGGAAGAACTTAAAATTTTAGTATTTATGACTATAAGGGAATATTGATAATCACTAAGGTAATAATGTGAGAGTTCTAAACTAATAAATTTTGATTTACCAAAAAAATAAAAATACTATAAGGGAAGAAGTTCCTATATTGTGTAGCAAGTTAAGGATCCAGCATTGCTGCAGCTGTGGCTCTGGCTGCAACTGTGGTGTGGGTTCGATCCCTGGTCCAGGAAATTCCACATGCTGCAGGTATGGCAAAAAAAAAAAAAAAAAAAAAAAAAAAAAAAAAAAAAAAAATATATATATATATATACTATAAGGGACCATATTGTAGTGATCACAAACATATGCTGGAAGTATGAATGGGGGAAAAAGTTTTACTATTGTGAAAACAGTGTTTGGATTTAGTATAAAATTATCTGTGGCAACATTAAAGATGAATTCCAAAAGTTCATTCTCTAAACAACTCTAATAGAAATGAATATACTGTATTGTGAAAACTGTTGGTGGACCAAAAGAAAATGGATATTTTAAGAAAAAAAATTTAGTATTTATGCATGTAAAGACTCACTATCTTAAAGATGGCATGTAATGCTAAATTAATCTATAAATTAAGTATAATTCTAGGCAAAAGCTAATAGGTTTTCTCATGCAACTTGACAAAGTACTTATTAAATTTATTTGGGAACAACCAGACATTATAAACAAAAATACAATTTTGAGGGAAAAGGACAATGTAGGTGACTCACTGTTTCATATATAAAAACTTTATCAGGGATAGTAATTAAGAAATTATAGGAATCCCTGTTATGGTGCAGCGGAAACGAATCCAACTAGTATACATGAGGATGCGTGTTCGATAACTGACCTCACTCAGTGGGTTGGGATTCCAGTGTTGCCGAAGCTGTGGCATAGTCCAACAGCTATAACTCTGATTCAATCCCTAGCCTGGGAACTTCTATATGCTATGGGTGCACTCCCCCCAAAAAAAAGAAATTATAGTATTTGCCAAGAATAGACAAATAAAACATTGGAACAAAATAGCCCAGAAACAAATTCTTGCTTAAGCGAACCTAAGATTACATAATATAACAGAGATGAAGTCACAGATCAAGTGGGGGTGCGTCAGTGGTGGATGAACTATTCAGTAAATGGTGCTGGAAGAGTTAGCTAACCTTTAGACACTGACAGTGTGCAACACGTCTGATTTTCCTCTCCTCTTGAACAGAATGATGTCAACACTCCCACACCAGCTTGCAGCTGGTCAGGCCATGTGACAGGCTATGGCACGGACTTGTGTGCAGAAATGATATGAACAGGAGTGAGAGCTCTCTGCACTGCCCTCCCATAGCTTTAATGGAGGAGGCTGTGTATTCTGGAAAAAATGGCAGAGCTACTTCTGCCAGTGTCTTTGAGAGATTTGTGGAGCAGAGAACCAACTTCGCTCACCCCCCCCCAGAATGGCTACCAACATTGGAAACAAATCTTTGCCATGTTAAGCCATTAAGATTTAGAGTTTTGTTTGTTATTGCAGCATAACTAACTTTTCTTGATAATGTAATTGTCCTACATGCCAACTAAAGAAAATCAAGCTTCAAGGATTAGGTCATTAGCCATCACATTTGCCTGATCTTGAACACAGCCTGAAAGAGGTTCAGGTGGAGATCAGAAATGAGGCATACTGTGCTCTGGGAAAAACTGTCAGAACAAGCCTTCAGAGAGATAAATTCAGGAGAAAACTTTGCAAAGTTTTCTTGCATCTTCTTATACCCAGAAAAGCACCATCTTCTTTCCAATTTCTTTCATCTCCTTATACCCAGGAAAGCACTAAAATCATTAATGGAAGACATCCTCATAAGTAATAGCAACCTTCTACCAAGGTGTGTGCTGGGGAGTTCCCGTCATGGCTCAGCAGAAACAAATCTGACTAGTATCCATGAGGACACAGGTTCAATCCCTGGCCTCGCTCAGTGGGTTAAGAATCTGGCATTGCCATGAGCTTGGTGTAGGTCACAGATGTGGCTAGGATCTGGTGTTGCTGTGGCCGTGGTGTAGGCCGGCAGCTACAGCTCCGATTCGACCCCTAGCCTGGGAATCTCCATATGCCATGGGTGCAGCCCTAAAAAGACAATAAAAAGGAAAAAAAAAATGATGTGTGCTCGATTGCACATACCCCTGCACCAAAATCATATATATGCTGACTCCACCCATACTCCTGGTAGCAGTTCCTCAGAGCTGTCTGCAATGCTGTCTCCCAGGCTACAGTCCTCAGTGCCCAGATAAAACTGAACTTACAGCTATCACATTATGCAGGATTTTTTCAGTTCATATATGGAAAAAAATGAATAAAATTAGATCCATACCTCAGGCCACAGTGGATTTCAATATAATTTAAACCTAAATACTAAAAAGAAAAACTTGAAAAAATTTTAGAAGAAAATATAGAAGGGTACGCTCGTGGCCTTAGGGCATAGAGGATTTCTTAAATAAAATATAACAAAACTCAAACCATTAAAAAAAAAAAAGTTGATTAATTCGAATACATTAGGAATTCCTGCTTTGGTACAGCAGGTTAAGAATCCAGCGTTGCCACAACTGTGGCAAAAAGACAAAAAGACAAAAAAAAAGAGAGAAACACTGTAAACAGTGTAAAAATATCAAACAAAATTTGGAGAAAATATTTCCAAAAGACTAGTATCTAGGTTACGTAGGAATCTATAAAATGATATATCACAACCTGAATAAACAATGTAAATATTCATATTCTAATGAATATAATTTTAAAGTAAATACATTATTTATAAATTATATATAGTATATATTATAATAAAAATATATAACATAATATTTAACTAAGTAAAGTAGATGTAGATACTTTTGATTAGGGCCTGATAATCTGCTCTCTGTGCCTTCATGCTTCTCAATGCTAGACGTCTATGGACTAACTCTTTTTTTTTTTTTCTTAAGTCTAGTCTAGCTTTATATTTTCTTAGGAATTTTTCTCCCTGATGAGATTTTTTTCCACATAATGACATAAACTGTTGAGGATGGAGTTAAATTCTGCAACTCACATGCCTATTCTGCTGCAGGTGTTTTTGGCTTACCTATGATGATGATTTAATAAGGATCTAATTCTAATATCTCTAAGTAAAGCTGTGAAGCTCCTCCATTCATAATAGACCTCACTATCCTCTACAGTCTTATTTTCAGCCCATCACATATTTATTACCTTCCTGATCTCTATATGCATTAGAATTATGACTTCTGCCTGTGATTGGTGATTAGCCTCTATTTTTTTAATGGACAAATCTATAAAGTCACCAACGGCTGGACAATGTGCTGTTTTCTGGAGCAACACAAATAAAACACAGTCCGTGGAGTTCCCTGGTGGCCTAGCAGGTTAAGGATCCAGCATTACTACCACTGTGGCAAAGTTCAATCCTTGGTCTGGGAACGTCCAAATGCCACGTGTGGGGCCAAAAAACTCCAACACAGTGCTTTCCGTTGTTGGAGCTCAAAGCCTATTAGAGATAAAGTAAAGAAATTATAACACTAGTGAGTTCAACTAGAACTATATACAAGGTGGCTCCAATAGCTAGGAGAGACTGAATAAAGCAAAGATAAGGAGGGCAGAGGGAGGGTAGAGGGTAGAGACTGCTTATAAAGCCTCCTTAGAGAAGGTGATACTTCAACTACATTTTGAAAAATAAATTCCCAGGTTATCAAAAGGCGAAGGAGCAGTCCTGGCAGAATATCATATCTAGAATCATTGGTGTATCATCAAGTCTGAGAGGGTGATGGGAGATAAGGCAGTAGATGGATTACAAAAGACCTTGTATGACTTGTGGCTCTAACGCTTGCTAAATAGGTGACTTTAGACAATTTATTTAACTTTTGTGAGTCTCAGTTTCCTTAAGAGTCAAGAACAGATGATATTTTCCTCCAGTATTCTAATGAGGATTTAGTGTGATAATGTTTGGTTAAATTCTTAGCATAGCACCCGGTACAATGAAATGCTATGAGGAAATGTTAGTTAATCTAACATTTATATAACACAGGGCAGTTCCCCAAGACTTTTACTCACTTTGATGGCCTTTCTATAGAGATCCATTATAGCATTTCTTCTTGATGTTAATCTGTATTTTCTAATGTTTCAATGATAAACATATATGGCTTTCATAACAGAATTAAATAAAGCATTTTTATAATGCACGACTTTTTGATAGGCATAGAAAAGCTTATTTTAAAATTTATATAGAAAGGCAAAGAACTTAAAATTATTTTTAAAAAACAGTTTTGGAAAATAAGAATAAAGTTGGAAGAATCACTCCATTTAGACTAGAGTCAAGGCTTACTACGCAGCTATAGTTTCAAGAGAGTGTGATATTAACAGAGGGCTAGACACATATCAATGAAACAGAACAGAAAACCCAGACAGAGAGAGAGGGGGTTAAAAAAAAAAAAGGAGAGATGCATGGAGATGACTGATTGTTAAAACCAGCTCACATAGATGTGAGGAGCTAGAAAATTTAACCTTGCAGGGCAGGCCAAGCCAGGCTGGAGAACCAGGAATATTTGATTTTGCAGTTTTGAATCTAAAGGTAGTCAGTCTAGAGGCAGAATTCATTCCTCCCTGTGCTATCTTAGTCTTTTCTCTTAAGACCTTCAACTGATTGAATGGAGCCTATCCACTTTATGAATGGTAATCTGCTGTACTCAAAGTCTACTGAATAAATGTTAATCACATCAGAAAAAATGCTTCCACAGCAACATTAGACTAGTGTTTTGTGGGAGATAGGGGAGTGGGGTTTGGTTTTTGTTTGGTTTTTTTGAGGGATAGATAAATGATTTCTTTGGATTTCCATTCTCCTATGAAATACTGATGGTGATTTAGTGAATCAATATATGAGAAAAGACCCTCTTAACGATCCTGTGGGACTTTAAGATCCCTCCAAGGAGACTGAACTCAAAGCCTCTGGTTGAGGCCCTTATCATTGCCTGACTAGTCTCATTGAAAAGCCGCCTCCTCCTCCTCCTCGAGCAACATGGCCTGCTCCTTCCCACCCCCCTACTAGGAAAGGATATGCCCCCAACAAAACAGCAAGTATATCAGAATACTCCTCTTTCCCCAACCAATCAGCAGGTCAGCAGGTATATGGTAAGACCTCTCCTCTCTCTGGGCTGTAAAAACAGACATGACCACACACTGGGGTCAGCTCTCCCTGATTATTAGGAAGTCATCCCACCAAGCTAGCAGCATCTCTTATCTCAGTAAACTTATCTTTCTTTTCACCCAGCTATGCAGGAAAACTCCTTTTCTAACCCACACACATGGACCATAACAGATACCATCTTTTATAAACACATTATTTTTCCAAGTCTGGATTTCCTGGAAGCCACATCACTCACAATGGAGCTTGTCTTTCATTTCTTCCATTTAAAGACTGGTCTACTTCTAGCCTGAACTAGGAGAAATGTACAGAATCCACCACAATTTGTCCAGCACCCTGAGAGAGTGTTTTATTTCACCGATCCTGTAAGCAGCAAACAGCCCTCAGCAGGAAACTCCTTCTGCCTTATCACTTCAACAATGCTATATTGCAACGAAACTTAAACCAGGTACCTCCGATTCACTCATCTCCAGCTCAAGCACAATTTTCAGATCTTTTGATCACACAATTCCTTGTCTAACCTGTTGGTTCTTTCCATAGATCAAAAAATAGAAAATGAAGGATTATTAACAGAGACCAGATCTCTCCCCTAGCTTCTCCTTCAATCATCTAACAAACTATGCGAACAAGATAGCATCTAAAGGAAGATCACAAGAAGTCAACAAGCCCGCATGCAGTGGAGGATGGCAACAACTCTGACCCCCTATTTCTATGACTGGCTAAGATTACTTCCCCTCCTCCT
Organism: Catagonus wagneri; assembly: GCA_004024745.2. NCBI lineage: Eukaryota > Metazoa > Chordata > Mammalia > Artiodactyla > Tayassuidae > Catagonus > Catagonus wagneri. The sequence continues at coordinate 12,707,460 of PVHT020003785.1, forward strand.
TTTAAAACTTTCATGGCCAAGCAAAATCTTCAGAGTTGGTTTTGGGGAGACCCGAATCGACTTTCTCCCCAGATTGTCAGCTTTCTGAAAGTAAATTTCCTTTCCAACAACTGCCACTTGGATATTTATTTTTGATCAGTGAGCAGCCAACATGAGTTTGGTAGCAACTGCAAAACACACACACACACACACACACACACACACACACACACACACACACCCTGGAGATCAACTGATGTAGGTTTCCCTGAATGCATCTCTTCTCATAATTTCCTACTCACATAGGAAGGGAAGCAGGAGTTTGCCAAACCTTGGGATTTGGCAGCCACTTAGCAGTGAAATTGGTCTGTGCTGGGCAACTGAGATGCAAACCAGCAGGTTCAAAGAGGGAACAAAAGGTCTGGAAGACAGATTCCTGTCCAGATCTATTCCTTGCACACAATGCAACTGCAGCAATGACTGTTAACATGCTGCAAGGTGGGAAGGTGCATAGTTTTCCCATTAACGTAACTTCAATGTCAAGGGGCCAAGGGGCCAAGTGCCCAATGCAGAAGGCAGAGGGAAGGTGATAAAAGGAGCCACCTAAAATTAAATTGTGAGTAAGCACCAGGATCAAATTACAAGATAAATTTCAAATGGTGATAAAAGTTTGCAAAGTCCTAAGCAAGTTTTCTGAAAATGTAAATTGATATGCACTTACATATCTTCCAAGTGTCTATATGATTCTTCAATTAGATTTTAAGTTCCTCAAAAGTAGCATCCCTAGAGAGGCTGGTCTAGTTTGCTGCATGTACTAGCATTCAATAAATTACAGAAGGCTACTCATCTTTGCTTAGTACCTAGTCTGTGTTCTTTTGCATATGCAAATTCATTCCATTTCGTCTTCACAGCTCTGCCATTAACACATCTTATTGCATGCATTTTGCGGATGTAGAAAAGACCTCAGATTTGGGACACAAAATCTATCAAATTGATTTGTGATGACTTTTGTACACCTATAATTGAAATAAAATTCATTAAGTTATATATATTAAAAAAAAGAAAAGCCCTCAGAAAGTTTTAGTGACACGCCCAGTGATTCATAAGTAGAAGTAGAAGAACTGACATTCAAATACTGTATGACTGACCCTAAGATCGTACTTTCTCAACAGCACCAACTAGTCTCCCAAATATATATTCATTTCATTTTCTTTCAAATGTTTGCTAAGTGAATATATGTATATGTACATTTTAAATGTATAAAGTAACCAAAAATAAATACTAACCAGCACACATCAAAAGAAGTAGGATAGGTTCATGATTACAGTACTAATGACACAAAAAGTTCCTTAAGTGCTTTCTGAATCAAGCAATTTTAAGTTATGCTCTATATCATTTTGGTGTTAATTGAAAATGGGAATCCTGGGTACAGTAACTCTTTACGAAGAAGATAATTTGCCTATAGTGCTTCCCAACATAAAAAGTTGATATTAGTTGGAAGGAGAAAAGGGAGAGGAAGAAACTGGAAGCAGGAAAGAAAGGAAGGTTGTGCTGGTTTCAGAAAGGAAATTTATCCCCATTTCAGAGCACTGTGCAATTATTTCAAATTCTGAGTTATAGCAGTTTCCAATTACAAATCTTAAATCTTGCAGGTAGTTTTAGGAACTTGTGTTGGAGGACAAAAGAGATTGTTTGTGACAGCGATAGAATTTGCGAGCCCTGTTCCAAGAAAAATTTTTACTTCTGCCACCAAGTAATTCCAAAGGCATTTTTTTTTTAATTAAGGGGTAGTATAAAACAAAACAAAAATATCTGATACAGCCTCTCGACTAGAGCACAGGATTAGGGCTGAAATCTAACGTAAAATATGGAGTGAAGTGCATTTGCTGCTGAAAATGTAGACTTTTCCTGAGCCCTGTACTGCAAGGCAGGACTTCTCTATTTCAGAAAAGAACTTATTGCAAGTAACCATCCTTTCACATATAACCTATATAAAAACCTGTGGATGACCCCACTACTTGCCTATGACAAGGCCAGAAACAGACCTTTGAAATTTCCATTCTTTGTCTAATAAAAGAGTAAATGAACTGTTTGTCCCCACAGAACAACCTGGACACTGACTTAACTTAATTAAACTTTGATCAGGTTTCTCTTCTTTTCCCAGGACTCTGAACTGTGGCCCACCCTAGAGCTTAAGCAAGCATTGCAAGCTTAAGACAGTACTGGAACACAGAACAAAACCCCTTAACAGCCTCTTCTGAGAATCAGAAAAAAGAGACATTTTCTGCTCCACGGATCAATCAATCACTGACTTGGTCCCCTCTCCACACTCAGCTCTGTCTCGCCTTGGCTACTCCTCCCTCTAAAAAAAAAACCCTCTGTGCCTGTCCTTTGAGACACTTGTAGACATTAAGGTCAGGTCTTCTGTTGTTAACATTTCCTTTCCTCCTACTGTTAATAGTCCCCCTTTCCCAACTGCAATAGTCTTTTCAAATCAAGTCCCTCCTTACCGAAGTCTGGGTTTGTTTGTTTGTTTGTTTTTACTTTTGTTGGTTTGTTTTTACTTTTGTTGGTTTGTTTTTCATTTTTGGTAGCCCTGTGGCATATGGAGCTCCTGGGCCAGGGATCAGATCTGAGACCTAAACAGCAGCTATGGCAGCACCAGATCCTTAACCCGCTGTGTCGCCCAGGAGAGCGAACCCTCATCCCAGCATTCCCAAGATGCCACCAATCCCGTTGCACCACAGTGGGAGCTCTGGATTTTTTTTTTATTTGACACTACCTAAAGATACAATTTCTAATATTTTTGAAAGTATTTTTCTCCTCTGTCAGGTTTGCTTTTATTTATGATTTCCCTTTTATGAATTTTAAGTATTCGTACCTGCTTCAGAAGCCACAGGCAAAGGGATCAAACCCTCTAAGGGTATTAACAAGCTTCCAGCATATCTCTTAGGTTAAAATGGAAATGAATAGGTAGGAGGGCTGCTTCCAAATGCAAACACCTCCACCTCCAGATAATCAATTCTATTCTAACATCTTGCTGGCTGTAGAATTACAGCTTCTGGGGCCATTTAATTCACTCCCAGCTAATGCCTGAGGTGCCAATGCATAACAGAGGAAAAAGAAAAAGTAGATCAAACTAAAACATTTCATTAGATCACAGCAAGTTAAAAGCCTGGCCAACTCCAAGTTTCACAGAATTGTCTCTGTCATCTTATCCCTGAACTGGCCCAAATAAAAGTTTGCTAGCGTTTACAAGCTATCAACTATGCACCCACCTTGAAAATATTTGTTATCATAAGAGTTTCAATGGCATTATTTTCAAAAACAAAAGTGAGGGTACATAGACTGGCAAAGGGTATTTTTGACTAGTGCATTTAATAATACAAAAGTCATAAGTTAGAAATTGTAAATCACATTTAATTATGCATATTTAATGAATTACTCATTGAAATCATAGCTAACTTTAAATATCCAGAATATGTGGTACCCATATCATAGGGTACTTTTGTTGGTTTCTTGCACAAAATTCCTGGTATACACTGTTACAGTTACTAGGATTAGCAGTGTGCCAAGAAATATTTAAAAACTGACTCTGGGAGGTCCCATCATGGTGCAGCATAAACGAATCCAGCTAGGAACCGTGAGGTTGTGGGTTCAATCCCTGGCCTTGTTCAGTGGATTAAGGATCCAGCATTGCCACGAGCTGTGGTATAGGTCACAGACATGGCTCAGATCTGGTATTGCCATGTCTGTGGCATAGGCTGGGAAGTGTAGCTCCAATTCGACTGCTAGCTTGGGACCTTCCATATGCCACTGGTGCAGCCCCAAAAAGCAAAAAAAAAAAAAAAATTAAATTAAATTAAAAACTGGGGGAAAGGGTAGGCCCCAGTGTGTAGCACTTGCCAATTTCCATGGTGTAAATACTCCCACAGCTGGTTTCAAGATAGCAATGTGACTGACTTGAAGTTGAGAATGAGATGCTCAGCAACACACCAAACAGATACAATAGATGTTTAAGACCGCAAGAGCACATAATAATAAACTGAAATAAAATAATTAGGAAGTGATGAGTTTTGAGCATATGTAATTTTTGGTTTTGGTATAACTTAATTGTAAGTTAATATAATTTAATTCTTAGTAACAGGTGTGTGAAAAAAACAGGCTTGCAAAATCCCTGGAAATGCAATAGTCAGCTTCTGTACACTGGCACAAGTGGACCAGTGCCCACTGGTGAGTCCAGGATCCAACCTTCATTTTGACCACAACCCCTAGAGGACCAGGTAATATTATTTTTAAAACAGAAATGATTGCGCTCACAGAAGCTTACGGAATGTTAGCAACAAAAAGACTTATACTATCTGTGATGGGTTGAGTGGTGACTCCCAAAAGATATATACAACTGGAACCTATGAATGTGGGCTTATTTGGGAAAAGGGTCTTTGCTGATGTAATTAAGAATCTCAAGATGAGATCATCCTGGATTATCTGGGTGGGCCATAAATCCAGTGACCCATGCCCTATTGAGAGAAGACAGACGGAAGAAGAGAACACACAGAGACATGGAAAGAAAGGTGACAGAAAGAAGGAAGCAGAGACTGAACTGATCCATCTGCAAGCCAAAGAAAACCAAGCACGGCCAACAGCCACCAGAAGCTAAGAGAGAGACATGAAATATTTCTCACTCTGGGGCTCCAGAAAGAATCACCCTGCTGACATCTTGATGGCTGGCCTTGTGAGAAAATTAATTTCTATTGTTTTAAGCCATCAAGTTTGTGGTAATTTATTGTGACAGCCTTAGGAAAGCCATATACTACTTCTTGACAATTAGTCACAGGTCAAACTGAGCTCAAAAAAAGAGGCTTTCAAGATTTTAAAAATTATAAATTCATAACAGAAAATTATGCAGCACTGTAATCATGTACAATCATAGTGGAGGAAGCAGGTGAAATTTAAAGGCAAGGACAGCTTACTGCTGGTATTCTTCTTTTTCATAAAAAGTCATCTCATATCTTAATATTCCTTAGAGGCCAGGCATGGCTAGACTCTCTGGTGACCCAGATACAACCTCAAAAGAACCAAAAGCCAAAGCTTATTTACCTGGTGGGGGAAACAGATGTTCTTAAATTTCTACACTATATTCTCCTTTTTTATCTCCTGAGGTTCTGCTCCTTTTTTACAGAATATTCTATTAGCTGGGAAAGAAAAGAATAAAGAGAGAGGAAAAAAACCTGTAATATATGAACATCCAAGAGACCTTGAAAACTGTAGCAGGTTTGAAATTTACCATTGATTATGATTATTTATCTGACTACACAATTTGAGGGGCCCAGTGAAAAATCTCCAGATAGTTATAGCAGAGCATCAAACCAGGAAGGAGCCCTTCTAAACACAGGCCTTGTGAGACTATATAAGTTACATGGCCAGTGAACACAGCCCTATTATTGGATAGCAAATCCAGCTCCTATATATCAGAAATTTTCTTTCTTGCACCTAATATTCTATTCTCAATTTTTTTTCAGAGTGTTTTTTTGTGGTTTTTTGGTTTTTCAGGTTTGTTCTTTTGCTTTTGAGGGTGCACTAGTGGCACATGGAGTTTCCCAGGCTAGGGGTCTATTCAGATCTACAGCTGCCAGCCACAGCCATGGCAATACCAAATCTGAACCATGTCTGCAGCCTGCACCACAGCTCATGGCAACGCCGGATCCTTAACCCACTGAGGGAGACAAGGGATAGAACCAACAACCTCATTGTTCCTAGTCAGATTCGTTTCCACTGCATCACGACGGGAACTCCCAGAGTTCATTTACAAATGACCTGCCATATATCTGTTGCAGGTAAATACTGATATGTATGGAATTTTTTAATATAAATGTTTATAGAATCTTTATTCACAATCACCAAAAAATGGAAACAACCCATTTTTTTCAGAACCGGTGAATGTAAAACAAACTGGTATGACCATAAAATGGAATACCACCAAAAAGTAGCATGGCTGAATCTCCAAGATATTATGCCAGTGAAAGAAGCCAGCCTCCAGAGGTCACATCATGCAAGATGACATTTACATGACACATTGGAAAAGGCAAATCCACAGGGATGGGGAACAGTTCATTGTTTGCCAGAGTCTGGGATGGGGAAAGGGTTTAAGCGACAAATGGGAAGCATGAGAGAATATTCAGAAATAAGGGAACTGCTGTGTTCTGATTGTGGTGATGGTTACATAAAAGCATACATGTGTCAAACCCTTAGGACTGTATACCCAAGAAAAAGTCAATTTTATGCTATGTTAACTTAGGAATATTTTCCAAATGAAAAAAAAATATTGGAGATATATATATATGTGTGTGTGTGTGTATATATATATATATATATATATATATATATATATATATATATCTCCAAATAAGTTTCTCTTAAAGAGTACTTTAAAGGAAATATTCCATCTGAGTTTCTGCCAGAAAGACTGCTTTGGGGGGGCTCTGCTGCATCAGCCCTAGTATTCTGTGAAACAGTTTTTCCAACTGTAAAACAAGATCAACCCAGAATAGTGATTTTCATTCATTTTTCTCCCCAGTTTCATCCCTGGGCATGCCTTTCTGCAAGTGGGGCAGGGGCACTTTGGGAGAGAAAGAATGTTCAGCCTCCCCTGGGCTCTGGGCCCACGGCTCTGCATCAGTGGGAACAGTTGTACTTTTGTTTATTTCATATAGCTCGTGTAAAGAATTTTCGTTTGGAATATTTGGTCCCAAGTCACATTCTTAGGCACCAGGGGAGTTTGAACAATCCCAGATTCCAGGCCTAGTAGGGGAGCTAACTGGATTATCCCTTGGGCAAGTGTCTCCTGGATCTTGGTGGTTAGCCAGACAGAGGCACTGGTTCTAACTGTCAATGTTTCTAAACGAGATTCTTGAGACAGAGCTGGAATCATGCTCCTTAGTTTAAACTATGGCTAAACAATGGGATTCTGAAAAGGCTGCTGAGTCTAGGCTTCCCCAGACATAGGGATTAAAAGGACCTTAAACTCCCCGCTCCCCCCACAGGATGGATGACTTGGGGGACTAGCACTTTGAAAACAACAGAGGGCTGTGCACAGATGGGGAAAATGCTACTATGAGAATGAAGACATTGATCAAGGACCATCAGGGCCTGAGAGTATCGTTAATAATAACAGCCTCCCTTTACTCCAAGCAAGGACTGGGCCAGTCACACTGCTAGTGATCCTTTAATCCTCACAACAGCCCTGGGAGAGAAAGGTTGTCATTGCAGACACTGGCAAGGAACCTGAAGCACTGAGAAGCCCCAAAGGAGGGAGATCACCAAAGGCGTCTTGAGACCTTGCCATCTGTAACAGCAATCAAAAATTATTTTTAAATTTTATATAATGAAATGCTTTCTTCAAAAACTATCTAATGCTCCAATCTATAAACCCAGAGTTGGGGCGCTAGGGCTGAAAGTAGGGGCAAGAGTGGCCTGAGGCTCCTAGAGCACCACTCGATGATCACTTATCCAGCAAGTGGCACTTACTGTGAGAGGTTCAGGAGCCATGATGACTAAGGCCTGGGCCTGGGGTGCCAAAGAATGAAGTGGGATTCTGGCTGGCTTGCCCCTGGGAAGGGGACCTGAGGGAGGGCTGTGGGATGTCAGGCCTGCCATATCCATGCACACTGTTGGCCAGACCAACTGAATGGGCACCCCCTGCCTCACCTCCTTTCTGGCGGGGCCCCAGAGGTCATGCCCTAGCCCTCACAAGGTAGGAAACTTATTGTCACCATTTACACTTAGTTTTATTCTTCAAATATATGGATTATAAGGTTAAAAATTGTTGCCACCCTCTCTTTTTTCTTAGTGTTATAAGAGCCATGATCATCTGCTTTTCTGTATCAACTCAAGTAGAATGTTCAAGTTCAGATCCTGGTGTAGGATCAACAGCAGATCCATACCTCTGACCCCTGGGGCAGGGGCTGGCCAGGATGGCTCACAGTTTAGCAGCCATCAAACCAACTGCCCTCTCATAGACTTCGGGAGATGGCCATGTATGCAGTGTTCTTGCCAAAAGGCTGGAATTCATAGTGGACAAGCTGCTCCCAAAAACCGTTGTTGGGAAGATGACTGTGGCCACAGTTTGGTCCAGGCATGGGCGTCCAACAGGGCAGTGGCTGGTGCTTCCACAGGCTGCAGAGCTGAGGACTGCCAAGTACTGGAGCAAAGATGGTGATTCGGCACAGCAGGAGACAGTCCTGCTTCATCTCAGAACATAGGTGCGCTCAGTGATGGGGCCCAGAGGTCACAGAGGCACCATATGTGTGCATCAGCCACAAGCATCTGCAGTTACTGGATGTCATCGTATAGAGTGCTTCTGCCTCCACAGAGACATTGGGACCATGGTGACCCGGTTGCTGGACAGCACGAGCTTGCTCCTGGCAGCCACACCATTGCTGATGTACAGGCTGCTGGTGATCTGTGAGAGGTGGTTGGCCAAGGCCTGCCAGAACCAAACCAGGTGGGCACCGGGGGGATGTGGTCACATGGCACAGGGGTGCCAAGAAGGAGCGAGGGCTGCATCTTTCTCCTGAGTCCACTGAAAACTCTCAACTGTTGGCAGGTGGGCTCCTTCAGGGAGCAGCCACACCAGAAAATCTCAGGAAAGGATCCCGGAGAGAGAAGACGGTCACGAGCTCGGAACCACAATTCTGCCCTGTCACTCTGGTTTCCATGCTGGCATGAATGGGCCCTGCCTGGTCTTCAGAGATAGCCAGGTTTCTGCTCTCCTGCCCAGGACTTCTTGGGACCCAGAATCCCTAGATTACCCACGATCGCCAACAGGCCCCACAGCGACCCTTGTGGAAAAGTCTGCATTGAATTCTGTTGAGCATTATAAATAAAATTAGGTAATTCCTCCAAATTTCTTAAGGAGTTTGTAATGTTCACTGTCTCTTCTAAGCACACACAAAGAAAACCCATTTAGTCTCCCATTGGAAATATGAAATTCAGAACGAAAACTTTTGAGAATGGGAGTGCTTAGCATTGGGATGGATCTTTAAGGAAAAGCCCTCTCTGGAAAACTTTAGGATGGGATAGAAACCAGTTACCTGGGATCATTTCAGTAGACCGTCTAAACAGCTCTACAAGAGCTGGGCCCCAAAAGCCAAGTGAAGGACTCGCCCAAATCAATTCAGAAGCCAGAGAATATAATGTCTCAACTACCTAGAATATTTACTGATTTTTCCAAGAGATAGCTGAGTCTCTGTAAAGGCAAATACACGCATTGGTTAACTGTTCTCAAGTGCCTGGACAGTTCCCCACTGGCTGTTGCAGTTAACAGATCTTATTTAGTATTCATGATTCACCAGACTGCAGCTTAGAGATTTTAGAGGGACCATGACCTTGCCAATACCTTGATTTTGGACTTCTGGCCTTCACAACTGTGAGAGAATAAATTTCTGTTGTTTTAGATATTTTGTTACAGTAGCTGGGGAAGCTCTCTAGTCTTTTACTCATGAAAGCATACCTTAGTGCAAACAAACGAGAGGAACAGTCTTAGAGGAACAGCCTTGAGTACACTCTTTAAAAGGAAAATAAAAAATTTTTAAAAAAAGGGAGTTCCCATCGTGGCTCAGCGATTAGCAAACCTGACTACCATCCATGAGGATGCGGGTTCAATCCCTGGCCTCGCTCAGTGGGCTAAGGATCTGGCGTTGCCGTGAGCTGTGGTGTAGGTTGCAGATGAGACTTGGATCCCACGTTGCTGTGGCTCTGGCGTAGGCTGGCGGCTACAGCTCTGATTGGAACGCTAGCCTGGGAACCTCCATATGCCACAGATGTGGCCCTAAAAAGACAAAAAGACAAAAAAAAAAAAAGAAAGAAGGGAAGGAAGAAAAAAAGTATTTCCAAACTTCACTATTTTAAATGTAATTTCTAACAAACAACCTATGACACACTTTGCAACCAATCACAATACACCCAAGCAACCAACCCACGGCCTGAACTAGGAACTGCCCTCCCACCCGACACTTTAATTTTACTGAGGAAATGGAGGTCCCAAAAGGCCAAAGCGCTCTTTGTTCCTCCTCCTACCTGGTCTACCATGTTCTAGCAAGTTCCTTGAGCAGAGGTAGGAAAAGACAACCTAAAGAATGTAGAGGACACCTCATCGTTACTCATATAAATCCCCAAATTTTGCCCTCTGACTCCAGTTTAAGCCATTTTGTGCAGGATGGCTGAAGGCTGAAACTTCCTTAAGCTATTCTGCTCATAACACTGACTCTGACGGCTGATAAAAAGTGATGTATTCAGGCTGCTATACAAACCGAGAAACTGCTCAGTGTGCTGGGATTAGGATGTGACACAATTATCCTGTGTCAGGGCATAGATCTCCTGCAGGAGAGGAAGAGCATCAGTGCTTTGATACTGCCGTTTAAGAGACTCAGATTTATTATTAAGCCTTCCTTGTGTAGAAAGACCAATGGTAAATTTATCAAGAAGCCTGAAGTATGATTTTGAGGAGAGTGATTTCTTTGCACCTCAAATAAATGTCTTATATAGGCCTCCAGTGTAGCCAAGATAAAATGTCAGAAATCTGAACATAAAGAATTTGAGTGCAATTAACTAATATCTTTACCCTGAAAAGGTGTCTTCTTGGTTTAGATGCCCTTCCAACAACATGACTTTTGCTGACCTAGATTTCTCACTGTCCTATCTGCTTCCTGCCTAAGTGCTAATTTAGTTGTCATCCATGCTTTGGAAAATAATCTATCTCCTACTTTTGAGACCTGACAAAATTATAAGAGGCTAATTGCTCTGCCAGTAAATCTGCTCTTCTTAGAAAGAAACTGGAGAATCACACAAATAACCTTAACATTCAAACAACACCTCCAAGGAGGTCCAAATACTCTCTAAATAATATATGCTAGAGTTTGGGGCTGAAAATCTGAGTTAAAGCAGGATAACTTCCCTAAGGCACTAGAAGAAAAAGAGTCAAGGGCAGTGCTGAGAAAAGCCAACAGATCCGCCTTCTAGCTAAAGGGCTTGCAGTGGCATCTTCATAAGAGAAAAAGTTAGGGCCAGGAGCCAGGCAGAAGGAAAGCCAAGAATGAAACTGGGAGAAAGCAACTGGGGTCCTCAACAGTTGCTTTTAATGAAATTGAAAGGGCCTAAAGTACCAGCGAGTCAAAGTAGATTAAAGACATTATGGGGTATTTTTCTTAATATACACAGCTGACTTTATTTATAAATTAAGTGAGAACAACTTGGTCTGTAAAAAAAAAAAAGACTTTCTCAAAGCCATTTACCTCCTGAACTAGTCACAGTTCCTATTACCTCTTATAGTCTGTAAATGTGCCTGCCCTGCTCTCAACCCTGAAGCAGTCTAAAGTATACACTTATCCATTGTAGGATTACTATGATTGATCAGATCAGTAGTAGACACTGGACAACACCAGGCAATTCAATGTCTAGCAGTATCCAATCAAAATACTTCCTCAAGAATTTAAACTAATGGGAGTTTCCTTGTGGCTCAGTGGGTTAAGAACCTGACATAGTGTTGGTGAGGACCCAGGTTCAATCCCTGGCCTCACTCAGTGGGTTAAGGATCCAGCACTGTCACAAGCTGCAGCACGTAGGTTGCAGATGCAGCTTGAATCCTGTGTTGCCATGGCTGTGGTGTAGACTTCAGCTGAGATCTGATTTTGATCCCAGCCCAGGAACTTCCATATGCTGCAGGCATAGCTATAAAAAAAGAAAAAGTAAATAATTTAAAATAAGTGCTATTCCAACTGTACTAAGTGGGTAAGAACATCAATAAACTAAAGGGGCATGTGACTCTGATTTAGCTTGCCATTTTGGTGGAGGCAAATGTGCAAATAGATGATACTGATCCAGAGAGAAAGAGACAGACGCTTCAGAGCCTGTGGGCCAAGAAAGAATGAGAGGGGAGATGGGAAATAAAGCTGCTTTGGTAACTGATGGCATAGCAGTCCTAAGGCACAATTTGTAGGAAATATCTATATGTACTTTGTCTCAGTGAGGTATCCTTTTGACAAATGTCTCTTGAGCTTTGTCAAATTCCCAAAGTCAAAGGGTTTTGGCTAGAGTGCAATTCGTTATTCCCAAAAAATATTCTTACTGCTATTAGATGGCCCTTGGGTGGGCAGAAATGTTTTCTAGAGAGAAAGACAATTCTGGGAAAAGAGAGGATGCTGGAAACAAATTATCAAAATTGTACTCTAAAAATATAATGCATGTACAGCATGAAAAGCAATATAAAATAGTATAGATTCATTAGTGTTAAATGGGACAAACTTAACTCTTGCTTTTGGGAAAGCTATAATTAGCTTTACCCAGAGGTAACAATTGTTCATAATTATCTCAAATTCCACTGATATACATATCTTTTTTCATTTTTCTCTCCCTTATCCCTCAAAATAATGAAGACTATTTTGAAAGTTATCTGAGGGAAAAGCAGTGATACCTAAATGTTTCCACAAGATGAATTCTAGATGAGAAAAACTGGATAAAGTGTTCAAAAAAAAAGCAATTTCATCATTTTTACAAAATGCAGAGAGGAAAGTGGTTCTTTTTTGTCCCTGAACCTTCAGAGCAAAACTTTTGGTTCTTTTTGTCCCTGAACCTTCAGTGGAAGGCAAATTTCAAAAGGCAAAATATGCTGTGAAAAGAACACTTTTTTGATGCTTTTTGGCCACAACAAGCAGGATTACAGGAAAAAGGGGGGTGGGAATAACCAGAAAACTAGATTATCATACAGGTAATGCAAGTTCGGACATGAATACCCAAATATAATCACACTAATGAATGACATATTCAAACCACACTCAAAATAAATCATGTCAACAATACAAATAGCAAGGGTTCACTTTTTTTGCTATTCAAAAGAGGAAAGAAATCTCGAACAGAAAATGATACACAATTTTTTTTTAAAGCCAACAACAGCATTCTACACAAAACAGCACAGTCTGGCAAGCTGTCATTTCTGAAGAAGCCTACTATCAAGATAGTTTTTATATAAGGCAGTTCTTTCCAGAGAACCTGCAATGATGATTTAAATCAGGTAAAAAAGAAACAGCAAAGAGAAAGTACTGAAGGTTTTCAATATATTCTCATCTTAAAAGCCACTTCTTCCGCTTCAACAGAAGAGATGCCTTTGTGGTTGATTTTACATGCTTGCCTTAATAGTTTCTTTTGTGAATGGAAAAAGACTTCAAATTATTGCAATAAAGACTATAATAGCAGCATGTCCAGAAAGAATTAAATCTTATAAACAGACCATTCTATAAAAAAGGGAGGCTATTTGTATCAGCTCAGGTTACCAGAATTTTTAGGGCAGTGGGTAAAAAGTGTCCATTCATTATGGCCATAAATATAACTGGACGGCATATTTAACTCTGAAACAGAAAATGACACAGACTTTTGAGGAAGGGTAAGTCCAAAAGGTGAAATGGAAACTGTGTACCTGGCATTTCACAAGTAAGCCCGTGTACTGTGATGATTAAGATCTTAAGGCAAAACAATTTAGTTGAATAATGGCTCCACTACATACCAGCTGTGTAATCTTGGGCAAAGTAGTTAACATCTCCAGTTTTCTCATCTATAAAATCAACATAAGAGTCCCTATTTCACAGAGTTCTTTGGAAAATTACATAAACAAACACATAAATCACTTAACACAGAGGCTGAGTCACAGTAAGTACTGAGTAAGTAATGTGATGATGACGATGGCAATGACAGTGATGACATAAGTTTCAAGTGCCTTCTCGCTATGGATCCAATAATGATCTAAGGGACCTATGTGTCTACTGAGGTCAATTCTAAGCATTTTTGTCCCCATGTTCTCATTATTCTACTTCTCACTCTCTGTGTTTCCCAAGTCTTTTTTTGAGGTCATGCCCATGGAACTTACCCATAAGCAAACTATGAATGTGGTCCCCACTATTCTGATGTATAAATTATTCAAGGAAAGAGAATTCACCAGCTAATGGCTGCAAAAATAGTGTGGGTAAGACTCAATTATTCCTTAACATTATTTTAGGCAGAAAATAAAGCAGAAATTGTTGGGAGAAGGAAAACTACCAATTTTGTCAACATTTGTTATTCTTGTTTTACACACAGCTTAGTCGTTTGCCTCTGCTCAGAGAGGTTGAAAGTTACCCTTATAAAGGACCTAGAAGACTACAATGAACACCCTTAACCTGATATTTGACAAAGATGGCAGAAGGAGTCCAGGACAGTGGACCCATGCCAGAAGGACAACAGTTCTCATGACCTCTTATCTGACTGATCAAGTAAGGTAGGCCCAGTCAGAGAACCTCATGAGCAACCTAAATACATCATTTTTGATCTGAGCTAGTAAACAGACAATGCCCAGATAATAGGTTAATAAACACTTAAGAAAGAAAACACATATAGAACTACTGTATGATCCAGCAATCCCTCTCCTGGGCATATATCCAGACAAAACTACAATTCAAAAAGATGCATGCACCCTTATATTTATAGTATAACTATTCACAATAGCCAAGACATGGAAACAACCTAAATGTCTATCGACAGATAAATGGACTAAGATGTGGTACATATACACGATGGAATACTGCTCAGCCATAAAAAAGAATGAAACAATACCATTTGCAGCATGGATACAACTAGAGATTCTCTGTTAGGTGAAGTAAGAAAGATAAAGACAAATATGTGATATCACTTATATGTGGAATCTAAAATATGGCACAAATGAACCTATCTACAGAACAGAAACAGACACATGGACATGGAGAGCAGACTTGTGGTTGCCAAGGGGGATGGGGAAGGTGGGCAATGGACTGGAGTCTGGGGTTAATAGATGCAAACTATTGCATTGGAGTGGACAAACAATGAGATCCTGCTATACAGCATAGGGAACTATATCTAGTCACTTATGATTGAACATGGTAGAGGATAACATGAGAAAAAGAACGTATATGTATATATAACTGGGTCACTTTGCTGTGTAGCAGAAATTGTCAGAACATCGTAAACCAACTATAATGGAAAAAATAAAAATCATTTTAAAAAGAATGTATATTTATGTATGACTGGGTCACTTTGCTGCATAGCAGAAACTGGCACAACATTGTAAATCAACTATACTTCAATGAAAGAAAAAAAGGAAGGAAGACAAACACTATGAGCCCATGAATATAACAGAAGGGTAAAATTCAGTAAGAAGAAAGAAAAGAAAAAAAAAACTACTACAAATCTATGTTGCAGCCATATCCTGGACAACTAGGGGGAAAGCTACTATGTTCAAATCCAAACCATTACCTAAACATACTTCCAAGGTATCAGTGGTTTGGTTGTCCCTCGCCAGTCTTTACAGGTCACTGGACTCAGTTTTATTATCTATAAAATCAAATAGACTAGATGATATATTGTATATATATACATATATATATATACACACACACACATATATATATATAACTATATGTATATGTATTTAATTTTATGTATACACACATGTATATATGTAATTATGTGCCTGGAGAATCACAACTGGCTAGTTTCTTAGAATTTACATATACACATATAGACTGCATAATCTCTCAGGAAACTCCTGTTACTGGTTGGCCATGGCTACAAAATTGCAGTATGTCAGAGTCTCAACAATACTCAACAAACATGTATGTTTCATACTTCGGAGGGGTTCTACTGACCTAGGCTAAATGTAGGTGATCCTAACTGGAATTCTCATTCATTCGTGTGGTTTGGCTACCTCGAGTTATCTGTTTTTAGGTTGGCTCTGCACCAAGTGACTTCATCCTTCCCCTGGGACCAGTGAACTAACCTGAGCGTGACTTTCTCGTGGTGATGGCAAAAATAAAAGGATCCAAGTGCGTTAAGCAAAATATATGGAAGTCTAAGCTCAGGGGAGTTCCCGTTGCGGCTCAGTGGGTTATGAACACTACTGGTATCCATGAGGAGGGAGGTTCAAACCCTGGCCTCGCTCAGTGGGTTAAGGATCTGGCATTGCCAGGAGCTGTGGTGTAGGTTGCAAACACAGCTCAGATCCCACATTGCTATGGCTGTGGCATAGGCCAGCAGCTATAGCTCTGATTCAACCCCTAACCTGGAAACTTCCATATGCCCAAGTGCAGCCCTAAAAAGCAAAAAAAAAAAAAAAGAAAAGAAGGAAAGAAAAAAGAAAAGGTCTAAGCTCAGAAGTGGCATATTGTCACTTCAATCACATTTATTGTCAAAGAAAGTCACATGACAAAGCCCAGAGCTAGAGTGGAATGGTACTGCAAATTTACATGACAAACAGCACAAATTAAGGGAGGAGTAAAGGATTGAAGTCACTATACAATCTACCACAAATCCACCACTAGGCAAGTATTATTCATGCTCCTCCGATATGAAATATATGTTCATCCATCATCCCAGGACCTCCCAAAATTTTATCAAACACAGCATCAGGTTTGAGTCACATATAACAGATATACATCCAAGTCCTCTGGATCCAGAAACCTATGAATGAAGAAGGCAATAAAGCTGCCTCACAAACACACAGCATGCAACTGTGAAACAAGGACAGGATAATCACAATAAACATTTCCAATTTAAAGAGGAGGAAAAACGAGAGGCACAAAACAGTCATTAGCATACAGCAAGTCTGAAATTCTGCTGGGAAAATGTTTCCAGGTCCCTCTATGCTAGGGGTTATAAATGTTCTTTCATTTGACCCTGGTTATATTCCCTGAAAGTAACCCCCCAGTTCATTGTTACCCATGGATCTTGGCTTCATTCTCTAGGATGTCTAGGATTTTTTTTTTTTTTTGGTCTTTTTAAGGCCACACCTGTGGCATATGGAGGTTCCCAGGCTAAGGGTGGAATCTGAGCTGTAGTGACTGATCTATACCACAGCCACAGCAATGCCAAATCTGAGCTGCCTCTGCGACCTACACCACAACTCACAGCAACACCGGGTCCTTAATCCACTGAGCAAGGCCAGGGATCCAACCTGTGTCCTCATGGATACGAGTCAGATTCATTTCCCCTGAGCCACAACAGGAACTCCAATGTCTGTCCTTTCTATCATCCTTTTTGGCCACTTCTAAAAAGCTCACTAGAAAAAATGTTTTTTGAGAAAAAGAATTCCATCTGCTTTCCAGATACAGAAAGTTAAGGGCCCAGAAGCCTTTAAGCATTTTGTACTACTTGATCCCTTTTAGTCCAGGCGAATGGCACTTCTGCTTGTATAACCTTCTTAAAGATTTTGGGGGTTTCCAATGCACTTAATTCACTTTAATCCCTGTGCCCAAAAGCATGCTTTGAGAAAAATCCTTTGAGATGTCTATCTCTAGACTTGGGAGGGATTGCTCTATGAGACTGCTGTGGACCATGACCTTACGATTCCTGTAAAGCCTTGTGTCTAACAGAGAGGATATACTACATATCACCCTGATTATTTCAGAAGTTAACAAAAAGCCATACCATCACTTCCTTGACTTGGACTTCACTCTGAGACCACCACTAACTGGCAGTATCCCAAATTTGACCTTTATCCCCAGCCCAGATTCTACCTTACTGTGAGAATCCGTTACTGACTACAGAAGCTGGAAATGACAAACAGTTTTATTTTCTAGTTCAAGTCCTGGGCTCTCAATTTTCCCTATCAGTTCAGCTTGCAAACAGCCAATTCTTTAGAATTCATCCTTTCTTGCACTACCTTATATGCAGCTAGAGAAATAGCTGATGTTTTCAAAATTTCACTGGGAGATCTCTTTACCTTGATCCAAAATTTAAGTGCATCGTCTCTTCTAAGAAAACACAAGTGACCATTTCACCAAATGGCTCAGCATTTTTTTCAGTCTTCTATGATACTTTCTTCATCATTTTTCCAAACTCCCATCACCAACCCTAAAAGCAGTAGTATTTATTTAAACAGCATACAATTTCTGCATATGAATTTTTGCCTCGGTTCCCTTTGGTTGCATAACAAACCACCCAAAATATAGTGGCTCAATATATATGACAGAACGGCTATTTAAATATGTATTTTAAAAGATCATAATTGAAAACTTGCCAAAATTAATAAAAGGTATCAGGTATCAATCTACAGATTTTTTTTTTTTTTTTTTTGGCTTTCTAGGGCCGTACCTGCAGCATGTGGAGGTTCCCAGGCTAAGGGTCAATCAGAGCTGTAGCCGCAGGCCTATGCCAGAGCCACAGCAACGCCAGATCCAAGCCGCATCTGCAACCTACACCACAGCTAATGGCAACACTGGATCCTCAACCCACTGAGCAAGGCCAGGGATCGAACCTGCAACCTCATGGTTCCTAGTCGGATTCGATTCCGCTGCGCCATCACAGGAATTCGAATCTACACATCTTTTGACTTCATGATCCTCAAGCAGAATAAACACAAACATCACACCTATTCAAACACAATATTGAGACTGATGAAAATACGAAGTAGTAAATTTTAAAAGTAGATTTTCTGCTTTTAAGAAGGAAAGGAGGGAGGGAGGAAGGGAAGGAGGAAGGAAGGAAGGAAAGGAAGGAAGGAAGGGAGGAAGGAAGGAAGGAAGGAAGGAAAAGGAAGGAAGGAAGGAAGGAAGGAAAAGGAAGGAAGGGAAAGACAGAGAGGAGGAAGGGGAGAAGAAGAAGGAGGAGAAAGAGATGAGATGAGGGGAGGAAGAGAGAGAAGGAAAGAAGGAGGAGAAGACACCTTATATATATGATAAAATCCATATAATTAATAGCCGACATGTTACTTGAAACAAGGAAACACACATGACAATGCAATAATATCTTTAAAGTGACAAATAAGAAACAAAAACACTCAGCCTAGAATTCTATATCAAAAGAAAATATACTTTAAAAAGAAAGATGAAATAAAGACAGTTTCAGAGTGACTACAACAGAGAGAATTAGTCTCCAGCAGAGCTGTACTATAAGAAATGCTAAAAGTCCTTTAGGTTGAAGAGAAATTATAATTAGATGTAAACTTAAATCTGTAGGAAATGTAAAAGCCACCACAAATTGTGTGCGTATAAATGTATATTTTTAATTTTTTTTTTTGTCATTTTTTTTTATGGCTGCACCCGCGGCATGAGGAGGTTCCCAGGCTAGGGGTCTAATCGGAGCTGTGGCCACTGGCCTGCACTGCAGCCACAGCAACGCAGGATCCGAGCCGCGTCTGCAACCTACACCACAGCTCACGGCAACGCCGGATCGTTAACCCACTGAGCAAGGCCAGGGATCGAACCCGCAACCTCATGGTTCCTAGTCAGATTCGTTAACCACTGCGCCACGACGGGAACTCCT
This sequence comes from Catagonus wagneri, assembly GCA_004024745.2. Lineage (NCBI taxonomy): Eukaryota > Metazoa > Chordata > Mammalia > Artiodactyla > Tayassuidae > Catagonus > Catagonus wagneri. The sequence goes on from PVHT020003785.1 coordinate 12,726,756, forward strand.
ATATTTTTAATTTTTAAGATAAATTGTTTTCAAAAATATCAACCAAGTATTATGGAAATTACCACATATCTAGAAGTTAAATATAAGACAACAAAAACAAAATCAGTGTGCAGAGGAGGAGGGAAAGACTGCTGTAAGGTTCTTATACTACTCATGAGGTAGTACAATATTATTTGAAGGTAGACTACAATAACTTTTTTTTTTTGTATTTTTAGGGCAGCACCTGCAGCATATGGAGGTTCTCAGGCTAGGGGTCCAATCAGAGCTACAGCCACTGGCCTACACCACAGCCACTGCAATGCCAGATCTGAGGTGCATCTGCGACCTACACCACAGCTCATGGCAACGCCAGATCCTTAACCCACTGAGCGAGGCCAGGGATCAAACCTGTCTCCTCTTTGATACTAGTCAGATTTGTTTCCACTGATCCACAGCAAGAACTCCATACGATAACTTATATCACATTATAGCCTCTGGGATAGACAAACTCTTAAGATATTCAAAAATATATAGCTAAAAGTCAACACCTGAAATAAAATATAATAATAAAACGTGAATTAACCCAAAAAAGTCTGGAAAAAGTAACAGAAGAATAAAGAACTTCATACCAAACATTTAAAAAATAATAAGCCAATCTTACATAAACCCTTTTAGAAAATAAGGCAGGAAGAAATGTACCCTAACTTGATTACAAAAACCTGGAAGTTCCTGTGTTGTGCAAGGGGTTAAGGACCTAGTGTTGCTACAGCTTTAGCACAGGTTGCAACTGCAGTATGGGTTTGATCCCTGGCCCAGGAACTTCCACACGCTGCAGGTGCAGTCAAAACCCAAAAGCCCCAAAAACTAAAAAGATCATTTACAACATTCATCATGAATACAAAAGTCCTGAACAAAATACTACTAAATTGAATCCAAAAATACTAATCCAAAAATATAAAAGTAATAATAATAACAACAACAATAGTAAATTACGATCAAGGAATTACGACCAGGAGTTCAAAGCTGATTTAACATCAAAAATCAATGGACTGAGCTGCTGATTCTAGCTCCAACACAATACAGATCTTGAAAGTTATCTCCAGTTCTCCTAAAAGAAAAAAGCTGAACAAATTAAAAATAAACAACTCTTCTGGGATCCATCAGAGAATTGAGGTCACAGGGCAAATCACTGCCATGAAAACTGGCAAAGCATGTGAATACAGAGCATTCATTACAACTTGTCAGGATCAGAATTCACTGGAGCTAGAAAGTTATAAAGTGGTAGGAACTCTTAAATAGTAAATGACATATTTCTGGAGTCTTGTGTGAACTAGCTTGAGAGTTAAACACCCCTGCAGATTCAGTCATATGGGGGCACCTACACTTTTGTGAGTTTTACTTCTAGGAACCCCACCAGGTTTTCCCAGTGAAAACTGGAGAAAAATAGCTTCTGCTCCCAGGGAGTGAAATAAACAGCCTCTGCTTCAAGGAGTGAAGAGAGTGGGAAGAAGTAGCCATCTTGAAATAAGTCTGGAGCATTCTGTTCTCAATAACAAAGGGCAACCCTCAAGGAAAGCAATTTTACCAGAGCCTGACCTATCAGAAGGGCAATTAGCTCTGGTCCCCTCTGGTCTTCCCATATCACTCAAGGGAAGAAAAAAAGGGCTAAGAAACTTTCCTGAAGGTCACACCCCAGGGACTCAGGCCGGCTAAAAATACTGAGATTTAATCCTAAGATTATAGAACTGTTTCCTTCCCCAATACCTTGGTACCACATTAACAGGGATCCAGTATAACAGTGGACTTAATTTAAGAAAGAATTTCTAGGGAAACCCAAAGACAGTACGGAAGTCAAAGGCAAGACCACTAGAGGAAATTGTACCTCTGCCACATACATCTATAGGAAACATTAAATACAGCCTAACTCCTAGCCAGATAAAACATAAAGCCTCACACTAAACTTATGTTTACCTCAGTTCCTACTACCCAATACTTCAAGTTCAGCTTTCAACTAAAAATTACAAAACATGTTAAGAGGCAAGAAAAATTCAGTCTGAAGAGGCAAATCAAGTATCAGAACCTGACTCAGATAGAGATTTTGGAATTACCGGACCAGAAGTTTTAAATAACTATGATTAACATACTAAGGGCTGTGACAGAAAAAGTAGACAACATGTATGAACAAATAAGTAATTAGAAAGATGAATAAGAAAGAATCAAAACAAAATGCTAGAAATCACTCTAACAGAAATTAAGAATGCCTGCAAGGAATTGCCACTGTAGCTCGGAGGGTTATAAACCCAAATAGTACCCATGAGGATTCAGGTTCAATCTCTGGCCTCAATCAGTGGGTTAAGGATACGGTGTTGCCGTGACCTGTGGTGTAGATTGTAGACATGACTCAGATCCCATATCGCTGTGACTGTGGCATAGGCCTACAGCTGCAGTTCCGTTTCGACCCCTAGCCTGGGAACTTCCATATGCTGTGGGTGTGGCCCTAAAAAGACAAAAGACAAAAAAAAATTACAACTATGAAAAATAGTTGGGCAGCTTCTTACAAAAACTAAATACACCTCTTTTTATTTTTATTTTTTTGGCTTTTTAGGGCCACACTGGTGGCATATGGAGGTTCCCAGGCTACGGGTTGAATTGGAACTACAGCTGCCGGCCTACACCACAGCCACAGCAACGCCAGATCCAGACTGCTTCTGCAACCTACACCACAGCTCACGGCAACGCCAGATCCTTAACCCACTGAGCAAGGCCAGGGATTGACCTGCAACCTCATGCATGGTTCCTAGTCAGATTCATTTCCGCTGTGCCAGGACGGGAACTCCAAATACACCTCTTCTTTATGACTTAGCAATTCCAGTTTTTACTGTATACCCAAAGAGACAAGAATGTTATTCAAACGGTAGTCATAGCAACTTTAATCAAATGAGAAAAAAAGGAAATCAGATGTCCATCAACAGAAGAATGAACAAATTATAGCGTAATTACAATGGAATTCTTTAATACATAATGGATTAAAAAGGAACAAAATACATACAACAAATGGACACATATCAAAAGTATTATGCTAAATGAAAGAAGATCTAAAAGAAAGAGGTCTTAATTTATATTTTATAAATAGATATGAAATTTTTAATAAAATTATAATAAGGGCAAAACGAATTTAATGTCAGAAAATATCAGAATGTTGGTTGCCTCTGGTAGGTGGAGAGAGGAACAAACTAGGAAGGAGAAGAGGAAATGTTCTGGGATAATGAAAATATTTACACTTTGAGATCTGAGTTACATTCACCTTAATATACGGGGCAATTCCTTAACTGTAACCAATCTCAATACCACTTTCACCATTTCTGCATTGGTGCAGTCACACTCCTCCACCCACTTAGGTTCAAACATCCCATGCTGAGCCTTCACTGTCCCCTCACGTGGACAACCGTCTCAGCCCACTTTTTCTCCAGCTCCCTGCTTAGGGCCACCAGGGTTCAGCAGCACATGCCTGCCTTATTGAGCACCATCTCATGACCTTAGGAGGAAGAGCTCTTCTTTTACTTTGGAAAAGACCCTTCCATTTCATTTGAGTCTTCAAAGCTACTATGGTGTAAGCCAGATATGTCATTTTGCCCATTTTACAGATTACAAAAAGTTAGGAATCTTCTCCAAAGTTACTTACTTGGTAGGTGGAACAGTCCAGGACAGCAGATACCTACTCTAACATTGCTTCCACCACCTTACAATGAAGAACTCACCTGTGTCTCTGATCCCTAAATCCCACTTCCAGAACCAGGGGATTTGGAGAATAGAGAATCAGGCAGAATAACAAAATGAAACCTGTAAAAGCCTCTGTGGTTAAGGAGGACACAACTATAACACACCTCTCACTGAGTTCTACAATCTGTCTCTGCAAATAATCAATCACACCATGACACTTAACTTCATATGCCTCTGATACCTACCCCACGTGCCAGTCCTCTGCTTCACTTCCCCAATCATTCTGATAAGAGGAAGAGTTAGGGAGATGTATTAGATTCCCATGCCTGCCCTAACAAATTACCATAACTTTGGTGGCTTAAAAAAAACACAATTTATTCTCCTAGAGTTCTGGAGGCCAGAAGTCCAAAATCAGTTTCAGTGTATTAGCAGGGCCTCATTCCCTCCATAGGCCTAATGGAAGAACCTCTTTCCTTTCCTTTTCCAGCTTCTAGAGCTGTATTCCTTGGTTCATGACCCCATTCTCTATCTTCAAAGGAAGCAGAGTAGTATCTTCAAATCTCTCTCTGCTTCCATGATTACATTTACTCAGTGTCAAATCTCTGCTCCATTTTTCACATCACTTTATCCTCTCTCATAAAATCTCCCTCTGCCTTCCTCTTATAAACATTTGGGGACTTTCAGGGTCCATAATCTCCCATCTCAAAATCCTTAAACACATCTACAAAAATCCCTTTTCCTACATCTTCCAGAGATTAGAATCTCAACATCTTGGGGGGGCATTATCCAGCCTACCATAGGGACCAGTGGAAACCTACCTCCCACAGAGGCAAACACTAAGTCCCTTGCTACTTAGGATTGGTGGGGAAAAAGTTAGAGTAAAGTTGATTTATTTTTCCAATCATAGTTAAGATAATGCCACCAGCTAAGGCATTTCAAACATTTTAGGGAATCAAGAGTGTCATCCTGCTCATTCTGTTTCCACAAAAGAATTGTTTGTTCAAATTTACCAACTAATTTTCACTCAAGTAGCTTTTCCATCTCCAACTGATGCACAGAGCCAGGGAATTATCATAGAAATGGAAATGTTTGGTGAAAACTAAATATATTTTCCCTTAAAATGCACTTTGAAAGCTTTGCCCCAGGAGTTTCACCCAAAGAAACAATTATTTTAAGCATGAAATTGAATGTTAACATTCTCAATGTGAATGAACTCTCTCTGTCTCCCTTGGTCTTTGTCTTCAGAAAGGTGGGGGAAGGTACCCCCAAATCACGGAAATATGCAGTTGTTTCAGTTGTTCGTAATTTTTATAATTTTGTCTTATTTTATATTTTATTTTAGAACGTTTTAAATTAATACAGAAACAAAAGAAATAACTCCATGTATCTATCACCAGCTTCCACAGTTTTTAATACTCTGACACTACCATTCTATATACTTTCCATCACTTTTTTTTCTGGATTATTTTCAAGCATATCCTGGATATCAGTAAAATTTCTCCTTAAATGTTAACTTATATCACTAAAAATGAGACCTTTCTAAAAAAAAATGTATAACCACTACATCAATAGCACATTCAGCACAATCCACATTAATTCACTGATAGTTTTTAGTACCACTCAGTCTTCAGCTACCTCCACTTGTTTCAAAGCTATATTTTAACAGGTGGTTTGTTCAAACCAGAATCCAAACAAAGTTATTAATGTTTTCAGCATCTCTCTTGTATCTACAGTTATTTCCATTTTAATTCTGTTACTTTTTTCTTTTGGTATCTTTTCTCCCTTTTTTTGATTGTCCCTGCCAAAGGTCTACCAGTTTTGGTTTTGTTAATCGTCTCTATTACTTTCTGTGGTTGTTGTCTTTTATTTTTTATTGTAAAATCTACCCTCTTTACCATCTTTTGGTGTAAAATTCTGACATTAAATAATTTCACAGTGCTCTGCAACCATTACTATTATATATTTCCAGAACTTAGAAATGAGCAGTTTTATAAGGAGACCCAAGAGAGTGACTTTACCTCTTCAAGACAACTTCTATCCCAAAAAATAGGTTGAATGCAGATTTCAGAAAAGATATTTACAAATTTATTAGTAGTTTCAATTTTATGCCAATTTTTAAAGCTCTGATCTAGGTCACAGGTAATTTTAACTGGAATTGAATAAATATCATTTACAGGAAGGATATATAATTGCATTAAATCTTCATCCAAATAAACAATCAGGGTCCCACCTATTAGATATTTATCTTTTGTATTCAGCACCCCATCAAACAGCATCACTTAGTAAATGAAATTTCTGATTTCATCCCAAGATTCACAGAATTATAAATCTGTTTATAAAGGCTCACTAATTAATGGCACTTCAATTTATAAGCACTGGTTTACACCTTGAAATGTTTGTTCCCCATCAATAGTCACAACCTCACTGAGACACTTTGATTGCTATTAGTATTAATTAGAAGAGATACAGGAGCTCCTATCATGGCTCAGCAGTAACGAACCCAACTAGTATCCATGAGGGTACTTGCTCAATGGGTTAAGGATCTGGTGTTGCCCTGAGCTGTGGTGTAGATCACAGATGCTACTTGGATCTTGCAGTGCTGTGGCTGTGGCGTAGGCCAGCAGCCAGAGCTCTAAATCAACCTCTAGCCTGAGAACTTCAATATGCCACAGGTGCAGCCCTGAAAAGCAAAAAAAAAAAAGAAAAGAAAAGAAAAATTCTCAGGAAAATAACTAGGAAGCTGTTGGCACTCCTCTTTGAAAATATATTGGGACTAAAGCAATTAGCAAAAGTGTAACTTGAATAAGACAACTGATAAACTGAAGGGAAACTCAAATGATACAATTTACTCCTCTGGGTCTACAGGCAAGACATTGAAATAAAATCTGATATACAGATTTTTATCTTTTATTTTTAACTAAGTACTTATTCAAGGAAAATCAAAAGGATAAGAAAGCAGACATCCTGAACATTGCATGGAATATTCCACAATGAGATTTGGTTTATGGCATCACAACTCACCTTCTGAGAAAAGGTGAGAGATCCAGTCAGTGATGGACAGGGCATTTAGTAACTTGATGCATGGGTCTCCATTAAAATGAGATTCGTTTCTGATTGAAAAAATTCATAGAATTGAAGAGGAAAGGAAAGAGGAAGAAATAATTCTATTTTTACACCTCATCCAAATATGTAGATAACATTGGGAAACCTGCATGGGGAATAAGGTATGAAATTACTTTCACGGTATATGAACATCATGGTCACTGCTAGACTGTCATAATATTCTTTAAGGCATGTTTTATTCCAGTACTTTAGATTTCAGCTCTTGGCTGACAGCAGCCTACAAAACATCAGCATGAATTAAACATGGAAGGATCACAAAACTGTAAATGAAACAAGGGAAGGCTGATAAAATTTGGCTTCTTAGAGCTACAATTAAAATAAGACATGATAGAAAATCCTTCTCAGAGACAAAGGAAACACTTTTACAGAGGAATAAACAAAGCAGCCTCAAATGCAATTATCTTAACAAAATAGGAAGAAGAGAAAACGGTTGGTTGAGCAATTTTACTTCTTCAACTGATTTTATTGATTCGTAGAAGGAACAAGAAAACTGACTCCAGAGCCAATGCTTTAACAATTCAATCATGGAAAATGTGAGTGCCTTCCATGTTCTGGGAACAGGCTAGGTACTGGGGAGGCAATAAGGACAAAACAGCATGTTTCCGTCTTCAGGAAGCTCACATCCTGGCAGGAGAAATGGTAAATAAGTAGACACTATTTAAAAATAGGGCTCATGACCTAAGCTGGCCCGAAGCACATGAAACAAATAATTACAGCAATTTGAGCAGAAACAAGAATACCCCAGAGGAACCGTGAGTGGTGACTGTGTGGTGACTGATTATTATATATACATCTTCACTCACAGGTGGTGGTGTTTCATAATAGTCAGCCAGACCCCCACAGACACACAGTTCATTGATGATGCTGGTTATGGTTGAAAACAAAAATGAGAGAATAGTCATGTGGGTCACTTAGGAAGCTGGACTTCTCTGGAAGTCTCCCTAGCTATGGTAAAGCATCAGAACCAATCTATTTTTATAAGAACACATATATGTAGACGTATTCAGAGAAAACAAGGAAGTATAATTTATGCAACATAACCCCAATGCCTGTGCTAGAAGACAGAAATGGCTCTAGAAAATGTGTCCCCTACACAGCAACCTTACTTGGCCAGCTGCACTCTCCCGAGCTCTTCTTCATCTCCTTACAGAGAAAAGAGGAGCCAACATCAAGCTTCAACTCCCTCACCATGCTCCTCCCTGATCAAGCCCTGATTGGTGTGAATTAAGGAAGCCTCCATTCTCAGCCCCAGCCCATCCCCTCCACCTATAAACGCTCGCCCCAAAGACTGAAAGTCCTGCACAGCATCCTCCTCTGGAATCAGACATTGAGAGCTTCAGTTCATATTCAAATATGTTATTCAGGTTGACCTGAGCCATCACCTGACTGCATAAGAGAATCACCTGAAAGGCTTCTAGAATTTTTTTTTTTTTTTTTTTTTGGTGTCACAAATTTTGATTTAACTAGTTGGGATGGAGCTCAGCTTGGATACATTTGAGAAGCTGCTCAGCTGTTTCAGTGCTGCAGCCCAGGCTAGGAACCGCCGCATTAACGACTCAGTTTGTCCCTTTAAATAACAGTGGCCAAAGAGAAGAGGAGCCATTTCACCAGGAAGGGACAGGTACACAGGGAGCAACCTCTGGAGTGGGTGCAAGAACGGAGAACCTTGAGGAGCCAGGGGTCAGGAAAAGACACGGGGAACATTGGAGGAGGCACAAAATACATGAGCCTCTGAGCAAGACCCTTGACAAAATGTGTCCTCAATCTCTGGAGAATGAGTTGTGAGAATGAAGAGGATTGATCCTGAGGAGAGCTATTTCAGGAAAAAAAACTCAGTTCTCTTCCTGGGTTTCTCCTTTGCTCTTCACGTTACAACCACACTCACAACAGTTCTGACACAGTTGAGTGGGGCCTTTTCCCACACCAAGCAATTCTCTGTGACACCAGCTGAGTGTCCTACAATTTAATTCAATTCTGATGCTATTTACCTGGAGATAATCTAGGATCCCACAGGTAAGGGCTCAGTCAAGAATGCCAACCACTGCAGATACCAATAATCAGTAATAGACTCCCCAGGCTACCCACAATTTCTGTCCCACTTGGCTACACATTCAAGTTCCTAAGACCTCCTTCTTTTTGGATTCAATTGTTTGCCAGAACAGCCTACAAAACGCAAGGAACACTTAATGTTTACTAGTTTATTGTGTAATAAAAGATCTACGAATATAGATGAGGGAGTTTCCATTGTGGCTTAGCTGTAACAAATCTGCCTAGAATCCATGAGGACACAGGTTCGATCCCTGGCCTCACTCAGTGGGTTAAGGATCTGGCATTGCTGTGAGCTGTGCTGTAGGTCTCAGACTCCACTTGGATCATGTGTCGCCATGACTATAACTGTGGCCAGCAGCCGCAGCTCTGAATTCAACTCCTTGCCCAGGAACGTCCATATGCCACAGGTGTGACTCTAAAAAGCAAAAAAAAAAAATGAGGTGAGGTCTAAAAAGGTCACACTGCCTCCCCAGAGTTGGGGTGTCTCACCCTCCTGGCACAGAGTTCAGCTCTCTGAACTCTGTACACAAACATTTGATATATTAGACATATTTTTTTAAGGCGACCCCCACAGCATATGGCAGTTCACGGCCAGCAACTAAATCCCAGCCACAGCTGTAGAAACAGATCCTTTAACTCACTGCACCAGGCCACGAATCAAACCCACACCTCCACAGCAACCAGAGCCACTGCTGTTGGATTCTTAACACACTTTGCCATGGCAGGAACTCCTAGACACATTACTCTTAAAATGAAACTTTAAAGCAGAAAATGTATTGATTGCCCTACCTTATAGTATTGATCTTTGTGTTGTGACAAATATTACAAAGAAATATTGTTCCTTTTGTGCTGATATTGAGTGTTCCTTTTTTGTTGATATTGATAAGAGTGCATCCAAAAACATCTTTATATTGGCTGTAAGCATACATGTTGCTTCTGATAGATAAGCTCATTCTTATTTGTACCTCGATTTGGGATCTGACACTGAAGTTGATATTGCTTTTACTAATACAGATCTTAGATCACTTGTGATTGCACGTCAGAGGATTTTACATAAATATACACATCTTCTGTATTTCTCTGTTAAAGTATTCATAATTTTAGACACAGGAAAACACCACCAAACATTTTTGGGTATATTCTAACAGTCTAAAATTTCAGATCTTCTAGCAAAGTTAGCAGCACTACTAGAAATCATGTGTCAAAACTGCCAATGTAAGAATTTTTTTTTTTCTTTTTAGGGCCACACCTGTGGCATATGGAACTTCTCAGGCTATGGGTGAAATAGAAGCTGCAGCTGCCAGCCTACACCATAGCCACAGCAACGCCAGATCCGAGCCACCTCTGCAACCTATACTAAAACTTGGTGCTGAGCAGCTTGCAGCAACAGCAGACCCTTTAACCCACTGAGGCCAGGGATAGAACCCACATCCTCATGGATACTAGTCAGGTTCTTAACCCACAGAGCCACAATGGGAACTCCTGTAAGAACTATTTTGCCTACAAAACTTATATCTGGGAACACTACTTATATAATCTGCATATAGAATACAATGCATATAAACATTAATATTGATCTCCTTTATTTATAAAAATGACTCACTCTGAAAATCAGACAAGGCCACAAACACCCACTTATGTCAGCAGCTCTAAGTAAGAATTCATGATCACATCATGACCACTTCCCTCATGAGTTTCTGACCCAGTTTCCAGAAATGTCAAACTTAACATTTGACTTCACATGTCAGCTTTTTTCTTCTTGCTTTTAACTTGACTTCAGTGAATTCCTTCAACCCAGGAATATCCCTCTATTGATTGTTAAGCTTTAATTCCTTCAGGATCTGGAATTGATAAAAACATACAAGTCCCAGGAGCTAAAAGGAAGGATTCCTGCCTGGAAATACTAAGCCTGATTAACAACTGATTAGTAAATACAGACAATAAAATCTAACCATGTTCACAGTCCCCTCCCAACTATGGGCACCTTGTTCTAATAAAGTGTGTACTTTAGGTCCATATGTAGGAACTAAAAGAAAGCTGTACTTGGAGTTCCTTGGTGGCCTAGCCATTAAGGATCCACCATTGTCACTGCTGTGGCACACGTGCGAGCCCAGGCCCAGGGAACTTCCACATGACGCAGGAACAGCCAAAATATAAATAAATAAAAATGCTGAAAAATAATACCCATATAAATAAATAAAAATATATTATATATAATAAATATTACATTTATATTCCATTCTATTTTATATTATAAAATATTATATTATTATAAATATAGGTATATTTATAATAATATAATTATATATTTTAATAAATATATTTTTGTTATATTATAAATGATAATGTGTTATATGTTATAAATTATATTATAAATTATAATATGTGTTATAAGTTATATTATTATAAATATATATTTATATATAAATACATATTCTATTTATTATATATAAATATATATAAATAAAAATGTTAAAAAATACCCCTTAGCTTCTGTGATTTATGTAAGGGAAGGAACTTCCCACTATGCAAAACGATCCTCAAGATGGTCAAAAATCCAAGGAGAGAACTCAGAGGGATCCTAAGAAAAGGTAGAGGAAATTTTCATTCTGGGCATTTGCATTTCTTTCTGTTGTCTTCCACATAAGACCAAGGGATGAGCCAAGTCTTTGAAAATGTAAAACAATTGTTACAGGAAACAGTCAGTGCAGTACTAGGTACATAGTCGACTCCTCTGGTTTGTTTAAATACAATCCACCAAGGGCAATAGTGGCCTTGTCCTTGAAAATCCATTTAGAGGATCATTCACATTCATTAGATGTTAAACTTCTTGGGTCGACCTGCATCCCCTTGCCTTGTCCCCTAGGTGACATGACTGCCTTGAGTTTCTTGGTTTTACAATCCCATTCCACTGCTTAAAAAAAAGAAAGAAAGAAAAAAGCTTGTGAGTCGTCAGCTTGATTTCATTATTACACGTCTAATTACTTTGCAGGGCCCAATTTGACAGCCAGAATCCACAGGGTGAGGAAGAGGAAGGCACAATGGTGCCAGTTCAGCTCCCACACTCTCAAGGCCTAGTGGTGTCATTAAAATTTGGCAATGACCCAGAATACACTGACAGACCAGGAATTCACAACCAAGAAACTTGAAAACTGAAGAAACCTCACAAGTGAATCCCTTTTTACCGGCCTTCCTTCTTCCTTCATTTTGCTTTACCAGCCTTCTTCTAAGCATTCCTTTTGTCATTCTCTAATTTCACCTGCTCCTTTCCTTTTTACCTCCTCTCTTCTCCTCTCCTCCTCTTCTTCTCTCTTCCTTCTCTTCTCCACATGCTCCTCTGCCTAATTTTCTCCCGTTAAGAAAAAGGTTGATATAGACGTTGAGGCTTGGTATATAACACTGAAGTCAGGTGAAAGAAAATAAATGTTGAAGAGCGGAAAGCCCATACACATTAAATCATCTCTTGCTGTGTGTCCTTGAGTAGTGCGTTTAACTTCTCTAAACTTTATTCCCATGAAGAACTATGTATTTTATAATATTATGAGAATTAAATGGGCATAGTCTATATATAAAGTACATCTCTATTATCTGTAACTGAAAGTGCTCAATAATGGTGACTACCGCTACTTATTATCATCAGCAACATAATTTTCTATCTTTTGTAGGCTCTCTCTTTCTCCCCACATGTGCCCCTTTAAACCCTCTTCGCCTCCCATCATCTTGCATACTCCAGAGGTGATGTTCAGGATGATGACAATGATGGAGAAGGGGAAGGAGAGTGGTTTGCAATTCATTTCGTGTTCATGACGTGCTGTATCCTGGGCTAGATGTTTAACACACATTATCTGATTTCATTCTCACAATCATGCCACTAGGTAGCCACAGTATGAATATTATCCGCATTCTACAGATGAGAAATGGAGTTTTGGAGAGTTTAATTAACTAGACCAAAGTTCACACAGCTAATAAGTTGCAGTTGCAGAATTTTAAACCAGCGTCTGTGTCCTTAATCTCTACAAAACTTGCCAACACAAGATATGTCTCCACCATCAGAAGCAAACATATCAGCAGTGGCATACCTCATATTTAGAGTTAAGGGTTTTTTTTATATAAATCCAGGAGCAGAAATGTCCATAAAGTAAAACTCTGTAGAGAGAAAGAGACTGTCAAATGGCAACACAGGTGCCAGACTGAGCTTCTCTAGTAATCCGTACATTTTTAGTGCTGAGTAGTTTCACTATCTGCATTGCGGTATGAGGGTTGTTTTTTTGTTTGTTTGTTTTTCTTGGTCTTTTTTTAGGGCTGCACCCACAGCATATGGAGGTTCCCAGGCTAGGGGTCAAATCCCAGCTGCAGTGGCTGGCCTACACCACAGCCACAGCAACGCAGGATCCAAGTCTCATCTGTGACCTACACCACAGCTCACGGCAACACCAGCTCCTTTACCCACTGAGCGAGGCCAGGGATCGAACCCCCAACCTCCTGGTCCCTAATCGGATTTATTTCCTCTGAGCCATGACAGGAACTCCTGCTCTGAGGTTTAAATGCAGAAAGTTCGTGAATTTATATTTCCTTCAAGTACCTCTTACTTTGTATTTCTTTCAAGTACCTCTTACTTCATCCCAAAGACAAAGGAACATTGCTATAAACTGGTCGAGTTTCTGGATTACTGTCCCAAGAGGCAGAGCTTCCAAAAGGACTAAAAGTCAAGCATACATGATCATGGCTTCTCTTTAAATATACTTTATGCCTAGAGGTTCAAGGGAGCAAATTTTGGAATTGGATCAAAGAATGTCTGGCCAAATCCTCCACTTTATTTTGGACTGAGAGAAAGCAAGATGATCTCAAGCAAATGGTTTTGAACAATAAGCAGGGTTGTATATAAAAGGAACGTATCCCACCCCCCACGGCACACACACACACATATACAAATGAACAAAAATAGTACTTAAGCTGGAGAAAATAGAAGAAAGTAAATTAACATAAATATTTTAAGCAATCTGCGCCTTCAAGATAAAATTCTCACAGACCTAGGGAATTCCAGATGAAAAGGCACCATGGCATAATAACAGTGCAAGGCCCAGAAAGTCTTAGAATCATGCTAGACAAAAAAAAAAAAAAAAAAAAAAACAGGAGTTCCTGTTGCAGCTCAGTGGGTTAAGAACCCAACTAGCATCCATGAGCATGTGGGTTCTATCCTTGGCCTTGCTCAGTGGGTTAAAGGATCTGGTGTTGCTATGTCTGTGTTGTAGGCTGGCAGCTGCAGCTCCTATTTGGCCCCTAACTGGGGAACTTCCATACCCACCTGTGGCCCTAAAAAAAAAAAAAAGAGAGAGAGAGATTATGAACTATTCTCAGCAGGGTGCCTGTTATCTACAGTCCCCTCCCACAAGAAAGAATGAGCACTAAATCCCTAGAGAGAACCCATACTCTTACAGACTAAATTGTGTCCCCTCAAAATTCATATCTTGAAGCCCTAACCCCCCAGAGCAGCTACATTTAGAGATAGGGGCTCTAAGGAGGGAATTAAGGTCAAGACATAAGGGTGGGGCCCTAATTGGATAAGACTGGTGTTATAAGAAGAGGTACCAGAGAGCTCTTTCCCTCCACGTGCATCCAGAGGAAAGACCATGTGAGGACATGGCAAGAAGGCAGCTGTCTTTAAGCCAGAAAGAGAGGTCTCACCAGAAACGGAAACTGCCAATCCCTTGATCTGGGACTCCAAGCCTCCAGAACTGAGAGAAAACAAATTTCTGTTGTTTAGGACACCCAGTCTGGGGTATCTTCTCACGGCAGACTGAGCTGACTAATACAGTAATTCAACAACAGAACTCAAGGAAATAAGAGGTCAAGAGGAAGATGGAGGAAATTTCCTGTGTGGCGCATTAGTTAAAGATCTGGCATTGCCTCAGCTGTGGCACAGATCAAAACTGCGGCGTGGGTTCAGTCCCTGGCCCAGGAACTTACACAGGCCATGAGTTCATCCAAAAAAAAAAAAAAAAAAAAAAACGAAGATGAAAAGAAAATGTAGTTTTAAACAAAGAAAATGGGCACAATAAAGGAAGTAGGAAACTTTGGGAAAGACTAAAGCATGGATAATGCCACTCTGGCAGGTTGCTACATTTTGCAAAAAGACAGGAGTGTTAGCTGCTTCCCCACAGAGAAAAGATAGTTTGTAAAAGGGGTGGGTTCCCCTAGGAGTACAAGAGCTGTTGGGTTGCAGTTAACTTCCTCATGAAATATTCCTCCTGAAGGCATTGTAAATTCACAGGCCCTCCACTCTGGAAGACTGGCACAGATTTCTCAACACCTGGCAGTGCTGGAACAAAGAAATCTCTTCTGTTCTCCTGGTGACTCTATCCATCGATTTCTCCCAGATAAACCTTAAGGCCCATATCAACCATGTATACCTAGAAGACAATATATGTTCATTTCCAAACACTACTTTATTGGAGGACATGTTACTAGATGAGGAAACTGCTGCTCTGATTGAGAGTGGCTGAAGTAGGAATATTGATTGCTACAGTTTTCTGTGTTCTGTGTTGTTGGAACTTTTAGAGCATAAGGCACATGTGGAAGCCGGAGTTTAATTCAAATTTTGAGATGTTTGGTAGTATTGAAGGAGCAATCTCAGTTCCAGAGGAAGGCAGCTGCTATAGAAGAAAGCCAGGTTCCATGTAGGGCACTGCTTCCAGAGAATGAGTCAACCAAAAAAAGCGTTTTACACACTGAGGGACTTTCATCTTTCCATGGTAACAGAAGAAAGAAGATCTATTTTATTATATTAAGTTCCCTGGTGAAACAAGGAATTGACTTACTAGAGAAATTCATGTTGTTCAACTCTAGATTAATTATGTTTTTAGAAAGATAAAGTAGATGAGCCTGGGTTCAAATCCTATATCCATCATTTACTAGCATGTTGTTTTATTAAATTACTTCATGTCTCTGAGCCTTAGGTATCTCACCTATGAAATGAAATATATAATGATACTAACCATCTCAGAAAGTTAATGTGAGAATTGAGTTAATAATTCCTGAAAAGTACCTAGCTCATAATAATTTCTCAATTAAGTTTAGATTATCTTATTATGATAATTATTATTTTTCTCTGGACTTTACTTTGGCGGAAGAGTAAAACACTACCTGGTCACTGGGCTAGAGAAACAGGAGAGGATGAAGAACACAGAGTGTTGAACAAGCACTTGCTGGATGAGCACTTACTATGTGCTAGACATTGTACTGAGTGCTACGTCATGGGTTATTTTATTTCTAAATTGTATTTATTATTCAATTTTATGTATTTGTATTTTTTGTTTATCATTTAGTCCTCTTCACAACTTTATGGAGTAGGAACTGTTACTTGAAAGATGATGAAAAACCTAAATATAATAATGGATACTATAAAACTCTTAGAGGAAAGCATAGGCCAAACACTCTCCAACATAAACCACAGCAATAAAATCTCAGATCCACCTCCTAGAGTAATGACAATAAAAACAAAAATAAACAAATGAGAACTAATTAAACTTAAAAGTTTCTGTACAGCAAAGGAAACCCTAAACAAAACAAAAAGACAACCCAAGAATGGGAGAAAATATTTGCAAATGAAGTAACTGACAATGGATCAATCTCCAAAATATATAAATACCTCCTGCAGCTCAATACCAAAAAAACAAACAACCCCATCAAAAAATAGGCAGAAGATCTAAAAGGACAATTCACCAAAGAAGACATACAGATGGCCAAAATACACATGAAAAGATGTTCAGTATCACTAATTACTAGAGAAATGCAAATCAAAACCACTATGAGGTACCACCTTACACTGGCAGGAATAGCCATCATCAAAAAGTCTACAAACAATAAGTGCTGGAGAGGGTGTGGAGAAAAGGGAACACTATTACCTGCTGGGGTGGGGGAAGAATGTAAATTGGTGTAATCACTGTGGAAAACAGTATGGAAATTCCTCAGATAATTAAAAATAGAATTACCATTTGATCCAGCAATCCCACTCCTGGGCAACTATCCAGAGAAAACCATGACTCAAAAAGATACATGTACTCCAGTGTTCATTGCAGTATTATATACAATAGCCAAGACATGGAAACAACCTAAATGTCCATCAACAGAGGAGTGGATAGAGAAGATCTGGCACATACACACGATGAAATATTACTCAGCCATTAAAAAGAAAGAAATAACAGCATTTGCAGCAACATGGATGGACCTAGAAGTTATCATACTAAGTGAAGTTAGTCAGACAGTGAGACACCAACATCATATACTATCACTTACATGTGGAATCTAAAAAAAAGGACACAATGAACTTCTTTGCAGAATAGATACTGACTCACAGACTTTGGAAAACTTTCCAAAGGAGACAGGTTGGGGAGGGGAGATGGGCTGGGGGTTTGGGATGGAAATGCTATAAAATTGGATTGTGATGATCATTGCACAACTCTAAGTGTAATACAATTCACTGAGTAAGAAAAAAAGAGAAAGGAAGGAGGAAGGGAGGAAAGGAAGGAAGAAGAAGGAAGGCAGGAAGGAAGGGGAAAAGAAAAGAAGGAAGGAGGAAGGGTGGGAGGGGAGGTGGAAATGAGGGGAGTAAGTAAGTTGAGAGAGGATTTGACTATGAAGGGGCAGGACAAGGGAATCCCCAGGGGAATTTGCCGGCAGGGGATGCTGATGGAATTGTTTTGTATCTTTTCTGTGGTAATGGTCACATAACTCCATGCTCTTGTTCAAGCTCATAGAAACGCACACCATAAGAGGGAATTCTACTACATATTAAGTAAAAAAAATAAATTTTAGAAGAGAAAAGAAACAAAGAAAGATGATGAAACTGAGGTTCAGAAAGACTAAGCATTTTGCAAACATCAACACAGGCAGTAATTAGTGACTCTAGGAGAGCAAACCCTGCTGATAAGATTCTGGAGTATATAATCTTGACAAGGATCAAATAAAACATATTCCAACAAAATCCAAGCCAGAAATAAAAAGTATGATTTCTTGGGTACTGTGCAGAGTGGTGTTAGGGCTAATCTCAAAAGGGCTTCTAGGCCAATGTCAGAGGCTTTCATAAAAGCCTCAAAAGGCTAAACTGCCCTCTCATGGTCACAGGTGAAGAGGCAAAGACTGAGCCAGTGACCTCATGAAAGTGGGATCAGGACACTGGTATTTCCCTGACCTTCATATTTCATTCTATTGTTTTCTTTCTTCTGTTCTTCTTTTCTTCCTGCCATACCTGCAGCATATGTAAGTTCACAGGCCTGGGGCAGAACACAAGGCACAGCTCCAACCTACACCACAGCCACAGTTTCAACCTACACCAATCCTTAACACACTGTGTTGGGCCAGGGATCAAACTCTCACCATCACAGAGACAACAGTGTATCTTAGCCCACTACACCACAGCAGAAACTTCTCATTCTATCTTAAAGATGAAAAATTTGCCTCTGTAACTCTCACAGACTTCAGACAATATTACAAAGCTACAGTAATCAAGACAGTGCAATACTGGTACAAAAACAGACATACAGACCAATGGAACAGAATAGAGACCTCAGAAATAAACCCAGATGACTATGGTCATTACTCTTCAACAGAGGAGGCAAGAATATAAAATAGGAAAAAGACAGTCTCTTCAACAGTTGATGCCAGGAAAACTGGACAGCTGCATATATATAATTCAGTGAAACGATAACACACCCTCACACCATTCACAAAAATAAATTCAAAATGGCTTAAAGACTTAAACATAGGCAAGACACCTTAAAACTCCTAGAAGGAAACATAGGCAAAACATTCTCTGACATCAACCATACAAGTGTTTTCTTAAGTCAGTCTCTCAAGGCAGTAGAAAAAAAAATAAAATAAAATAAACCAATGGGACTTAATAAAACTGACAAGCTTTTCCCCAGCAAAGAAAACCATAAAAAAAAAAAGAAAGCCAACCTATGGAATGGGAGAAAATAGTTGCAAATGATGCAACTGACAAGGGCTTAATCTCCAAAATATACAAACAAATCATACAACTCAACAACAAAAAGCAAACAACCCAACTGAAAAATGGACAAAAGACCTGAACAGTCATTTCTCCAAAGACATGCAGATGGCCAAAAAGCACATGAAAAACTCAACATCACTAATTATTAGAGAAAGGCAAATCAAAACTACAGTTAGGTACCACTTCACATCAGTCAGAATGGCTATTATTAATAAGTCTACAAATAACAAATGCTGCAGAGGGTGTGGAGAAAGGGGAACACTTCCTACAATCTTGGTGAGAATTATAAATTGGTACAACCACTATGGAAAACAGTATGTAGGCACCTCAGAAAACTATATATAGAGAACTACCATATCATCCAGCAATCCCACTCCTGAACATATATCTAGACAAAACTTTCCTTGAAAAAGGTACATGCACCCCTATGTTCATTGCAGCACTATTCACAATAGCCAAGACAAGGAAACAACCTAAATGTCCATCAGCAGGTGAATGGATTAAGAAGATGTGGTACATATATACAGTGGAATATTACTCAGCCATAAAAAAGAACAAAATAATGCATTTTCAGGAACATGGATGGAACTAGAGATACTTATACTAAGCGAAATAAGTCAGAAAGAGAAAGACAAATACCAAATGATATCAATTATATCTGGAATCTAACATATGGCATAAATGAACCTATCTACAGAAAAGAAACAAACTCATGGACATAGAGAACAGGTTGCCCAGGAGGAGAAGAGGGAGTGGGATGGAGTGAGATTGACTGGGAGTTTGGGGCTAGTAGATGCAAACTATTGCTTTGGAGTAGATAGGAACTGAGATCCTGCTGTATAGCCCAGGGAACTATATCTAGTCACCTGTGATGGAACCTGATGGAAGACAATGTGAGAAAAAGAATGTGTAGGTATAACTGGGTCACTTTGCCATACAGCAGAAATTGACAGAACATTGTAAATCAACTATGATAAGAAAAAAATTTTTTTAATTGTGCACTTTCTCCATTTCCCTCAAGTCTTCAGCAACAGTTGAGCTGAGAATTAGGTCCTATATAATTACGATATTATTCCATGAAATATCAGAAGTGCTTTTTTTTCAAGTATGGTAAAAAACACTTATATCTGACAGAAATATAATAGGGCAACCAAAACTTCTCTTTATATGTCATGAAACAAAGTTCTGTTTGTCCTAGAACTATGAAAAAAATTACAAATTATCTTCACCAAGGAAGAAAATATTTAATAAATAATATCAAATTATGCACAGAGGGAGAAGTTAAACAGCAGTATCAGACTGAAACAACATGGCCATTGACAATGGCTCTCATCCTAGTTCACACATCAGACATTACAATCACTTGGTGAATTTTTAAAATGAATTAAGCCAGAATCTGTAGAGATGAGACCCATGAGGTTGACAGAAATTTTTTTCCTTCAAGCTCCCCAAAGGACTCCAATATTCAGCCAAAATTAAGAACCAATGCTCAAGCAATGTTTCAGGACCTTGAACGACTATATACAACATAGGCAATAGAAAGACAAAACAGTAATAAATTGACATTGTTTTTGAATGATCTTTTTTTTTTTCATCAAAGAGACAAACAAATAGAAGAAAATAGAAAGGGGCGAAAAAAGAACAAAACATCAAAAGAAAGCCCCATTCCTGTTTAAAATAGTGTTCTCAAACCCAAATGACATATACGGTCTAGGTAGAAAATGTTAAGAAAAGAAACAGACAATGTTTGTTATGTAATATGGTTTAAGTTTACTCTTTTGACAAAGACCCCCTTTGCATATAGACTACTCTTCAGTCACACACACACACACACACACACACACACACACACATGCACACACACATACAATGTTCTTTAATTCTCCTAGAAAAGACATGGCCTTCTAGATCTAGCTTTTACTTTTCTACTTTTAATGGAAAAATATTCAGAAGACATAATTGCACTTTCCTTTGTATTCTACTCTAAGAAAAATAAAATGCTGGTAAATGGAAACTTCAGCTGACCACAACATGAAGACTAAATAGAACACGTCTGCAGGACAATTTTGGCATATATAACAGCAACCTGCAAATAGATGAAATTAATAAAATAATGAAAAACATATGAAACTTTGTTTCTGACTCACTTCAACACTAAACTTAAATTAACTTTTAGGCTTAAATTTGCTTTCTGATTTATAGAGTATTTAAGGGAGAGAGATCTTTTCACTATTTATCATCAGCTTTCCAACTTCCCAGTCAAATTATATTAGCAAATTTCTGTTTTGCAAAGCATCTGCTGGCCTGATCACACAGTTCACACAATGCAAAAAAACTGTAGTAATTATCTGGATAATTCATGATGAACAGGGCATTTGCATAGTGTTCAGGATACTTCATTATCATTTTCATTACAATATAGGCAAATTACTTATTGGAAACCCAGATAAAGCATTTCACATTTATCAAGCAAAGCCACAAAGGCACTATGCAAATAGCTGAACCTTTTCTGCCACTTGTGGTATTTCAGTCAGTTCATCATTGAAAGCACCTTTCATTAAGCAAAGGAGTCTGACTGCAAAGGCCTAAAGCCAACAAAGCTCTTTTTACCCAGTCAATCACAAGAAAACAGATAGCACCCACATTATCTATTTTATTTATAACCGATTAGTCACTGAAAATCAAAAATAGGAGAAAATTTTGTTTTATCCATGGAAACAGTAAATCACTTTTATGTTTTTTTGTTTTTTTAAGGGAAGGAGTCTTTAGGCATCTGGTTCATCTTATCTGACTACTGACCTCCTGAATGGAGTTCAGCCTGGTAGAGTGAGAAGACATTTTTTCATACCATCCTGCACCCCTGCGAGCTCTGTGAGCTATTCTTTCTAGAGAGAATGGTGAGCCCTCAACCAGTCTTCCTGTGACTGTGAAGAGGAGAAGCACGAAGGCATCATGCCAGAAATATTTAGAGCTGCTAACAATCCCATCTCGGAGCTAACGTTATAAATACTTGATTAAATTCCAAAGGAATATTTATGAGTTTTTTTACCCCTGAGAAAGAAGTACAATTTCCAAAAATTTCTGTTGTTTAAAAAAAAAAAAAAAAAGAGGAGTTCCCTTCATGGCTCAGTGGTTAATGAACCCAACTAGGATCCACAAGGTTGCAGGTTCAAGCCCTGGCCTCCCTCAGTGGATTAAGGATCCGGCATTGCCACGAGGTATGGTGTAGGTTGCAGACTTGGCTCGGATCCCAAGTTGCTGTGGCTGTGGTGTAGGCTGGTGGCTGCAGCTCTGATTCAACTCTTAGCCTGGGAACCTCCATATGCCGGGGGTGCAAGCCCTAAAAATCAAAAAAAAAAGGAAAGAAAAAAAAACATATATACATATATACATATATATATATATATATATAGAGAGAGAGAGAGAGAGAGAGAGAGTTTGGGAAATTTATGTTTCTTTCTGTTTTTACAGAACTTTAGAATCTATGGTCCAAGAGGCACTGGGGCTCATCTCTCCAACCTTGAGCACTACATGAGCGCCATATACAAAATTTAAAGGCTTGGGCTGCAAAACTAGAGTGCTCGTTTAGTTGCCCTGGCTGAAGACCTCTCTGGTGGATCCTGACTCCTTTTATTGTGGCTATAACCTGCCCATTAATTAGGAACTGGAACAAGATCACTGTAAATATTGGAAAGCTCAGCAAACTGGTTTTCAAAGCATGTATTTCTGAGACTGATTAATTACGTGGGCAAACAGAGACTACCAAAGGTCACTAACACACAGCTCATTCCATATCCGGAATTCTATTTTTCTTTCCCAGAGTGTAATAAAGACCAATACAGGGAAAGACTCTAGACATTTATCATAAAAACTAATGTGGTAGACGGCTAATTTAGAATTGACAAATAGGAAGTTTTCCCCCAAAACTTTGGGAAACGTTGCTCTTTCTCGTTATTGTGTGTGCGCATCTGTGTGTGTATATGTGTTTTTTTTTAGGTAAAATTCATGTCACATAAAATAATCATTTTAAAGTGAATAATACATGATCATCTTTTTAGGTATTTTAAAGCCTAGACTGGCTACCATGTCATTCCAGTGATAGGAGTGAAAGCTGCAATCAATCAGAATTCTTTTGTAGTTTAGGTTTACTCTCAGTTCAGAGTGAACCTGATTTTTTTTCACTGAACTGACTAGCTTTAGACAAAACTGGATCAAATTGACTAGTTATTCAAGATGTGCTTATAAAACACTATAGTAACAGATCAACACAGAGGAAAAACAATCATCAGGTAGATTTTGTTCTTGTACATTTGGCTAAAGGATAACATTTGAACTTTTTAATCTACCAGTGTGCTGTCTTGAGAGACTGCTTCAGTAGTTACTCTGCTGAACCCTAAGACCGCCAATAAGAGAAGCTCTGTCTTCGTGGCCAGGATACCTGACCTCATCTCCACCACTGATCAGAGATTAGAACATGCCTTTGACACCACTGGATATAGCTTCTTAATTCCTGCCCAAGGAAGAGTTTTACTGTACACTTGACTCCTCCATCCTGAGAAGAGTGCCTGAGCGGTACACTGCAAAATTGGAAAACACACAAATCTGCTTATTGGAATCCCTCTCCTGCCTTGGTATGCTCTGGTGACCAGTGAATCTCTGTGCCTCCCCATAGACTATCCTGCCATTCCCAAGAGGACACCAAATCCTAAACCTTTCTCAGTTTTGATCAACCTACTGCCGTCCAGTACTGTATTGACTGCTTTTGACAATATAATAAATAACTCAGAACGATAAAGCCAAAGGTTGATGACAAATGACACCCCATATTACTGTTGAACTTCAGCCTAAAAGACACAAAGAAGGAACCAGTGAGAATGAGGCAAGAGACAGATGGGCTCCAGGATAGACATTTACCACCAGCCACCTAACTATACTTCAAGATAAAAAAAAAAAATAGGCACAAGGCAAATAACTGATACTTGTCTTCTGTGGACATAGTAAACAACAGCAATGGCAGGAGCAGAAAGGGGCTAAGCCCTGCTTGGGCAAAAGACCAAGAGATCACATACTTCTCATCCTCGGGGTCAGGGAAACCTCAACTACACATGCACAGAGAGACGCCCTCTGGGTCAGAAAAGGAGGGGATGCCAGACATAATAAGTCTAGATAAGTTTCCCACCATCCTTTCCTGTAGAATCCATCCTGGCCAAAAGATGCACACACAGATCTGGGAGGGCCCTGGGCCTGGCTGGGTGTGAAAGATAAAATCAAGATAGTGGGCCAAAGGAAAACAAAGACCCAGAAGAACTGTCCCATACAAGTGGTCTAAATCACCTCTCTGACCCGCTCCTCTTTGAGGGGGACACTTACATCCACCCTCCTCCTTTGGATGTGTATTACTGCTTTGTTTCTGCCTTAGATAAACAGACTACTTCTCTGTGTGCTCTCCCACATGTTGTACTGTGTTTCTTAAAATAAACTCTATACCTGTTTTCACAGTCTTTGCCTCTCTGAAACATTCTTGCTTTCAATAGGGGGCAAGAATCAGAGCGATTCTCTCTCTCTTTTTTTTTTTGGTCTTTTTAGGGCCACATGCACGGCATATGGAGGTTCGCAGGCCAGGGGTCCAATCAGAGCTGTTGCTACCAACCTACGCCACAGCCACAGCAATGCCAGATCTGAGCCGTGTCTGCAACCTACACCACAGCTCACGGTCAGGGACTGAACCCACAACCTGATGGTTCCTAGTCGGATTCGTTTCTGTTGTGCCATGATGGGAACTCCTGAGCAATTCTGCTTTTATCCTCTAACTAGTGTAGTGGCTAGGATTCCTGGTTTTCACCCAGGCTGCCCAGGTTCAATTCCTAAGCAGAGAATTAAGACCTCGCTTCAAGCCACCACTCACTGCCATCTCTATGAAATCAAGAAGACTCAAAGAACACAACTGGAGTTCCCGTCGTGGCTCAGAGGAAATGAATCCGACTAGGAACCATGAGGTTGAGGGTTCGATCCCTGGCCTTGCTCAGTGGGTTAAGGATCCGGCGTTGCCAGGAGCTGTGGTGTAGGTTGCAGATGTGGCTAGGATCTGGCGTTGCTATGGCTGTGGGGTAGGCCAGTGGCTACAGCTCCGATTAGACCCCTAGCCTGGGAACCTTCACATGCTGCGGGTGCGGCCCTAAAACGACAAAAGACCAAAAACAAAACAAAACAAAATCTCCTAGTATGGGAGTTCCCATGGTGGCTCAGTGGTTAATGAACCCAGTTACTATCCATGAGGACGAGGGTGCAGTCCTCGGCCTTGCTCAGTGGGTTAAGGACCTGGCATTGCTGTGAGCTGTGGCTTAGGTCGCAGATGCTACTTGGACCCTGCATTGCTGTGGCTGTAGCTCTGACTCGACCCCTACCCTGGGAAACTCCATATGCCAAGAGTGTGGCCCTAAAAAGACAAAAAAAAAAAAATTTCCTTCTGTGTATGCTGAAGAAGAGAATGGATTTTAAGCCCCTGGGTCTTTGCTCCTAAAACCACCAATGCAGGCTGTCACCCTGGAAAGTTGACCCTGAGAATGTGTTTGCTTTATGCTTAAGAAATGACAGATATTGGAAGTTCCCGTTGTGGCTCAGTGGTTAACGAATCCGACTAGGAACCACGAGGTTGCGGGTTCGATCCCTGGCCTTGCTCAGTGGGTTAAGGATCCGGCATTGCCGTGAGCTGTGGTGTAGGCTTCAGACGCGGCTCGGATCCCACGTTGCTGTGGCTGTGGCGAAGGCCAGCGGCTACAGCTCCTGTTAGACCACTAGCCTGGGAACGTCCATATGCCATGGGTGCGGCCCTAGATAAGGCAAAAAAGACAAAAAAAAAAAAAAAAAAAAAAAGAAATGACAGCTATTACTTCAAGGGTAGAGCTTTCACTCCAGGCTCACCCAAACAGCTTCTCAGTTTCCCACCCCCTGGGCTGCTGTCTCCACCATCAGGCACCTGCACTTTTTGCAAGCACCCAGATGAGTTTCAGCCACAATCAAGGTTGTCTCCCTCTCAAAAATTCTAGTTATCAGATGATCATCAAGGGCCAACTTACTTCTGAAGTTCTATGATATTCAAATGAAACTTTTCTCTCTCCACAATCATGAAAGAAAATCATATCCCACTGTCTGTTCTGTTTAGCCTCTTCTGAGACCCTAAGATTTTTAGGCAAAGACTTTTAGTACCAAACATAACATTCAGGTTTTAAATTTGATTTCATTTATCTCCTAATACTCACCGTTGATAAATGAGATGTTGAGGTCCCTGTGACTCCATCCCATTACTAAATGAATTGAAAGGCCTCAAAAATATCGCCTGCAGCCAAGCCATCAATAATGTAAAAACATGGTCTCCGTGGAGTGCAAAAGAGTTGTCTGTTTTGATAGGAACATCCTGTGTGGCCTTTGTGTGTGAGAAGGTGACTATTGAATTAAGAAACAGCATTGTCCCTATTGAGAAAAAGTCACTCTCCAAATGCGATCTTCATAACAAGAGTACGTCTGCCACCTAGTGTTCAAAGTCAGCATAACATTTGTCAGCCTTAAGAGAGAACCAGCTTGAACTGTTTCAGTTATACTTTAGTGAAGGTCAGTTCCGGAATGCTTGAGGGTAATAATGGGAAGTATTGTTTCTGGGTACAGCCTATAAAAACACAAATCCTTGCACTCATTACTCACTCGCTGAAGACTATGAAAATCAGTCTAAGTCACGATCCATCGGCCTGAGCTTCGTTCTTATTTAACTGGCCCCACAAAATTGGCAATCAGAAAAATACATTTGCAGAGCCGGACCTTGTAGTCAGATATGAGGTTTCTACATGCCTGTTTATAGCCTTGAGAAGTTTTGCTCCTCATTGGCTGGCGATAGTCAGTACAATTATAGTAACTGAAATTTCAACAAGAGTATGTAACGGTGAAGTAACAGTGCAGACTATTGTATTTTGATGTTGAAATTTACATTGCACAAAAAATTCACATCAACATATTCTCCTTTTTTTTTTTTTTTTGTCTTATCTAGGGCCGCACCCGCGGCATATGGAGGTTCCCAGGCCAGGGGTCTAACAGGAGCTGTAGCCGCCGGCCTTCGCCACAGCCACAGCAGCGCGGGATCCAAGCCGCCTCTGCAACCTACACCACAGCTCACGGCAACGCCGGATCCTTAATCCACTGAGCAAGGCCAGGGACCGAACCCGAGACTTCATAGTTCTTAGTCGGATTCGTTAACCACTGAGCCACGACGGGAACTCCACATCGAGATGTTCTGTCCCTAGGAAATGGCTGGGGCTCACAGCTCAGTGGACTAAATAGTCCTATCTCCCCAGGTGGTAGTGATAGACGCTGAATAAAATAAGCCTGAATTTACAGGATGGTATTAAGGAATAACTATTATATGCAGAGGTAAAAGTGCTCCTCAAGCAAAGATGCAAGTGTACCTTATGTTGTCTAATGCCCTTTCCCCAGCCAGAATAATTAAGTAGTAATGGACCACCAAGTAATGGATCCATAGAGAGGAACCTACGGGGACAACCAGCCCTTTCTTCCTCATGGCTCCACCTCTACGATGCAGTCTATCCTCCTTGCACTTTAAAGATGAAATATATACAACCCTCTAAGAACAAATAAAGGACTGACAGCTATCAGGGGAATTTATCCAGGCCCCACTGTGAGACTGACTGGCATCAATCGAACACATGCAATGTACCAGGCACTGGGCTTCACCTGCATCACTACTCAAGTGAGACAGAATCAACCGACACCAGAACCCACTTTCTTCCTGATACCCTGTGCCAACCACATTGGAAGAATGTAGGGGTCTTCCCTACATCCAGCGAATTCTCGCATTCCTTGTATCCTTGGTAGCATAAGCCACTAGGCTCTAGGAGCCAAAAGGGGAAAGTTTTTAAAGATGCCAGGACTGAATCCAGACAATGGGCAGCTAGCTCTAGAATATGGACCCTTTTTTTTTTCATGGACACACCTGTGGCATGTGGTCATTCCCCGGGGCCAGGAATTGAATACAAACTGCAACTATAACCTATGCTGTAGCTGCCGTAATGATGAATCATTTAACCAACTGTGCCAGCCTGGGGATTGAACCCGAAGTGACCAGAGCCGCTGCAGTCAGACTCTTAACCCACTGCACCACTGTGAGAACTCCTAGGATCTGGGCTCTTAAACACTGCAATACACAACCCTACATTCTCCCTTGACAGCTTATTCCCAGTTCAATTAAAAAAAAAAAAAGAGAGAGAGAGAGAGAGAACTATCTCAATGCGATGCCATTTAAACTTAAATCAGAAACTGAACAACTTCACCTTTCTTTTAAAAAAAAGAAAGAAAACCATTATAGAAATATCTAATTCTTTCCCGATGGCATAAATATTTCTGACAGCTGGTTCCTGAAAGCATGGCTCAGTGCCCCAAGAAAGAATGAAACTGCAGAACCATTCCTGGGCCACAAGCTCTGACATCAGCAGGCCCAGGATGGTTGTCATGGCCCTAACATTGGTTACCTCACGGTCTCAGAGCCTCAGTCCTCCTGGTTACACAACATGACCACTGTATAACAATGGAAGTTCCTTTCTACTAGGTTGGCCAATATCGGTAACAATGGGTCCACGTTATTTGCAAATATTTACAACATTTGCAAACACTGATAATGTGCCAAGTAATCTGAAACAAAAAATTTAAAGATAATCTAAATCAGTGAGTATTTTCTATGGTATTAAATTTCTTGCCTTGGGTTTTTCACTCAGGTGTGTTGGACTATTTCCCCCCGGCAGACAAAATGTATTTTTGGCTTATGAGAAAGCTTTAGGAAGACAGAGCTCCCAGGGTTGAAGTTCAAGCCCTGACCAATCATCAGAACTTCCTGATCAGGTTTTCAAAAATCCAAGTTCCCAGGCTCCATCTTGGAGCCTCTGAATCTGATTCTGCTGAGGCCCCCAAATTTGTAACTTCTTAAAACTTCAAATGATTCAGATGGTCAGCCCGATTTGACCTGGACCTCTGCTCTGGACAGCTAGGCGAGCCCTTTCTTTCTCTTCATTCCTACCCTGGCTCATTTAATAGGATTAATTTTACCCTAAATGTTAGGGGGAAATCTTCTGCCAGCCCTTTGTTCCCCTTCCCCTCGCTTCCTCCCACCTGAGAAGAGGAATGACGTGCCCGGATTGGGGAAGTTGAGGGAAGGTCGCTGAGTCTGTCTTCTGGGCTCTGGTTCTTGCTGTCTCCCAAGCCGCCCAAAGCAAGAGCACCTTCTCCCATCTGCTACTGCTGCCGTCTCTAAGTAGCCCTGCAGTGGCCCTGTCTTCAAGGCTCCTCCCTTGGTCCTCTGACTCTTGTCTATTTAAACTTAAAAGGCTATGAACAGGCTGTGACTCTCCAATTATCTGAATGTGGAAGTGTCTGCCTTACAAACCCAACACCCCTACATGCAAGTCCCAAGGTATAGACTTGAGTGTAGGTAGAAGGAGCTTCCTACAAAGACAACAAAAGAGATTTTGTGTTTTAATTAGCACCTGGTCCTTTTATCTCCTTCTCAACTTGCTCCTCCAGAAGTTAACTCAGACCACCTGGTCTCAAGCCAAAATATAGCCGAATATAGTCTCATGCTACATTTCATCATTAATCAAAAAGTGGGTACACAAGCCCTAAAGCAAACAAAAAGTTGGAGCCTGGAAGCAGGAAAGAAATTTGTGAAGGGTGCTCCTTTTCCAAACCTTGCCAATGGAATTGGGAAGTTCAGACTAGAGGATGGAGAATCCAGACCGAGGATTCACTGGAGAGAAATATAAAAATAAAGAAATCGTGGAGGACCAAACAAAAAAAAAGACTGTCTCCAATCATCTTTCCTTAGCAGAGGCAGATTCACCAGCATCTGGGGGTAAAGAGCTGATCCTCATAATTCTTATCTCCTCCCTTCCTTAACAGACAAACACACATTTTTAAGGCTCTGCCTATGGCTAGGTCATCTGAACCAGCAAAAGCCCATGCCTTGGGCATGTTATTTTGCTAAATGTGTTCCAGTGGTGAATTTTGTATGTAATTATTGCACAAAATATCAGTGGTAGATTTTCCAAAAGGATTGCTGGTTTAAAAAATACTCCAGAATCCTATTTCATATCAGCTTTCTTTATACAAACTCCATTACACAGTAGGTAGATATAGAAAAGTAGGGAGGTTTTTGTCATTTAAAAAAATGTGTCCAAAAAAAAAAATGTGTCCAGGTTTTTTTCCACTTTAAAGATAAATACTCTTTATGGAACCAGATAGAGTTCTTGCAGAGAAGTAAATGCACCTTTCAAAACTCTTCAACACAAATTGTGTTGGGAATGTATTTGTGAAGAGCTTCTGAATGTATTAGCACAGCAGCAATGAGGAAAAAAGAGAGCTTGAATCATTGCACCAGGAAACAACTCCGATGCGGAAAGTAGAACTAACAGCCTCCCAATGTTACAAATTATCTTCCATCAGAGTTTAACATGCAAACAATCAACATGCATCAGAACTTAACTTCACCCATTTGAAACTGCTCATAATTCACACAGTGGTTGGTTTTTTAAATTTTCCTGTCTATGGAAAGAAAAGGTTTATGAAGAAAATCAATGGTGTTGATAGCACAAATGGGAAAGTGATTCTTGAAAAATAAAAAGTGTTTCAAAACTTTTACAGAATTCTTTTGCAAAAAGGAATGCTCAAGTAACAAGCAAACACTTTTTGCCTCCTGACATGTGAACGTCCATATGCTGTTTTCAGAGAGAGAAGATAAGGGAGGTGTGGACATGCCATCAAGAGTGTCCCCCATCAGAGTCAGTGTGCTCCCACTCATTCTCATTTTTTTCCATGAGCCTCCTACTCACCAGCAGGGCTCATCTACAAGGAAAAATGACTTCCACACAGAGTAAAATTAACTGAACAATATGGAGATGGTCCTGGACTGGTGAGAACTGTACCCTGATTTGGTGTAGAGTCCTAGTCAAAACAAAAATGTTGTTCTAATGGAATCACTGAGGTTTTTATGTTTGTTTTGGCTTGTATGGTTTATTATTTTTCTTTCCTTTTCTTTTTTTGGCCATGCCCGTGGCTTGCTGAAGTTCCTGGGCCAGGGACTGAACCCGTGCCACAGCAGTGACGCCAGATGCTTAACCACTAGGCCACCAGGGATCTTCCAGACCTCAGTGTTTATCATGTTAGTGTGTGTGTGTGTAATATGCAACCATAATACCCTTAAACTTGTGGTTTCATAAACTTAGCTACTCATTAGAGTAAGCCTTCTAGGAGCTTTGAGTGCCAGCAAGCGCTTGGAAAATTTCAGCTGAATTCATTTACAATATTTTTTTCAAATGTGTTCAGTTTACATAGACATTTCTACCCAGTTCATCTACATTAGTGACATAGAGCTATAGTATTGCGTTCTGAAGAATTCACCTGATATGTGCGCTGTAAAATGCTTTCCAGTAGTGAGATGAATTATGACAGAACTCTTTTGCACTTTCCTTTAACTAAGAATTATTATATAATGTCCACCTTGCAGCTTGTATTTAGAAAAAAATGACCTTAATACATTATGTGCACACATAGAATATTTATCAAGGGCCACTAGAGATTCATTTCTGCCATTTTTTAATATGCCTCACATCAAAGGCATTGATATGCTTCAGTTATCCCACAGGATGACATCCTAAGCAAGATATTATTTAATCAGATGTTTGGAAATCAACCAACTTCACATAAAAGTGAGGGAAAGAAAACAGTAACTGGCAAAGAAAATGTATTTTCAGTTATAGGAATATTGATTTGCTCATATGAATGAAAATCTGATTTATGTTACCAATTGAAATGTATCATTTGGACCCTTCGGGTCTATTTTGCACTATAATTTCAAGCATTTGAAAGTTAAATTCTTCGAACAAGTTTCAAGTTTATTCCTATTGCAATAAAAATTTATTACTCTGTGTGATTGTCCAACTTTAGCACAAAAATGCCTTTATAAGACAGCAGGAAATATGATTACCTCTTTGATATCCTTTTAATCAAAAAATGGACTAAAATCCATAAGGAATATTTAGTCACCTCTGGAGGGAGGAAAATTTAACTAACTTGCTATTTTCTTATGAAAGTGTCAAAAAAAGAAATCCTTCTAAATAACTTATGCTGTTTGTTTTATCTTTCATCCTAGAGAAAAAGCCAACAGTTGAGTGATGGTGACCAGAAAAAATATATCGTATCCTTATGCTTTTTTCATGACTCATGTGAAAAGGAATCAAAGAAAAGAAAAAATCCTTATCCTAAAATCCCAAGAAATAAAATCTCAACTATCCCAATAGTACTATAAGTGAAAGGAACTCTTTGGAATGTTAAACATAGAAGGAAGTACAGTTGGACCTCTGTATTCACAGATTCCACATCCATGGATTCAGCCAACCTGGGGATCAAAACTATTAAGAAAAAAAAAATTCTAGGAAGTTCCAAAAAGCAAACTTGAATTTGCCACATACCAGCCACTATTTACATAGCTTTTACATTGTATTTACAACCATTTACATTATATTTATGTTACTTACATTATATGAGGTATTACAAGTAATCTGGAGATGATTATAGTATAAGCGGAGAGTATGCAGAGGTTATATGCAAATACTGCACCATTTTATATAAGTCCCATTTTATATAAGACCCTAGAATACATAGTCCCATTTTATATAAGACCCTAGAATGTCTTCTTTTATTTACAGTTTCTCTTTCCTCATAGTTTAGTAGTTCTTTATATTATATAGCCCTGTTTATTTTGTATTTTCTGTCTCCTAATTGGATACAGACTGATAGACTCTGCCAGATGCCTCCAAACCCTCATCCTCTCCCATTATTGTAACTATTGTAATAATTGTAACTTTTGTCATCAAGGAGTTCCCGACATAGCACAGTGAGTTAAGAATCTGACTGCAGGAGAACTCACTGTGGATCAGCAGGTTATGAATCTGACTAGTATCCATGAAGACGTGGATTCAATCCCTGGCCACACTCAGTGGGTTAACAGTGAGGCGTTGCTGTGGTTATGGCATAGGCCAGCGGCTGCACCTCCGATTTGACCCCTAGCCTGGGAAATCCATATGCTGCAGGTTCGCACCTAAAAAAAAAAAAAAAAAATCTAAGTGCAGTAGCTCAGGTAGCTTCTGAGGTACACGTTGGATTCCTGGCCCAAAGCAGTGGGTTAAAGGATCCAGCGTTGACATTGCGGCAGTATAGGTCACAGCTGCAGCTATAATTCAATCCCTGGCCAGGGAAATTCCATATGCTACTTGTGCAGCCATTAAAAACAAATTATTGTCATCATCGTTACAAAAATTACCATTTTGTTGTTTACTTTGATGTCTGTACACAGCAGACACTCTAGAAATATATTTCAGTCACTTAATCTTCCCTACAGGTGTTCCTGTCATGGAGCAGTGGAAAAGAATCCGACTAGGAACCATGAGGATTCAGGTTCGATCCCTGTTCTCACTCAGTGGGTTAAGGATCCGGTGTCGCCATGAGCTGTGGTGTAGGTCACAGACGTGGCTCAGATCCCACATTGTGTGGTGTACGCCGGCAGCTGCAGCTCTGAATAGATCCCTAGTCTGGGAACGTCCATATGCCAAGGGTGTAGCACTAAAAAAAAAAAAGAGGGCCAAAAAAAATCTTCCCCCCAACTTTATGACGTAGATGTGCTGGAGGAGGTCACTGAGAGGGTGTGACTGCAGGCTGGCCCTTGAGCCGGACCTGAGCGATGGGAGGCTCCTCACCCCTTCCCCTGTCTTGGAATGTACTTCCCACTATGCCCACACTAGCAGCCGAGTCAAGGACACAGCCTTGAGAGAATAAGGTGTTGCTGGGACCATCTGGACAGTACACATGACTGGCCCCTTAAGGCCCCTGTGTAACTTCTAGGGTTCTGCTGGGCAGGTACTCATCATGTGGTCCCCCAAGAAAAGGTTCATGTGTAAGTTTTCTGGCCTATTAAACATGCCAGCTACCACTCTGTAGTGTGATCTGCCTCTTTCCTCAGTCTCTACCTACTCTCCGCGTATGGGGACCAGTTTTGAATTTCACTGAGAGAACTCCTAAGTTGCAAACCAACAAGATATTATTATTATTATACCCATGTTCAGGCAGATATGAAGCAGAAGAAGGTTCAGTGATTTGTGCAGGATCACGCAGCCAGGAAATGATGGAACCAAGAGCAGTTGTGTCTGTGAGCAGATTGAAACCAACCTCCCTTTATCTCCCAGCTATCTGCTTCTAGACCCCTCCCCTCATTGTATTTCTGGTATTGTTTTCCATCATCCCTATTAACAGCCAGAGGCAGCCTGACCCATCCTTTTCTTTATAAAAGGCATAACCATCAAATGCTACAGTCACAGAAAATTTCCAGCCACTTCTTGAACTAACAGACACACAGTTACAGGACGTGACAGTGCCCCACTCCACAGTAACCACCTCACTTTTTTTTTTTTTGCCTTATCTAGGGCCGCACTCGTGGCATATGGAGGTTCCCAGGCTAGGGGTCTAACAGGAACTGTAGCTGCCGGCCTTCGCCACAGCCACAGCAACATGGGATCTGAGCTGCGTCTGCAACCTTCACCACAGCTCATGGCAACGCCGGATCCTTAACCCACTGAGCAAGGTCAGGGATCGAACCTGCAACCTCATGGTTCCTAGTCGGATTCGTTAACCACTGAGCCACGACAGGAACTCCCACAGTCATGACTTGAAACTGATGTTGCTGAATGGTAGAGAAGAAGCGGGTAAAAGGAAAGCCTCCTGCCCAGAGGCTTGCTAAGATGTTATTTTTACAAATAACCTCTGGAAGTCCCCATTGTGGTTCAGCAGGTTAAGAAACCAACTAGTATCCATGATGATTTGGGTTCGATCCCCGGCCTCCCTCAGTGGGTTAAAGGATCCCACAATGCTGTGGCCGTGGCATAGGCTGGCAGCTGCAGCTCCAATTTGACCCCTAGCCTGGGAACTTCCATATGCCGCAGGCGCGGCCCTAAAAACAAAAAGATAAAAATAACGACCTCTATCTATAGACAAAAACATGTTCATCCATTAAGACAGCTGACTCATCGTCTCTATTCCAGTCTCTGGATGGGGTTCAAAAGAGCAGGTAGAGAAAATGTGATTCTATCAGAGAGCCTCAGACCTTTCTGTTACCCTGTGATGTTTTGGCTACTGATTATCACCATCAGTGCTCAAGATAACCAGGGGATACTACTCCTTTTCTCTGTTAAAGCTCCCAGGAGGCTTCCTTTCAAACTAGAGAGCCCTGGAAAGTATATGCCCCCAAAGTATCCTCTCCAGCAGTTCATTTTCAAAAGAGAATTGAATCTGTTACCGTTTGGAGACACACCCTGGCTTAAGTTGAGTTCTGGCGCGGCCTTCCCCCACCGACAGGCACACACTGGTGGAAGGCGAGGTCGGCTCCTGAGTAGGTGCCTAGGATGGAGGAAGGCAGGCCAGGGCAAGCGCAGATAAGGACCATCTGCCAAAGCAACTCTCCGGTCCCAAATAGGAAAGTCCTAGGAGAGTTTCCCAGCCCATGGGGAGAACATAAGCTTAGCAAACATCCGAGCCCCTGGTGAATAGAAGATATATAATAAAGTTATTTTTCAACATTATCATATCTTGTTTGCCAATAGTACCGTGCATTAGGCAGGTCAGGTTAAGCTAGTCCCATTTTTCATGAAACTGCAACGTGGAGCAAAGTAATAAAAGGAGCTAGGATGAAAATGAATAAGACCAAAAAAGTATAAACATATCTATTCAAATAAAATCGTCACATCATGAAACCATACACTTGTTGAAAAAAGACAAACCATAAGCCTGCTGGACGGCCTTGGTAGCCCTCTCCTGTCCGCCTTTTCACCGTCTGCCCTTTGGACGGTCTGGCAGAGTGAACGCGGCTGGAGGAAGCTGGCTCAGCTGAAGCCCTTCAAGGTAAATTGTTCCTAGAGCGCTGGTATGTGAGCTCCCTAAACTACTGACCCCTGAGCTCCAGACACTCCCTTTTTCCAGTAAAGCCATCTCTTGCCACCTGAAAACTCTCTGGGTGCATAATCAGCCAAGTGTTTCCTGCTCCCCTCCCTTGTGGTCTTAGATCCTTCGGGCTGCTATCACAAAATACCAGATTGGGTAGTTTATAAACAGAAACTTACTTCCCACGGCTCTGGAGGCTGTTTGAGATTAACGTGCCGGCACAATCAGTCTGGTGAAGCCCCTCTTCCAGGCTTCCGACTGCTGACTTCTCGCCACGTCCTCACATAGTGAAAGGGCAGAGATAGTGAAGCCTCTTTTATAGCGGTTCTAATCCCATTCAGGAGGTCTCAGCCCTTAGGACTTAATTATCCCTGAAAGGCTCCACCTCCTAAAGCCATCACATTGGGAATTAGGTTTTCAACTTAGAAACTTCAGAGGGACACAAATATTAGGACCACAGCATTCTCCATACGTATGTAAAGAGGTGCCATAGCAGGATTCTTCCCATGGACCACTCTCCACAGTTCACCCATGACTGCCTAAACTAAGCACCTACCTTTTAAATCTCCCCCAATAAGCCTCACTTTACACTTACTCCTTATGCCACCAGAGGCATTTGTCCCTGCCCTATGGCCTGACCCTTATATGACAAAATTCCCGAAGTAGTGTCTCCTTGCTTTAGAGTAGGTTTTATTCCAAATAAAGTCAGCCTGAAGAGGGCAAAGCAGTGGAAAGGAAAAGTCAGTCTTTGGAGTGAAATTTATCTTGGGATTGGGTCCTGGTCTGGCTGCATGGATGGACTGTGCATCCTCAGGCCATTTATACAACTTATCTTAAGTAAACTGGGGTTAATAATGCCTATTTCTTATATTTTAAGGAGTTTTAGCAAAACGTAGTAAAAGTTCATTTCCCTTCCAGTTTCCTTTCTTCTGCTTCTAACCTTGAGCCTCTTTCTATCTAAACTTATTAGACAATTTCAACTGAAGTTTGGACATTTGCAGAAGTCATTTTCATACAACGAAGCTTTATCACTATTGAATTACAAAGAAAAAAAATGCCAGAGATGTTGAAGGCAATTCATAAGACCATTTCTCAAAATATACTGAGCAATAGCAGTAACATTTACTGAAAGATGTGTAAAGATCTCAAGATGACGACTTTGGAAATAATAACAAACG
This sequence comes from Catagonus wagneri, assembly GCA_004024745.2. NCBI lineage: Eukaryota > Metazoa > Chordata > Mammalia > Artiodactyla > Tayassuidae > Catagonus > Catagonus wagneri. Next base: position 12,763,851 of record PVHT020003785.1, read on the forward strand.
TCCTGTGAGTTCTGGCCTTTGAAATAAAACTAGTTAGATGTTGGGCAGCTGTTGGTCATACCATTGTTAAGTAATTGCTCTCTTGAAGAAATGGCTGCACTGTGCCAAGTTCAACAATGAATGAGATCCAGTCTTAGTTTTCGTACCTAATTGATAGGTATGTTTTGAGAATTAAAGTTAAAAAATGGCACATGTGGAACATTTTCTAACCAAGTATATAGGAGAAGTAATAGCAATCTTTTAGTCACAAATGACAAACTTAACTGGTTTAAATTAAAAAGGGAGGGGGGAGTTCCCTTCATGGCTCAGTAGTTAATGAACCCGACTAGAAAACATGAGGATGTGGGTTCAGTCCCTGGCCTTGCTCAGTGAGTTAAGGATCCAGCATTGCCATGAGCTGTGGTGTAGGTTGCAGACACAGCTTGGATCCTGCCTTGCTGTGGCTGTGGCATAGGCCAGTGGCTGCAGCTCCGATTCAACCCCTAGCCTGGGAAAAGCAAAAAAAAGGGGCGGTGGGGAGGAGGAGAGTTACTGGCTCAAGCACTTAGAGTCTAGAATATTTAACCTCAGGAATGGCTAGATCAAAATGCTCAAGGGATGTTATAATCTGTTGCAGCGTATGTGTGTGTGTGTGTGTGTGTGTGTGTGTGTGTGTGTGTGTGTGTGAGAGAGAGAGAGAGAGAGAGAGAGAGAGAGAGAGAGAGATAACCCCATGCCAGTATTTCCCCTATGCTGACATCTCTTTCAGACAGATCCTCGTTTGTGCCAGTAAGAACCTCAGATTCATATCCTCACAGTTTTAGCTTCTATTTCCTGTTATTTACAACACAAGTCCCAGATTGCAATTTATTAGTCTGGTATGGACCATGTGACCATCCGGGAACCAATCACTGAAGCACACTAGATGGAATGCTATGATTGGTGAGGCAAGCCTCACATGCCCTTCCCTGAAGTTGGGGAACTAGTGTCAGCCTCACCTAATCTCAAGGACAAAAATAGGAAAACTGAGGTGGTGTTTCCTAAAGAATGGGAAGTGTATGGTAGACATGCAAAAAAACTATAGAGTGCATTAGCTAAGATTACATTAGAATGTGAGAGCCAAAATAACTCAAAATCATACTGTTTTAAACAAAAACAGAAGCTTATTTCTCTCTCACAGTCAAGAAACCCAAAGGTAGTCAGATCAAAACTGCAATCAGAGGTCAGGCTCAATGGTCCCTATAGCATTTCTATTCTAAAGATCACCTGGAGTTCCCATCGTGGCTCAGTGGGTTAAGAAACCAACTAGCAACCATGAGGATGTGGATTTGATCCCTGGCCTTGATCAGTTGGTTAAAGATCCGGCATTGCCGCAAGCTGTGGGGTAGGTTACAGATGTGTCTCAGATCTTGCATTGCTGTGGCTGTGGTGCAGGCCAGCAACTGCAGCTCTGATTCGACCCCTGGTCTGGGAACATCTGTATGCCACAGGTGTGGTCCTAAATAAATACATAAAGATCACCTCATGCCCAAAATAAACACTACAGCTCCAGCTATTAGATCGTCATCTGTCCAACAAATAAAAGGAAGTATATAAGAAGGCAGATCCCCCTTCTTTTAAACATTACTTTCAGATATATCCCAATAGGTAGAACAAAATCATTTGGCCATATCTAGCTACAAAGGAAGCTGGAAAATCTGGTTTTTATTCTGAGAACCCATAAACTAAACCAAAAATTTGGGTTTAAAATCTGGTGTTTTATACGAGAAAGTGAATAATACTAGAGGAAAACTGTAAGTTTTTAACACAGAGATTTAAATAATTACTTTTTATGCAATACAATCTAGTAAGTACTAATAAGACAAAATAACAGAATGATGTACATGGCTTTACATTTCTGTAACGCTAGGCAGCTATAATTCAGATTGGTCTCCTGCCAAATTAGGGAATCATTGATCCAGAAAAACACTACATAATGATAGAAGTCAAACTGTGGCAGCCAGAGAATTAAAGCACATCGCTTTAGTTCACCAAAGACATAGTTTTGAGAGTGATAAGGAGATACATTGGGAGTTTATCATTTCAGATCTTCAGATCATGTCACAGTCACAAGCAGGTTATATGACAACGCTGAAAATAATACTATTATGTAAATATTTTCCTTGTTCAATTATTAAGGAATCAGAATCAAAGCGAAGACAACAGAGTAAGAAGAGTATTCTGAAGAATAAAATGAAGAACCTGTTTCAAAGATTCTCACCATCATGGATCCAGCTTACATTTCCAAACTCCCCGCCCAGAGATACACAGCAACGCCAGCACTAAGCTAACTATTCATTCATTCTGTACAGTCTCCACATCCTCAGCTGAGTCTTCTAGTGATGTTAGGCACTCTGACTAAAACTCCCTGAAAATGGAGTTCCCATTGTGGCTCAGTGGTTAACGAATCCGCGACTAGCATCCATGAGGATATGGTTTGATCCCTGGCCCCGCTCAGTGGATTAAGGATCCGGCATTGCCATGAGCTGTGGTGTAGGTCGCAGACGCTGTTCAGATCCTGCGTCCCTGTGGCTGTGGTGTAGGCCAGCAGCTACAGCTCCTATTCGACTCCTAGCCTGGGAACCTCCACATGCAGCAGGTGCAGCCCTAAAAAGACCAAAAAAAAAAAAAATTCTCCTTGAAAATATTCCTTCTTGTCAAAACTCCATCTTTCCTTTTACAGTTGCAAAATCATTAAAGAAGAATGGATGAGCATAGCAGGAGATATGGGCATAATAACTAAAATTAAATTCTCTCAAAATAAGAATAAACTTGGAGTTCCCTTCATGGCTCAGTGGTTAACGAATCCGACTAAGAACCATGAGGTTGCGGGTTCGATCCCTGGCCTTGCTCATTGGGTTAAGGATCCGGCGTTGCCATGAGCTGTGGTGAAGGTTGCAGACGCGGCTCGGATCCCGCGTTGTTGTGGCTGTGGTGTAGGCCGGCAGCTACAGCTCCTGTTAAGACTCCTAGCCTGGGAACCTCCATATGCCGCGGGTGCGGCTCTACATAAAGGCAAAAAGACAAAAAAAAAAAAAAAAGAATAAACTTCAAATGCCTAAATCATTGAAAAAAATCCAATCAGGCCAAGATAAAAATACAATCAACTTTTGTACATTTGGGGGGGGGCGGTTTAGGGCCACACCTGTGGCATATGAAAGTTCCCAGGCTAGGGTTGAATTGGAGCTGCTACTGCCGGCCTACCCCACAGCCACAGCAATGCCAGATCTGAGCCATGTCTGTAACCTACACCATAGCTCTCGGCAAAGCCAGATTCTTAACCCACTGAGCAAGGTCAGGGATCGAACCTTCATTCTCCTGGATACTAGTCAGGTTCTTAATCTACTGAGCCACAATGGGAACTCCCAACTTTTGTAATTTTTTGACAAGGACCAAAACAAGCAAAAGATGCTCATCAAAACAATTGCAAAAAACATTATTCTAAGAAAAATAACTATAATTCTAAAATTATATTATAGATTTGTGACATTATCCTCTCAGAAATTGATACCACAAGCAGACAGGAATAAGTGATGATATTGAAGACATGAACAGTTAATGTTGAACTAGATTTATCAAATGTGGAGTTCTCGTCTTGACTCAGCGGAAACAAATCCAACTAGGAAACATGAGGTTGCGGGTTCCATCCCTGGCCTCTCTCAGTGGGTTAAGGATCCAGCGTTGCCGTGAGCTGTGGTGTAGGTTGCAGACGCGGCTCGGATCCCGTGTTGCTGTGGCTCTGGTGTAGGCCAGCAGCTGTAGCTCCTGTTAGACCCCTAGCCTGGGAACCTCCACATGCTGCAAGTGCAGCCCTAAAATGACAAAAAGACAAAAAAAATGATTTATCAAATATATTAAATGTATTAAATGTTGGGATACACACACACAGCCAATGAAGAATATACACTTTTGCGATACACATGCAACATTTATAAAAGTAAACTATTTTAGGCCTTTGAAATAATAAATTACAAAGGTTTAATGTAAAATTCAGACTACTCCAATCAATTGCAATAAAACTAGAAATTAATGCCAAAAATATAGCTATTAAGACATTCTAAATGTTTAGGAACTAAATAATGTATGACCAAGCAACACATGGGGCTAAAAAAAGCCCTAAAGGAAAGGAAACTCTACTTTGAACTAAATGCAGATGAGACACCGCTCATGCAAAAAATTGTTTGACATAGCTAAGGCAGTACTTAAAAGGAAATTGATTGTACTACATGTACTGGTTAGGAATTAAGAAGGTTAAAAATAGAAATTTTTATTATTCCTTTTCTTCTTGTATCTTTAGATGTGGTTTCTTACACTTTTCCAATTCACTGAGTTAAGTGCTGTGCTTGAACGACTACTAAGTATATGAAAAAAGATGCCTCATTAATGTTCAGAGATAAGCAAATGAAAATAATGAGATAGGAGGCTGGTTTGTTGGGAGTCTGCATGGTCTATATTTGGATTTCAGCCATCAGAAAAAGAAGTAAGAAAATGGAGGGGAAAAGGACATTTAAAAGCACATGGCCTGAAAGCTCCATTTAAAAAAGCACATGGCATGAAAGTTGCACAAGTGACAGCAGTTCACAACCCACATACCAGAACTTGGTCACATGACGACACATGACACCTCAGAGCTCTCTGAAGTTCTGAGATATGTATACTGGGATTTCCATTGCTATTGAAGGAGCACAGAATGGATTCATAGTAGAGAGCTGGCAAACTCTGTCACAAGTAACACACTTAAGTGAGTTTTTAAACTCTTGGACTTCTTTGAGGGATCCAGCTCCCTTGCAGTGTCCTCAGATAATTCATTTAGTTATAAAAAAAGGAAATCCTTTGCTGCTCATATTTGAATTTCTCAAACAGGCCAAAAGCAGCTTGGAAAATTAAAAAAAAAAAAGGTATGGCTGCAAACCATCCTTTAGAAAACTTTTAACTTTATTTAATACAGCATTTACTTACTTGGAGATTTTTAAACATGTGTTTTATGGAGCATTTGAATTGATGCTATCAGTGATCTTATAAAGCAGAACTGATAGCTCAAACCCTTGGGACTGATATCCATCAACTACATATTGTTAAAATACGTAGTTGCATTTCTGTTTATGATATTCCATGATTTACTAATTTTTTTCCTTTCAATTCTTTTCACACACACCCAAAAAAGCTATAAAACTCCCTGCACGCTGTAACAAGAATTTTTAATGCCTCTTTTGTATCAAGAACACAGTGCTTGGAAAGTGGATGGGCATGTGACAAATTAATTAATTGGTTAATCGAATATAGAGCAGAATATTTTCTGTGGATAAGTGAGTCTCCCTAATTGATTTGAAATGCTGTAATTTCTTCTCACAAACCCCTGTGTGCTTTTGCCAAGACGCAGGATGGCTCTGGCTTATCAATTTATAAAAGCTTTATTTCTTTATACAGAAACATTTTAGTCTCCAACTTTCAAGGCAAATTCTTAAGATTTTGTCACACACTGAAAGAATCAAGAGACCTATCAACACCTATGACTCATGATAGACAGAAAGGAATAGGAAAATGAGAATGAATGGAGAGAAAAACAAAAAACAAGATACAATGGGGTTGTGATACAAAGCAAAGAACTGTTACTCTAGTACAGAAGGCCTGTACTAGAGTTCAAGGTCATTGTGATCAGGTCAAAGTTTAGCAGGCACAAGACCCTCATCCCACTGACTGAACAAGGATGAAATATCACTTTCTATTCTACCTCTTCTCTGCTGTCCCCCATACCGCTTAAGGAAATATAGATACACAGTAAAATCAATCTGAAGTTTATATTTGTTCAGAAAAAAAGTGCGTAAAAGGGAGAAGAATGCAGGAAGTGTCAACATTATCTCTTTACTGGGGCGCCACAGGCTGCCTGCTAGAGTCAGTGCCCACTACCAGGTAAGGAATCCATTATCTTGTAGGGATAGATCTAAGTGCAGCCAGTGGAAATCAGCTTCTTTCATGTGACATATACATTTTCTTGCGTCCCACATTATGAAATGTGTCTGCGCACAGGCATTTCCCTTTTGTGAAACCCTCCAGCCCTGTTGGTGGGAATGTAAATTGGTACAACCACTACGGAAAACAGTATGAAGTTACCTCAGAAAACTACATATAGAACTATTGTATGACCCAGCAATCCCACTCTTGGGCATATATCCAGGCAAAATTTTCCTTGAAAAAGACACAAGCACCCTTATGTTCATTACAGCACTATTCACAATAACCAAGACAAAGAAATAACCTAAATGTCCATCGATGGATGAATTGATTAAGAAGATGTGGTATATATACACAATGGAATGCTACTCAGCCATAAAAAAAAAATAATGCCATTTGTAACAAAATGCATGGAACTAGAGACTCTCATACTAAGTGAAGTAAGTCAGAAAGAGAAAGACAAATACCATATGATATCGCTTACATCTGGAATCTAATATATAGCACAAGTGAATCTTTCCACAGAAAAGAAAATCATGGACATGGAGAACAGACTTGTGGTTGCCAAGGGGGAGGGGGAGGGGATTTAGGGGTTCATAGATGCAAAGTACTGCCTTTGGAGTGGATAAGCAATGAGATCCTGCTTTATAGCACAGGGAACTATATCTAGTTACTTGGTTAGAGTGTGATAATGTGAGAAAAAAGAGTGTATGTGTGTATGCATGACTGGGTCACCTTGTTGTGCAGGAGAAAATTGATGGAACACTGTAAACCAGCTATAATGGTAAAAAATAAAAATCATCAAAAAAATAGAAATGTAAAAAAAAATTTTTAGGGAAAATACTATATCATGGTGGTTAAGAGCACAGGTACTATTGCTAAACTGCCTGAGTACAAACCTCCCCTATGACACTTACTGTGTGACCTTAGCCAAGGTCCTTTACGTATTTTCTCCTCAGTTTCCTCATCTATAAAATTGTAATAATAATATCTTTATCCCTTAGGAGTTTTGGTAATAATTAAAATGAGTCAACATATGTAAGTGCTTAGAACAGCTAGCATATAATAACTGTTATGTAAGTCTTAGCTATGACTGCATGCTACATTAAGCTACCATTAGGATACAATCCACATAGGCTCTAACTAGCAATTGTTCCGCTGAGTGTTAGCTAGACTCAGCCCTTTTCTGACACTCAGGCTCCATTAATGTTTCATAGCTCTGTCCCCTGTCCTCTTCTAGCACAAGCTGAATAATACATGCATACCATATATTAAGAACACAATAAACTATTATTTTACTATTAGCGTTATTTTCTTAGAGTGGTGTTTGAGAGATCCGGCTAAGCCTGTGACTGTCCAGGAAATCTGATCATACCAGTCCCATAGGTAGAGCTAGAAAACAAAGTATGTGAAATAGGAGTCTCGGGTGCTGTCCTTGGTTCTGAAAACACCACTACTCAGCAGGGCAAGGTTGTTTTGAAAACTCGGGAAACTGGTGATTCTTGGTCCAACCTTTTCTGAGAATTTTGATGCAAGTGAAGGCAGAAGTGAAGGTAAATGTACACCATACACACGGAGGGAGGGAGGAAGAGGGTGACGGTGAAGGAGGGAGAGAGAAGCATAGCTCCTGAGATTTTGCCAGGATGATACATGGGAAAAAACTGTCCTTGATATTGTTCTCAAATTATATGGCTTGCTATCATCAAGAGAGAAACAAACAAATTTTCTTATTTTTGCAGAGAATTGTGGATGTGTGTTTTGGGGGAAATTTATATATTTCTTTCCTCAAGCTATCATTGTTGGATTTCCTTACCATAGCAGCTAATCATACCAGTATTACCCTAAAATGACAAGACAAAAAAAAAAAAAAGAATATATATTAGATGTTATTATTTCACTATTACTCAATTACTATCTAATTACATAACTGAAATTATTGTTTCTCTGAATAATTTTTCTGTAATAAACCACAGTTTTCTAGTAATGCTCTCAGAATTATGTGCAATTCACCATATGAATCTTACATGCTTGATCACAATTAATTTAATGAATCTTGAGACACTGAATGAAGTCAAGTAATGGTGTCACTGGCAAAGACTCATACTATGAAGTTGAGGCAGGATTCTGCTCAGTTAACCACGGCCTTCAATCTTATCACTGTGAGTGATGTACTTATTGACACTGATAGGGAAGAATCCAGAGGGAAATAGTCATGGAAATTTACCGTCTTTTACAGACTTTGCTGGGAATTTTTGCAATATTTTGCAACTTGATGTTCACTTTTAAAAATAAAGATTTTCAAATATAAATACATACTCAAGAAAAAAAATAAAACCAAACGGAAAAATTTACTCATTTTCCAATACCCAAAGATAGCCACTCTTTCTATTTTTTGCTTATTTCTCCAGTCTTTTCTTTATAAAGTTAATTTCATAAAGAAGGGGAGCAAGTGGTCCCCCACCCCTGCTCCAAACAAAATTGTTAAGCATTTATCAGCTAAACATTTTGAGGCTCCAAGTATACTCTGATTTGAAGAATATCATTAATTTTTAATTAAATTTTTAAAATGTATCTAGTGTTTTAGATAACTTTGTAGATATTTTCAAGTTGAGTTTCAATTATAAACCATGAATATTTGTAGCTTATTTAGTGATCTCGCAGAAAAAAAAAGAACAAGGAAACGTGAACCTGAGGGTTTCAGGAACTCAAGATATCAACTTGCTATCTACTTAAACACCACTAGGTGGTACTAGGTGATTTTTCTTTTAGACCAAGATGCTGTGTGTGTGTTTGTGTGTGTGTGTGTGTGTGTGCGCGCACGCGCGTCTGCATGTTGTTCTCTCTGTCTTGCTAAGAACAGTGAAAAAAGTGCAAATGCACTTGAGGGAAATTTGCGGGGTGATGGAAAACTGGATTGTGGTAATGGCTGACAAATTTAAACAAATTTAAATCACAAATCTACTAAAGGGTAAGAACAGTGAAAAAAGTGCAAATGCACTTGAGGGAAATTTGCGGGGTGATGGAAAACTGGATTGTGGTAATGGCTGACAAATTTAAACAAATTTAAATCACAAATCTACTAAAAGGTAAGAACAGTGAAAAAAAGTGCAAATGCACTTGAGGGAAATTTGCGGGGTGATGGAAAACTGGATTGTGGTAATGGCTGACAAATTTAAACAAATTTAAATCACAAATCTACTAAAAGGTCTTACCTCAATAAAGTGGTAAAACAGAAAAAAAGCCAAAGTAAACATTTCCATAAATAGCTTATCTTGAGAGCATTCATATATTTTGTTTATATAGTCATAAGAAAGTTCTCTGCTTAGCTACAAGTTAAAATTTTTAACTCATTTATCTAACCTGACCCAATACATTTAAGTATATTTTTAAACTCTCTTTTCATGAGTTATGTTATACTCTCAAATAGAAACAATCCAGTATTTATTTATGGCCCTTTAACTTCTTCTTTAACATTCAGAGTATCTCCATAGTGCCCATAATGGACTTGAAGGCATTATACTGGGTGAAATAAGTGAGAGAAAACAAATACCACCTGATTCACTTATAAGTGGAAACTTAAAAAAAAAAAAAAAAAGAACTCACAGATACAGAGAACAGATTAAGAGTGGTGGCTGTCAGAGGCGGGGAGTCAAAGGGTGCAAAATGAGTGAAGGGGGTCAAAAAGTACAAAATCCCAGTCATAAAATAGGGCATTCATGGGGCTATAATGTATTGCATGGAGACTATAGTTAACAATGCTATGTGCTTTGGATACTTGAAGTATTATTGCATACTTAAAACTTACTGAGAGTAAATCTTAAAAAGTTCTCATCATACACACAAAAAAAATTATAATTATGTGTGGTGAGGGATATTGACGTATTGTGATGATCATGTCACAATATGTGCATATATCAAATCATTATGCTATACACCTAAAACAGGAGGGGTGTGAGGGAGAGAGTATTAGTGAAGTTTTTCAGAGTTTTATCTAAATTTTTTAGCAGAATGAAGTTATGTTTGTCTCGTGGGACTTTTCTAAATTTTATTAATAAAAGATAAATGATGTGCTCTAAAATGTTGAGGGAAAGATGACTGGTGAAGAGGAGAAGGAGGGGCCTCCATCAGGCTGGACCCGTATCTTAGCTCTAACACTTACGAATGGCATTACACTGGATGCGGTTAGTTAACAAGACTGAGCTTCAGTTTCCTCATCTGTAAAATGGACAATAGTGGCCTCATGTACTGACTTTGTGCATCTGCCTCCCTGGGAACTTGTGCACACTTGAGGGAAGGCCATGCCCGCTTCTGTTGCACCCACCAGGCCTGGCCACAACAGGGAGGTGATCCCTTATAGAACTTACAGTATGGCTCTGAGTGTCTCATAAACCTTTTAGTCTCACCTCAGATTTGGGTCCCTCAGAAAGATTCTCTCTAAAGACTCTTTTGCCATTCTCTTTTCTCTTCTGCACTCCTCATTTTCACAAACAGGACACAATGGAGATAAGAAGTGTATTGCAAGAGGCTAAAAATAGCTGCAATGATGCTGAAATTGCACATTTTTATACATGTTTATATCTTCATTTTAAGGTAGAACTTTTACAGATTATAGAAATGAACTAATTTTTCTATTTTTATTCAGTTTTTAAGGTTTTTTTCTTTATGACGGTTGTGTTTGATGAGAATGCATTGAAGTATTATCTATAAAAAGTCAAAATATTTTCATTACAGAGGGCACTGAAGAACAGACATTCAAGTTTTCTCACAATGTGACTAGTATTCTCTCTTAGTTTAGGGGGAAAAAACCTAACTAGCATGCCTTAGCATGTCTAAATAATCTAATAGCCCTAACTTGTGGCTAGAAATTGACTCTTTTGAAATATATTTGTGCGTCTGGGTTTGTACCCAAGTCCCCGACACCTTGGGCAAAGCTATTAAACTATTTGGGCCAGAGCTCTCTAATTTACTCATAATGGAATTAAATTTTAGCATTTAAGTGCTTTACAAAAATGTTACTATATATATATATGAGTATATACTATCTATATTCATATTGCAGTATGAAGCTGTGTCATTTAAAATGGTAAGGAATTTATTTTTATGGATTCATTCAATACATATTGAGTCACATATAAAATTTAAGAGGTTGTGTGCATCTGTGGACTTTAAGGGTAGATTTATCCATGATAAAAATCTTTGTGATCGTGGAATTAGCAACTAGAGAATAAATCCCAAAACAATTATACTGAGTAAAAGAAGCCAGATCAAATAAATAAATAAACAAGCAAACAAAGGACATGAGATGAAAACACAATCTAATGTGCAGTGACGTGAAAGCAGATTGATGTTTGCCTGGGGATGAAGTAAGGAAGAAGGGATGGTGACAGGATGAAGGAAGGGTATCCAATGGGCACAAGGAAACTTTTGGAGTTGATATGTTCATTATCTTGATTGTGGTGATAGTTCCAAGAATGTGTACAAATATCAAAACCTATAAAATTGTACATTATAAATAGGTGTGTCAATGTATGTCAATTATATAAGGAAGCTGTTTTAAAAAAAAAACTGAATTCATCATATATGCTTGGGTTTACTTCTGAAATTCCTGTTCCATTTCATTTATGTTTAGCCACTATTCAATACCAAAGCATCTTCACTTTCTGTAGCTTTATAGTGAGTCTTAAAATCTGTACCACTAACTCCACAACTGAATTTTTTCTTTCAAGAGTTTTAGCTATTTATTCTCTTTCCCTTTGGACTTTAGAATAAATTATGGGTTTCTAAGAAATGAAAAAAATTTACTAGGATTTTAATTAGGATTGTGATGGACAGTTTAGAAGCAATTGACATCCTATATTGAGTTTCCTAACACAAAAACATGATATATCCTCCCTTTACTGAGGTCTTCTTCGATTCTTTTGATTTTGAAAAATCATATAGTAAGTGTTATCTATCAGATTTAGTTTAGGGCTACTTCTACTGCAGCGTATCTTTGCAGCTGCAGCTGCTGTGCGGGGGATCAGCTTCCCTCAACCCAGTAATGATTGGATTAAGATGGCGGAATAGAAGGACTGGAGCTCAACTTCTCTCCCAAAAAAACAACAAAACTACAACCAAATACCAAGCAGTCTTCAACCAAATGGACTGTAAACTTCCAAAAAAGATACTCCAGTCCAGAAGACAAAGAGGAGACCACATCAAGAGGTAGGAGGGGCGATTACTTGATAGAAGCAACCCCATATCTCCCAGGTGGGAAGCCCCGCAGACTGGAAAGTAACTGCAGCACAGAGACTCAGCTACAGGACTGAGAGTTCTGAGCCCCACATCAAATCCCTGTGCCTGGGGATCTGGCACAGGGAGAAAGAGCCCCCAGAGCATCTGGCATTAAAGGCAAGCGGGGCTTATGTGCAGGATCTCCACAGGACTGGGGGAAACAGAGACCACATTCTTGAAAGGCACACACAGACTTTCATGTGCACTGGGTGCCAGGGAAAAGCAAAGTCTCCATGGGAATCTGAGTGGAACCTGACTGCAATTCTTGGAGACTCTCCTGGGAAAACAGGGTTGACTGTGACTTGTTGTGCGAGAAGGGCATTGGAGGTGAAGCCCTCGGGAACATTCAGCAGCCTGCATTTCTCTGGAGGTGGCCATTTTTGGGAAAATCTGATCCCTCCCATCAGCACTGAAAAGTCCCAGGCCAAACAGTAATCCAGTGGGATCACAGCCCCACCCATCAGTAAACAGGCTGACTAAAAACCCCTCAGGAACACAGCCAGCCTCTAATTTCATCCAGAGACAAAGCTCCACCCATCAGAAGGATACGAATCAACCCCACCTACCAGTGGGCAAGCATCAGTCCCTCCCATCAGGAAGACTACAGCAAGCCCCCTCCATACGAGCTTCAGACACAGGGGAGGCAAACACCAGAACTAAGAGAGGCTACAACTCTATTGTCTACAAAAAGCTCACCACACCAAAAACCTATAAAAATGAAAAGACAGAAAACTCTAACTCAGATAAGGGAGAAAGAGAAAAGCCCAGAAAAATAGCTCAGTGATGAGATTATCAGTCTCCCTGAAAGAGACTTTAGACTGTTGATGCTGAAGATAATGCAAGGCATTGGAAATAAACTGGAGGCAAAGATTGATAATTTACAGGAAACACTGAGCAAAGAAATACAAGATGTAAAAATTAAACAAGAAGAGATGCAAAATACAATAATTGAAATAAAAAATTCATTAGTAACAGCCAAGAGTAGACTACAGGAGGCAGAAGAACGAATCAGTGAGGTGGAGGACAGATAAGTGGAAATCACTAATGTGGAAGAGAAAAGAGATAAAAGATTGAAAGGAAATGAGCTGAGTCTCAGAGAACTCTGGGATAATGTTAAACACACCAACATCCGTGTTATAGGGGTGCCAGAGGGAGAAGAGAGAGAGAAAGGGACAGAAAAAATATTTGAAGAGATAATAGCTGAAAACTTCTCTAATATGGGTAAGGAACCACTCACTCAAATCCAGGAAGCACGAGTACCACATAAAATAAACCCAAGCTGAAACACCCCGAGACACATATTAACCAAAACGACCAAAATTAAAGACAAAGAGAAAATATTGAAAGCAGCTAGGGAAAAGAAACAAATGACATACAAGGGAACCCCGATAAGGTTATCAGCAGATTTTTCAGCTGAAACTCTGCAGGTCAGAAGGGGGTGGCATGATATACTTAATGCAATGAAAGGGAAAAATTTCCAACCAAGATTGCTTTACCCAGCAAGGCTCTCATTCAGATTTGAAGGAGAGATCAAAACCTTTACAGATAAGCAAAAGCTAAGAGATTTCTGCAACACTAAACCAGCTTCACAACAAATCTTTTTTTTTTTTTTTGGTCTTTTTGCCTTTTATGTAGAGCTGCACCCATGGCATATGGAGGTTCCCAGGCTAGGGGTCTAACAGGAGCTGTAGCTGCCGGCCTTCACCACAGCCACAGCAACGCAGGATCCGAGCCATGCCTGCAACCTACACCACAGCTCATGGCAACGCCGGATCCTTAATCCACTGAGCAAGGCCAGGGATCAAACCCGCAACCTCATGGTTCTTAGTCGGATTCGTTAACCACTGAGCCACGAAGGGAACTCCCAAAACAAATCTTAAAGGAACTTCTCTAGTCAGAAAAGAAAAGACCACAACCAGAATCAAAAACTCCGCAAATGACAAGGCTCACCAATAAAGGCATATATACAGTAAAGATACTAAATCACCCAGGCACAGTTATGCTACCAAAATCAGAAATCATGAGAAGAGAGCACAAATGCAGGTCACTGGAGTAGCACGTGCAATTTGGAAACCAACAACTTAAAACAATCTCATTTATATATAGACTCCTATATCAAAACTTCAGGGTAACCGCAAACCAAAAATCTACAATTGATATACAAACAAATAAGAAAAATCAACTCAAATACAACATTAAGATAGCCATCTTGTGAGAGGAGACAACAAGAGAATAAGGGAAGAAAACAGAGCAACAAAAACCCCAAACAGTTAATACAATGGCAATAAGAACATATATATCAATAATTACCTTAAATGTTAATGGATCGAATGCCCCAACCAAAAGATATAGACTAGCTGAATGGATACAAAAACAAGACCCATATATATATGCTGTCTTCAAGAGACCCACTTCACTTCTAGAGACACATACAAATTGAAAGTGAGAGGATGGAAGAAAATATTCCATGCAAACGGGCATCAAAAGAAAGCCGGAGTAGCAATACTCCTATCAGACAAAATAGACTTCAAAATGAAGAACATTTGAAGAGACAAGGAAGGCCACTACGTAATGATCAAAGGATCATTCCAAGAAGATATAACAATTTTAAATATCTATGCACCCAACAAAGGATCACCACAATATATAAGGGAACTGCTAACAACCTTAAAAGGAGAAATCAACAATAACACAATCATAGTACAGCAGTGGACAGGTCATTCAGACAGAAAATCAATAAGAAAACACAGGCCCTGAATGAAGCATTAGATCAGATGGACTTAATAGATATTTATAGGACATTCCATCCAAAAGCAACAGAATATACATTCTTCTCAAGTGCACATGGAATATTCTCTAAGATTGATCACATCCTGGGCTACAGATCAAGCCTCAGTAACTTTAAGAAAATTGAAATCATATCAAGCATCTTTTCTGACCACAGTGCTATACGACTGGAAATCAACAAGAAAAAAATGGCAAAAAATACAAACATGTGAAGACTAAACAACACACTACTAAACAACCAATGGATCACTGAAGAAATCAAAGAGGAAATTTAAAAATACCTAGAAGCAAATGACAGCAAAGATACGACACTCCAAAACCTCTGGGATGCAACAAAAGCAGTTCTAAGAGGAAAGTTTATAGCAATACAAGCCTACCTCAGGAAACAAGAAAAAGCTCAAATAAACAACCTAACTTTATATCTAAAGCAGCTAGAGAGGGAAGAACTGACAAGACCTAAAGTTAGAAGAAGAAAAGAAATCATAAAGATCAGAGCAGAAATCAATGAAATAGAAACGAAGAAAACCATGGAAAAGATCAATGAAACTAAAAGCTGGTTCTTTGAAAAGATCAACAAAATTGATAAACCCTTAGCCAGACTTATCAAGAAAAAAAGGGAGAGGACACAAATCAATAAAAGTACAAATGCAAAAGGAGAAGTAACAACAGACATCACAGAAATACAAAGGATCATAAGAGACTACTATATGCAACTATATGGCAATAAAATGGAAAACCTAGAAGAAATGGACATATTCTTAGAAAAGTACAATCTTCCAAGACTAAACCAAGATGAAACAGAAAATATGAATAGACCAATCACAAGTTCTGAAATTGAAACAGTAATTAAAAAACTTCCAACAAACAAAAGTCCAGGACCAGATGGTTTCACAGGTGAATTCTATCAAACATTTAGAGAAGAGCTAATGCCTATCCTTCTGAAACTCTTCCAGAAAATTGCAGAGGAAGGGACACTCCCAAACTCTTCTATGAGGCAACCGTCACCCTGAGAGCAAAACCAGACAAAGATATCACAAAAAAAAAAAAGAAAGAAAATTACAGGCCAATTTCACTGATGAACATGGATGCAAAAATTCTCAACAAAATACAAGCCAACCAAATCCAACAATACATTAAAAGGACTGTACACCACAATCAATGGGATTTACCCCAGGGATGCAAGGATTCTTCAATATCTGCAAATCAATCAGTGTGATACACCACATTAACAAATTGAAGAATAAAGACCATATGATCCTCTCCATAGATGAAGAAAAAGCCTTTGACAAAATCCAACACCCATTTCTGATAAAAACCCTTCAGAAAGTGGGCATAGGGGGAACCTACCTCAACATCATAAAGGCCATCTATGACATACCCAGAGCTAACATCATTCTCAATGGTGAAAAGCTGAAAGAATTCCCACTGAGATCAGGAACAAGACAGGGATATCCACTCGCACCACTACTATTCAACATAGTTCTGGAAGTCGTAGCCACAGCAATCAGAGAAGTAGAAGAATAAAAGGAATCCAAATTGAAACGGAAGAAGTAAAACTATCACTTTTTGCAGATGACATGATACTATACCTAGAGAATCCTAAAGACTCTACCAGAAAACTATTAGAGCTCATCAATGAATTTGGCAAAGTCGCAGAATACAAAATTAATACACAGAAATCAACCGCATTTCTATACACTAACAATGAAAGATCAGAAAGAGAAATTAGGGAAGCAATCCTGTTTACCATTGCATCAAAAAGAATCAAATACTTAGGAATAAACCTCCCTAAAGAGACAAAAGACCTGTACTCTGAAAATTATAAGACACTGATGAAAGTAATCAAGGATGACATGAATAGATGGAAAGACATACCATGCCCTTGGACTGGAAGAGGCAATATTATCAAAATGACTATACTACCCAAGGCAATCTACACATTCAACGCAATCCCTATCAAATTACCAAGGGCCTTTTTCACAGAACTAGAACAAAATATTTTAAAGTTTGTTTGGAAGCACAAAAAACCCAGAATAGCCACAGAAATGGAAAAATGTGAGCTGAAGGAATCAGGCTCCCTGACTTCAGACTCTACTACAAAGCTGCAGTCATCAAAACCATATGGTACTGGCACAAAGACAGAAATATAGATCAGTGGAACAGGATAGAAAGCCCAGAATTAAATCCACGCATCTATAGCCAACTAGTCTATGACAAAGGAGGCAAGAATATACATTGGACAAAAGACAGCTTCTTCAATAAGTGGTGCTGGGAAAACTGGACAGCTACATGTAAAAAAATGAAACTAGAACACTTCCTAACACCATGCACAAAAATAAACAAAAAATGGATTCAAGTCTAGATATAAGACCAGATACCATAAAACTCTTAGAGGAAAACATAGGCCAAACACTCTCTGACATAAATGATAGCAATATCTTCTCAGATCCATGTGTCAGAGTAAGGACAATAAAGAGAAATTAAGAAATGGGACTTGATTAAACTTCAAAGTTTCTGCACAGCTAAGGAAACCCTAAACAAAACGAAAAGACAACCCACAGAATGGGAGAAAATATTTGCAAATGAATCAACTGACAAGGGATTAATCTCTAAAATTTACAAACACCTCCTACAGCTCAATACCAAAAAACAAACAACCCCATCAAAAAGTGGGCAGAGGATGTAGGCAGACAATTCTCCAAAGACATGCAGATGGCAAATAAACACATGAAAAGATGTTCAACATTGCTCATTACAGAAATGCAAATCAAAACCACTATGAGGTACCACCTTACACCAGCCAGAATGGCCATTATCAAAAAGTCTACAAACAAGAAGTGCTGGAGAGGGTGTGGAGAAAAAGGAACCCTATTACACTGCTGGTGGGAATGCAAATTGGTGCAGCCACTGTAGAAAACAGTATGGAGATTCTTCAGAAAACTCAAAATAGAATTACCATTGATCCAGGAAACGCACTCCTCGGTATCTATCCAGAGGAAGCCATGACTCGAAAAGACACATGTACTCCAGTGTTCATTGCAGCACTCTATACAATAGCCAGTTCATGGAAACAACCTAAATGCAAATCGACAGAAGAGTGGATAGGGAAGATATGGTACATACACACAATGGAATATTACTCAGCCATTAAAAGGAACGAACTACCAACATTTATAGCAACATGGATGAACCTAGAATTTATCATGTGAAGTGAAACCAGTCAGAGAATTAGATGGCAACACCCAATGCTACCACTTACATGTGGAAACTAAAAAGACACAATGAACTTCTTTGCAGAACAGACTTTGGAAAACCTTTGGTTTTTCTAACAAGACAATCTGGGGGGAGGGGGGGATGTACTGAGGGTTTGGGATGCAAATGCTATCAAATTGAGTTGTGATGATTTTTGTACACCTATAATTGTAATAAAAATCATTAGGCCAAAAAAAAAATATTGAAACAGTAAAATAAACCAAGCCCCTGAATTTGCTATTGAATTCAGGTAAACTAATTTATCTTCAATGAATGCATCTAAATTACCTAAGGAAAAAAAAGATTTCATTCAGGATAGCAAGTGTGGTTTTATATAGTATATTTTACCCTTTTCCTTCATTTTAAAGAGTTTTTAAGTCTAATAGGTTTGAGAATATGACATAAAAATTATTACATAAAAGAGAACTAATCTTCAGAGTACACTATGATGTAATGATTGGCAAGGATAAGGATTCAGCAAGAGGCTGAAAAGGTAGAAGTTTGGAGGAAAACAAAAAGAATGAGATAATAACACCAAAAGAGTACACTTACAAAGGAAGGGATGATCAACCGTCAAATGTTATTTACATTGTATAAGATGAATACTGAGAATTGAACGTGAGTTTTAACAATATTGAGGTCAGCGGTGACCTTGACAAGAACTGTTTCTAATGAAAAGTGTGTGTGAAATTTTGACTGGTGTGTGCTAACACAGAATAGGAGAATTGGATATAAATTGAGGGCTTTTGCTGAAAGGGAACAATGAGAATGTGGTGGTAGATGGAGGGGCAAGGAGGAATTCAGTAAAAGATGTTTGAGTGAGGTAGTACATGTATAGATGTTACATGTACACCAATGAGAATTATACAGTAGAGAAGGATGAATTCAAGTTTCAAGAAGAGGCACAATTCTACTAATGATTTTTTTTTTTTTTTTTTAGTGTAAGAATGTATCAGATCTAAGAGCAACAGTGGAGGAGTTGACACCAGAGAAATCAGCAAATACTCATCCAGTATAGCAGTAGAGAAGAAAAAATGTACAGGGTCTAGAAAAAGGTAGATTGGTATATCTGAAGGGAAAGTGATGTGAAAGTTCTTTGGATTGCTACCATTTCTTGTTGGAAAACTAAAATCATGGAGTAAGACATGAGAGAGGAGGCATGGGACCTGGAAGAATGGGGACATGAGGACCTAAAAGAATGGTGCAGTGAATCAACTTGGAAGTGTTGGAGGATTGCCTTAATAGTTTTGAGAGACCACCTGGAGTTTGAAGTCATAAATTTCAAGTGATACTAGTTAGATGGCTATATTTTTCTCCAAACATTTTCAGCTCTGAGGTAGAGGTATTAAGTTGGTAAGAAAATTGAAAGCAGTCAGGGCTGGGGGTTGGCATGGTAAATGTGATGGAAGGAATTAGGCTAGAGACTTTGTGGCTGTGTGTGAGGCTGGCTATAGTGAAGGGCTCTAGAACCCAGATGTGTAAGGATGAAAATGAGGACATGAAGATGATGGAAAGTACCAAGTTAGGATCAATGCACCAAAGATCCCTAAAAGATACTCTTTTCAATAACTGATGCTGGGAAAACTGGACAGCTACACGTGTAAGAATGAAATTAGAATGTTTTCTCACACTCCACGCAAAAACAAACTCAAAATAGATTAAAGAACTAAATATAAGACTAGAAACTTAAACTCCCAGAAGAAAACATAGGCAGAACACTCTTTGACATAAATCACAGCAATGTTTTTTTGAATTTGTTGCCTAAGGCAAAGAAAATGAAAGCAGAACTAAACAAATGGGACCTAATTAAATTTAAAGATTTTGTACAGCCAAGGAAACCATCGACAAAACCAAAAGATAGCCTCCTGAATGAGAGAAAATATTTACAAATGATATGACTGATAAGGGGTTAATATTCAAAATATACAAAAAGCTTATACAATTCAATATCAAAAAATATCAAATAACTCAATTTAAACATATGCATAAGATCTGAATAGATCTTTTTCCAAACACACATAGATGGCTAATAGGCACGTGAAAAGATGCTCAACATCACTAATCTGAGAAAATCAAATCAAAATTACAGGATCACCTCACATTTGTCAGAATGGTTATTATCAAAAAGAACATAAATAACAAATGTTTGCAGGATGTGAAGAAAAGCAAACACTTGTACATTGCTGTTGGGAATATAAATTTGTGCAGCCATTACAGAAAATAGTATGGAGGTTCCTCAGAAAACTAAAAATCAGACTACCATATGATTCAGCATGTCTAGCCCTGAAGAAAACAAAGACTAAATGGAAAAGATACATACACCACAATGTCTATAAAAGCATTATTTACATTAGCCAAGATATGGAAGTAACCTAGGTATCCACCAACAGATGAATGGATAAAGAAAATGTGGTACATATTGAAATTTTGCCATTTGCAACAACATCGGTGGACCTGGAGCATACAATGTTTAGTCAAGTCAGAGAAAAACAAATACTCTATGTTATCACTTATATGTGAAATCCAAACAAAACCAAAAAATATAACAAAACAGAAACAGACTCACAGATACAAAGAACCACCTAGTTATTACCAGTGGGGAGAGGGGAGGATGGAGGGGCAAGGTAAGGGTAAGGCATTAAGAGGAACAAAAAACTATTAAAAATAAACTAAAAATAAACGTAGTAGTGAGAAAGAATTGTACATTTAGGAGGTAGTGAGTGGGATAGTAATGAGTAGTCTAGGGTGTGCCCATAAGAATGAGTGGCTGAAGTGGGAGTGAAAACAAAAATCCTAAGAAGTAATGTGGTCATGGACAGGGTAGGGTACTGGGAAAATCATCTATACACACATGCACATCACCAAGAATAACCTCACATACTGGGTGGAGAGTATGACTATAAGCCAGGTGCGGTATGTAACAACACTAGAGGGGCTATGAATAGATTACTGCAATTAGGAGGGAGAGCAACTACTTCCTGGTAGTTTGCTTTGCTCTGTTTTGATGAAAGAGACAGAAATAACAATGATTCTGGAGATGACTACAGAACACCCAGCACCTCCTGGCCTAAAGTTATTTATGTGTGAGGAATACAGTCACCACTTACCTTCAATATCTTCTCCTGAAAATGAAAGAAATTGTGTAATGCCTTTTAAAAGGATTACTATAAATAGTTTAAGAACAATATGATACTTGAACCTATTTATAGATTTGTTGTGTGGAAGCTTCAAATAGTTTAGCTGCTATTCACAGCCTAAATCAAAAGTACATGAAAATCATATTTCAAAGAGTCAAGATACTTGAGCCCTTTGTAAGAAAAGGTCTTTACAAAAGCTATAAAGAAAAAATAAAACTTAAACAGCTATGAAAAGCTACATAGCATATATTTGCATAGTTACTGAGCAGAAGTCTGATTTATTATCCCACTTAAGGTTACACAGAATTATAGACCTAAAAAACTAGAAATTAGGGATAAACCCACTGACTGCTTTGGCTAAGTTAAGTCCAGAGTGTTAGATGTGTCAATCACAGCACCAATAACATTTTCCCACATCTATTCTTCTACCAGAGAGTATATATCTTGAAGACATGTACTAGATCCCTTATCAATTTTTTTAAATCCCCAAAGCCAAATAGAGTGCCTGCTAAGGGGGAGAGATTGGACTGTGCCCTCCGTTTTTAATTAATAAACGAAAAGCCACTAATTTTGGCCACTAATCAAGTAACTGATTCATGGAATTTCAAATACATGCCAAAATATCTTACCTATTTCTCAAGTTTTTAAACAACAGCATACATTTTCACAGCCAAGTCAATTTATTTCTCCTATAGTAAACTTCTCCTACTAGGCTGATTCCAAAGATTTTAGTCCTTAAGATAGAAAAAAATAAATATTCATACAAAATAGTTGACATTTTTTTCATTTCCAATGCTCACACTTCTGTTAACATCCTGTCTTAATCATCTTTGAATCTCTGATGATTTCCATAGATTTTGGTACACAGTATGTACTCAAATGTTTGTTGAATGAACAAGTTGTTTTCAAACTATCATGAGTTTGTTAGCATATTAAAATTAATGAAAAAATCTCCAATGCAAAACATTTTAATAGGTTGTCAAATATACAGTTATTAGGATTATCTAAATATCACTTATATAAAAATCATTGTATCACATTAGATGGTTCTATAAAATAAAAACACAAATCACACATTGACAACAACCCCTGCAGTCCAAGAACACCCCCATCAATAGTACAAATTACAAACACATTTAAAAAAAAGACATTGCTTAGACATTTAAACCAAAGTAACTTTGACTAAATACATTCATTCATCAAGTACAATAAATTTAGCATAGTCACTAATAACACAATTTTAGGTGCAATATCACATGCTTTCATAAATCTTCCAGTTCAGCCCCCATAGTAAAGTGTCTTTGTGCACACCATTTTCATTTATGCGCAGGTGCATCATACATCATACTTAATACTATTTCACTTCATAATCAAATGTGTTACTACATATTGTAAATGAATACCAGGCCAAAATTTAAGCCCAGTAATGACAAATTTTAATGACTGAAAAATTTCTTTAGAATTTATTCTAATTTATTTAACTGCATGAATACGATTTCCTCTTACTAGCCATTATCAAAATAAGTAAAAAGAATTTAAACATAACTCCAAAAACATGGAATCTCCAACCTTCCTAAGATATTAACAAGCATTTTAAGTAACAATATAATCATTCTGTAAGTCTAAAAGTAATTTCATGTCCATTGCCAAATTTAAAATATCAGTGATTTAAAGACTGAGGCCTAAAATTTTTCTAAGTTGTAAATTACAATTTTTAAAATGTATAGCAATTTGCTCATGAATGTGATGGAATGTTTTTCACAGTAATATTATGTTAAAACACTACTCTAAATGAACAGTGTAAGTAAACGTACCTTTACCAGCAAAAGTGAAAAATTAAGGCCTTTTAATGCTATCCATAAACTCAAATGTCAGAGAGGTTACAGTGCTGCAAAGTATTACTTTTAACCTCTTTAACATACTGTTAATTGCTTTATCTCAATTACCTTATCTTTATACAAACTAAATGTTAATTAATTTTATTATCTTTAAGTATGCATTTCTCCATATCTCTATTTCAATTAAGCCTAAACCTACCCCATCTAGATAGAATGCTGAAAATGGTCAGGGCTTTGTCTGATTGGTTCACAATTGTGTATTTGGGAGTTAAAATAGGCAACATTACTTGTTTTCCCAAAGTATAGACAACTACCTCTTTACATGACCAAATTGACATTTTTTTTTAAACTTAGGTCTAGGCTATGAAGACATTACAGGATGTGATAGAAGGATAACCAAGGCTACAATATATCAAATTAAGGTTAAAAGCAATGGATAAGGAAGATTATTACAAAGTCTTGTAAAGAACTTAAGCAAATCAAGTATCAAATGTCAAAGTACTAAGAGCAAATGGTACCAAAATGATGACTATGCTTTAAAATAGTGGACAAAATTTCTATAATTTCACAAATAAAACTCTCTCACTGTTTTGTCATTTTCCTTCATCCTACATCATCTTTTAATATTCCAAATCCTAGAAACAAATGTTTTCCAGTTGCATGAAACAAGAAAATTGCAACCAAAATCTCTTAAAATTCTATCGTAAGTTACATTATAAATTTGATATATAGGTGGTAAGGAGATACAAAGAAAATCATATTGGAAATCATAAGAGTAAATTATAATCATTTTAAAAGTTCTTATTCAGTTGAACACAATCTAAAACCTCACAACAGCAAAATTGTAGTGTAAAGAGGCATAGAAAGTACAATCTTTCCAGACACATAAAATAATGAAGAGTTGAAAATACCACACGCTTCATGTTAGTCATTTAATATATACATTTTCACAACTGTTTCTTGAAAAACTATTTAGATAAAATATTTAGCATTTATCAATTTTTAATTTATTTGAATCTATGCAACTTCCATCCATATTAAAATATCAATAATGTAAATACTTTTATTATAAAACTATTATACAATTTAAATTTTTATTAGAGAAATGTTATTCACTATCCACAATTTCTTAAAGTCCTTTCATGAGTGCATTCCATAAGAAATACACTAAACTCATTGTTTATGTTTCTTAGGGGGAAAAACTATGATAATCCTATTAAACCAAACTATATCCTTATTATTATTTCTTAAACATTTAAATGTTTAAATACGCTTGTGAACAGTGATCACCCATCCCCACAGTGGTAAATTTCAGCATTATGTTAAATGACTGGACTAGATAGTAAAATGGTCACATGTAGATAACACAAACAGATTCTGTTACATGTAAGCTTATTTATAAAGTAACATAAAACAGGATTGGATAACAGTGATAAAAAATGTAAACAAACAGAAACAAATGTAAATCCCTTCCCTGAAAAACAAAAGACAAACGCACTTGTTTTATTAAAACAAAACTATCTATTGTATCAAAAATGACATTGATTTTACAAAACTATATTTCCAAATATAGATAAAAGGAAATCTGAAACAACTGATTCACACTATTGAGCTAAAATGCGCAAAAAATCTAATAATACTTCAATTTATTAAATCATTGTACATAGGCTGATACCATCCCATACAAAAAAATACTGTTTTGTTAAGATTCAAAACAGTGTCTAATCATCTGAGCTGAAGACTTATTGAAGCACTATCCAAGTAACAACAACAACAACAACAAAAGTCTACACTGCAGGAGAAAAAAATTTCTAAGACTTGAAATTCAACCCCACAAAAAAAGCTACAGCAATACTAATTTAGGCGGTTGGGAAAAATATGAAGCCCCTATGGAAAACAGCTACATACACTGGCTCTAAATAAAAAACTAAAAATAATCAAATTTTGCTATAACAAATGCGTATGAATTTTAAAAGTATTCACGCTTAATAAATTTACTAAGTATAGAATTCATACAGTTTTCGGTACTTCTCTTTGTGCTCAGATATTCGGAAAAGTTTAATTTGGGGGAAAAAGGGGGGAACTGTCTAACAGTTCACAGCTCAATTTCCAGGAATATGGCAAAATTGTTAACTACTTAAACGTTTTATTAGTGAATCAAAGTGCGAATAATGAAAACATAAACATCTGACATTTTTGCAAATTTAATTTCAAAGTTTCAAATGTTTTCAATAATAGTTATTTTTTAAAAGGTGGGGGATGTGAAACAGATAATTCTTACAAATCTAATTTTTTCAAGAAAAACAGCACTGCCCCCACTCCATGAAATTAAATCATAATCTCTTGAATATGACATAAAATTGTAAGAATGAAAGAGAAGCATGAATTTACATATGCACCAAACTCTTTATGATACACTACAGATACACGTAAGTTTTATATTACACATGGTATTTTTGGTAACACTCACAAAGCTGGATGTTTTCCTTCATTGCTTATGAGAATTCTGAGAAACACTTTTTAGCGACATATATTCATATCACTATTTAACTAAATGGGGACATATAAATACATGAGCTATAAGAGAAAAAACTCTCAAAAGTTATTTAAAGGAAAAATAAGAGCTTTAATCATCCACCTTTTTAAAGCTGCAGTCAGAGTAAAGAGTATTATATATGGTTTGTTATTTGTCACAATATAGTAAGTATATATTCCAATTTTCCCATAAATGAAAGATTTAAAAAAAAAAAAAACTTTGTTCCTTGCAAATAACTTCCCTCTTCTAACCCTGACAAGACTAATTATCAGTGCCCTTAATTTCAAGACTTTTGTTGTTGTTGTTGTCCATTTCAATTATCTTTTCCATGAAGTATGATATTTTGAAATATGTACATAAATGAAAATTAAAGGGAAAATCTGCTTTTGGAATGTAATAATTTTAAATCATTTTACTAAGAAGCACCTTTTGATATGCTGGTCTGAACTTTTAATATAAAACCTCAACAGTACTTATTTCTGTAGAATTTTCTCCAGTTTTAATAACTTCGTACATAGCGATACTAAGGACATCAATCTGTGCTTTCTAGATTTTTGAAACTGTTCTAGTAATGTAGTAGGTTTAGGTATGGCTCATTGTCAAAGTTGGGTGGACAGATTTCATGATAGACTGGCTACAGAAAGCTAACTAAACTCATAATGACTGAATAATGGTTTGCATTTTGCTTGAGCCAAATGGATGCTTAAGCCATGTACCACCACATTCCCTGCTTAACTTTCCGAAGGTTTCTTTAGTATTCATAGATTTCTAATGAACAAATAATTAGTTTTCCTGAGTAAGGTTATAAAAAAGTTAACCCTTCTACCAAAAGTATAAAGACAAATAAAATGTAGACTCACAATACAAATTTTTTACATAGCATTACAAGTGCAGAGATATTAATTGCTGCTCTCCATTATGATTGCCCCACCCATTTAAAAGACTGCAGCAAAGGATTCAATTGTCTAAAATACTCTGCAGTACAGTAATTAAATGCTTCAGCCCATAAACATATCCCTCATCTATGGTGTTGCTAGGGAACACATGAGCAAAGTCTATCATTCGAACTTCTACTTCTGCAATCTCCTGGCAACCAGTGGGAAGATGGTAGAAAACTTTTTCCAGTTGGGAAAGTACATTTCCATTTAAGTGTTCCTGCGACATGCTTTTCCACCCATTGTCTTGCTCTATATTTTCAACTTTCAATGAAGTCTGACTGTGATGCTTTTTGGAATACATTTTTCTGTGACGAGCATACATTTTGGATAAGCTTTTGCCCACTGAGGCCTCTATTTTTCCATTTGCTGTAGAATTTAACATGTGAAAATTATTATTGTACTCCAGTACATCTGTGTCTGAGAGTTGTCTTTTGGACAAAAACTTTTCTGCCAAAGTTCTGTCATTTGATCTGGTAGTAGTTGGCTGAGATGAACCTTCATAAACAAACAGTAATGAACTTGCATAAAAGTTAAGCTGCTTCTGACTTTCAAACCACTGCAGAATATTCTCAATCTTCTGAATACTGGCAGCAATAGCATCTTTTCTTAAGCAGAATCCATTATGAAAAAAACGAGAGACTCCTATAAAAAGGAAAATATTTCGATTGTAATGAAATTATGAAAGTTATCATTTGAGAAGTAATCTCGGATACAATTCTTTAATTTTCTCCCATCAGCCCTTGCAGTTAAGTGTAAAGAGAAGAATTCTAGTCAAATACAGAATCTTGGAGTTCAACCTAATTTCTGCAGAAGATGCTCTTACTAGTCAAATACCTTACTTAGACAAAAAAATTTATTACATGTAGACTGCTAGTTTAGTGCCCTCTCTATATATTCTCTAAAGGAAGCGGATTCCAAGATTTGATTCATTTGCTATTATGAGGAATTTTATAGTTAAGATTACTTTTTGATAGAATCACATTCAAGAACTGACCTAGGGAGGTCCCATCATGATGCAGCGGAAACAAATCTGACTAGGAACCATGAGGTTGCAGGTTCGATTCCTGGCCTCGCTCAGTGAGTTAAGGGTCTGGTATTGCCGTGAGCTGTGATGTAGGTCACAGACGCAGCTCGGATCTGGTATTGTGGTGGTTGTGGCGTGGGCTGGCAGCTGTAGCTCCGATTGGACCCCTAGCCTGAGAATCTCCATATGCTGCAGTGCGGCCCTAAAAAGAAAAGAAGAAAAAAAAAATCTAGAACCCAGAGTAAAATAATTGCTTTAATGATGTCAAGAGCCTATTTCCAAAATACGAAACCGCAACTATACTTAATTTTTTGTTCTCAATAATATTGATTAAACCAATCTTTTCACAAAAGTTGAGCTTGCTTTGGGGACTAGTGCTACTTCAAGTTGAGTATGTTATTCAGAATTGAGACTTTTACATCATTTAATCTGTCAGATTAGGCCTCTTTTAAAGTTATTTATACATATTTTATCATGTTTGGGAATTTATTGGTATATATATTTTGATTTTTGTTGTTTCCCAGCTTTGGGACAGAAATTGCTGAAAAATATATTCATATTAGACTGAGAAATATTTTAATAAAGGGCCAAGCAAGTATTATCTTGATATGGTTAAGTATGCCAGGGCAGATACCAATTGTTAAGAGCAAACACTGGGGATGCTTATTTTGTATACATGAAATGAAAATTCTTCAAACTTATAAAAACATATGATTGGGTCACTTTGCTGTACAGCAGAAATTGGCACAACACTGTAGGTCAACTATACTTTAAAAAAGTTTTTCAAACTATTTACACTACTCATAAGCTCTTCCCCATCTCAGATAGAGCTAAGAATAAACTTTATTAGAATATTATTTTTGAATATTTATGATATCACTGCTAAATTTATAATATCTTGGCCATAAATATTTTAGAAGCATGTATGTTAATATTTATTTAAACTACTTATAATGCCACTTGTTTATTCATTATAGTTCCAGAAGCTTGTAAGTTAAACTTGCACATGGAAAACCTTTTTTTTTTTAATAGTTGATTTACAATGCTGTGTCAATTTCTGCTGTACAAAGGGACCCGGTCATATATATATACACATATATGTTCTTTTACTCACATTATCCTCCATCATGTTCCATCACAAGTAACTAGATATAGTTCCCTGTGCTATACAGCAGGATCTCACTGCTTATCCACTCCAAATCCAATAGTTTGCATCTACTAACCCCAAACTCCCAGTCCATCCCACTCTCTACTCCTCCTCCTTGGCAACCACAAGTCTGTTCTCCATGTCCAAATGGAAAATCTTAAATTATTTTGATAACTGTGTAAATAAAAGCACTGAAGTATGGTTTTGCAGTCCTTACCATCCTTTAGAGTTTCCTTTGTTAAGCTTCTTCCATAGTGTTGGTTTTGTGTCTCATAACTATCAGAATGAACATGATAAACCTGTCAGAAAAAGCAATGAATATTAAAAACTAACTTGACCATGTGGAGTTTATCCTAGCAATGCAAGGATAGCGAAGCATGGGAAGATTTACTCACATAATTCATTCTGATGGATTTAAGATAAAAAAAAATCATATTGTCATAGCAATGGATGCTAAAAAGGTATTAAGCAAATTTATATGCACTATTGGTGAAAACTCTTTAAAAAAGGATAGATGAGTATATCCAATACGAAAAAAATTAGCTTAATCCACCAAAAGTTAGCATCAAGTTTAAAACAGAAATAAGGAAGCATCTGTCCTAAAATACAAGAAACTTCCACAAAAAATACCACAATGTCTTTTATCATCATTATTATCTAGTATTGTCCTGGAGTTCCTAGCAAATATAAATAGGTAAAAGAAAGAAATAAAAGGCATAATAATTTGAAAAGGAAAATAAAATAAGCTTTCATAATACAAACTACAGGTTAGAAAATATAACAAAGACCCAATTAACAATAAAAAAGAAATAAAAGTTATAAACTAAAAAAGTCTAAGATCTAAATAAAGACATCTTTAGAACATTCCTAAAACATACACACAAACACATATCTATGTTCTCAGAGAGGATGATTCAACACCATAAAACATATCACTAATCCAGAGGGAGTTCCCATCGTGGCTCAGTGGAAACTAACCTAACTAGTATCCATTCATGAGGATGTGGGTTCAATCCCTGGCCCCACTCTGTAGATTAAGGATCCAGCACTGCCGCAAACTGTGGTGTAGGACCCCTGGCCTGGGAACTTCCATATGCCATACCTGTGGCCCTAAAAGGAAAAAAAGAAAGATAAAACTAATCCAGAAATAAAATGAGACACCAATAATTATTTTAATCATATAAACTAACTTTAAAGTTCATACAGAAAAACAATAGCTAGGAAAAATCCAAATAAGATTAGTAGAGGGACTAAACTTGCCATCTTATCGGATATCAAAACATATTTATATTTCTTCCAATAAGGAATAAATGACAAGTATGACTGTACCTATTTAAAGTGTACAATGTGATTATTTGATATACATATACTTTGTGGGGTGACTGTTAAGATCAAGAAAATAAACACATGCATCACCTTACATAGTTAACTCATTTTTAGTGTGTATATGTAGTGAGAACGCTTAAGAACTACTCTCAGGTAATTTCAAGTATATAATATTATTAGCTATAGTCACCATGTATAGACATTAGCTCCTCAGAATTTATTCACCTTTATAAGTGAAAGTTTGTACCTTCTGACCTACATCTCCCTGTCCTCTCCTTCCCCAAGCCTCTGGAAACCTCCACTTTATTCTGTTTCTACGAAGTCAATTTTGTTTGAGGGGTTTCTCTCTTTTGATTTCACATTTAAGTGCTAAAACACAGATTCTGTCTTTCTTTGGCTGGCTTATTCCACTTAGCAAAATGCCCTCATGGTTTCATCCATGGCAGGATTTCCTTCTTTCTCATGGCTGAATAATATTCCATTGTATGGATAAAGAACCCATCTTCTTAGGAGTGCAGATATCTCTTCAGGATAGTAATTCCATTAAAATATATTTTAGAATCAAAAACATATGAGAAGTTTATACGCAATAATGGTATTTCAAACAAGCAGAAAAATATTATTAAATGGTATTACAAGGATTACTTAGTGATCTAGAAAAAATAAGTTGTATTAATAACTCACAGCAGGATAAATGTTAAATACATTGAAGATCAAAGTGAACAAAATGAATGATAAAAGTGCCTCTCCCACAAAGACAGAAGAATTCTTAGATAACTGATAACTAAGGAAGGCATTTCTAATTAAAACTCAGAAATTTCTACCACATAAATTTTTTTTAATGTTCAGTGTTTTTGCCATGCAGAAATCAAAAGACAAACAGAAAAGGTAAATTGAAAGGTACTTGAGGAGTTCACAGAATCAAACAGCTCTCAAAGATACCAGGAACACAACCTTCCCCAAAATTATGGCAACCAAAAATGTCTGCAGACATTGCCAATGACTTCATAGGGAACAAAACTGCCCCTAGTTCAAAACCATTGCTCTATATCAGGCAGGCTGCCAATAACTGCCACAATTATAAACCCATAAAAGCTCAGCAATTCCCCTCTAGGAACTCATCCCATAAATACCCTAGCACGCTGGTGGAATGAGGCAGGTCCTGGTTACTCATTTGTAATATTATTTGTAATAGCAAAACATTGGAAACATTCAAAGGATCCATCAAAGTAAGCCAGTTAAATTATAATACTGTGCCACTAGGGAGATTAGGAAAAAAATCTCCGTATGTTAAATGGAAAAAAAGCAAGATACAGAACAGCGTTCAAAATAAGCTTTGCAATGAAAGAACACATAAATGCAGTGTTTACTTGTATATGTTTAAAATATCCCTGGAAAGACACTTAGGGGGAAAAAAATAACTATAACATAGTACCCTTTGGAGGGGGGGCGACTTCTCACTCTACAAATTTCTAAACTCTTGGAGTTTGAACCATATAACAATGTATATCCTCAAATTTTAAGTATCTTTAAGACGCATTAAGACTATATTGCTTTAGGAGTTCCACTACTGGCTCAGAGGAAATGAATCAGACTAGCATCCAAGAGGACGCAGGTTCAATCCCAGGCCTTGCTCAGTGGGTTAAGGATCTGGCATTGCCGTGAGCTGTTGTGTAGGTCGAAGACACGGCTCAGATCCCATGTTGCTGTGGCTGTGGTGCAGGACAGCAGCTACAGCTCCAATTTGACCCCTAGCCTGGAAACCTCCATATGCCGCTAGTGCAGCCCTAAAAAAACAAACAAACAAAAAGAATATATGGCTTTAAGGAGTTCCAGTGGTGGCGCAGTGCTACCGAACCCAACTAGTATCCATGGGGATGCAAGTTTGATCCGTGGCCTTGCTCAGTGGGTTAAGGATCTGGTGCTGCCGTAAGCTGTGGTATAGGTCGCAGACACGGCTCAGATCTGGCATTGCTGTGGCTGTGGTGCACAGGCCAGCAGCTAAGGCTCAGATTCAACCTCTAGCCTGGGAACTTTCATATGCCACAAGCATGGCCCTAAAAAGAAACAAAAAAGGAATATATTGTTTTAAAAAGATACATACACCCATACTTTCATAGCAACACTATTCACAGCAACCAAGACATGAAAGCAACCAAAACGTCCATAAACAGATGAACGGATGAAGAATATATGGTACATATTTAGAATGGAATACTACTCAGCTATAAAAAAAGAATAATGCCATCTGCAGCAACATGGCTGCAACTAAAGATTACCATACTAAGTGAAATAAGTCAGAAAAAGAAAGGCAAATACCATATGATGTTGCTTACATGTGGAATCTAAAACATGGCATAAATGAACCTACCTACAAAACAGGAACAGACTCACAGACATAGAGAACAGACTTGTGGTTGCCAAGGAGGAGGGACAAAGGAGTGGGATGGACTGGGAGTTTGGGGTTAGTAGATGCAAACTATTACATTTAGAATGAATAAGCAATGAGGTCCTACAGTATAGCACAGGGGACAACATCCGGTCTTTTGGGACAGACCAAGATGGAAGCAAATGTAAGAAAGGGAATATATGTATGACTGGGTCATTTTACTGCATAGTAGAAATTGGCACAACACTGTATCCTTAACCCACTGAGTGAAGCCAGGGATCGAACCTGTATCTTCATGGATACTAGTCAGATTCGTTTTTACTGCGCCACAATGGAAACTCCTGTTCCTTTACTTATTGAAGTCATACATTTTAGTGCCTCAAATGTATGTTTGAAAGCCCATCTACTCTGTTTCAGGGATGTCAGGCAGCTAGTGGGTTTGAAACTTAGTGAGATCTGGGAAGCATGGTACGGGTTGAAGTTGGGTAGTCAGTTGGGTTGAAGTATGGAAGTTGTTCTGTCATTGGCTTGTGCACCTGTTAGAATTGCCTCAGTGCTTCAGCCACACCCTGAAAATAAGTAGGCTCATTTGAGCCTTAGAAAGTTCTGAAAAACATGTGTGGTATAGTTTCAGACCTGCAAAGGCTACGCTTTAATAAGACTTTGCTGCCAAGTCGTTTGCATATGAACATGACAAAGGATATGAAATTCAGAAGTAACGGAAGACATAATTGCTTGCAAGCTGGCTACTGAGACTTTGAGAACCAAGGATTTCCTAACGATTTGCTGCTTTGGTACAAACTGAATGATGAATGACACCAAAGGGAAGAAAATTACATGTTTTGGATATTAGGCCTGGATATTCACTAACCATCCAAAAGGATGGGACTGAGGTTAAAAATTTATGGCTCCTTTATTATGTGCATCTATTAGCTTCACTGTCCTGTAGAGTAGCGACTAATCACATGCGGCTATTTAAATTCAAATAAATACAGGTAAAAATCACTTCCTCAGGCACAGTAGCCACACTTCAAGTGCTCAGTGGCCACATGTGGCTAGTGGCTGTTGTATTGAATGGTTAAGACCATTTCTGCTATTGCAGAGAGTTCTACTAGACAGCACTGTGGACAATAATGTGAGGTTAGGAAACTGAGGCAATGTGATGGTTCTATGAAATGCCCTCTCCCATTTCCCTCAGGAGCCATTCCAAACCTTCAGCTCACTCAAGCTTTGTACCCCACCTCCTCATCATTGTTTTTAGCAAGTGACTCCTACTCTGTATGGAAAATAGGCGACATTTGGTGTGGACCTTTCATTTTCTTTTTTTTTTTTTTTTGTCTTTTGTCATTTTGGGGGGCCACATTCGCGGCATGTGGAGGTTCCCAGGCTAGGGGTCTCATTGGAGCTGTAATCGATGGCCTATGCCACAGCCACAGCAATGCAGGATCCGAGCTGCGCCTGTGGCCTACACCACAGCTCACGGCAACGCTGGATCCTTAATCCACTGAGCGAGGCCATAGATCGGGCCGGCAACTTCGTGGTTCCTAGTCGGATTGGTTTCCACTGAGCCACGATGCAAACTCCGATCCTTTTTTTTTTTAACCTTTCACGTTTTGGCCCTCCACCCCCACCACCTGCTTCCTTGCAGCTGTACCTATTTCCTCATCCTTTCTTAGGGAGGAAGCAAACCCCTCCATCTGTGTACTAGAATCACCTCCCTTGTCATCTATGTCTGTCTGTCTGTCTATCTATCTATACTTTTTTATTTTGGAAAAATTATACATTCACAGAATGTTTGAAAAAATGTAAAGTGGGGTCCTGTGTAGCATAACCTAGTTCTCCTCAGTGGGAGTAGCTCGCATAATACATCTTGTAATACAATAATAAAATAAAAAAACAAAAAAGTTCATTGACATTGGTAAAATCCATAGAGCTTATTCAGATTTCACCACTTTGACATGTATTCATTTTTGTGTGTGTATTTATAAAACATTCAATAATGTTAATAATATGTTAATAATATAGTGTGTAGCCTTTTGAGACTGGCTTTTTTTCACTCAGCATAATGCCCATGTAGTACATCTCAGTTTCCTGTATCAATAGTTGTTTGCTGAACAGTATTCCATGATATGGAAATGCCAGTTGTTTAATCATTTACCCATTGATGGATATCTGTTTGTTTTTTTGTTTTTCCTCTTTTCCAGGCTATTACAAGTAAAGCTGCTGTAAACATTAAAAAAAAAAAGGAATATATTGCTTTATTTATTTATTTTTGCATTTTAGGGCCACACCTGTGGCATGTGGAGGTTCCCAGGCTAGAGGTCTAATCGGAGCTGTAGCCGCCAGCCTACGCCACAGCCACAGCAGCGCAGGATCCGAGCCGCGTCTGCAACCTACACCAGAGATCATGGCAATGCCGGATCATTAACCTGCTGAGCAAGGCCAGGGACCGAACCCACGACCTCATGGTTCCTAGTCAGATTCGTTAACCACTGTGCTATGTTGGGAACTCCAAAAAAGGAATATATTGCTTTAGATGCTGATATTTTGTAACTTTCATTCTGATATGGCTAATTACCATCTATTTCAAATGCTCCACTTTATTCAAAAAGTTCAAAATAGAATTGCGTTCTTACACACATTTATAGCCTATTCAACAAAGACAATTTAGGAGTTCCCATCATGGTGCAGCAGAAACGAATCCAACTAGGGACCATGAGTTTGTGGGTTCGATCCCTGGCCTTGTTCAGTGGGTTAAAGATCCAGTGTTGCCATGAGCTATGGTGTAGGTCACTGACATGGCTCGGGTCTGGCATTGCTGTGGCTGTGGCGTAGGTCGGCAGCTGTAGTTCCGATTCAACCCCTAGCCTGGGAAC
The DNA here is from genome assembly GCA_004024745.2 of Catagonus wagneri. Taxonomy (NCBI): domain Eukaryota; kingdom Metazoa; phylum Chordata; class Mammalia; order Artiodactyla; family Tayassuidae; genus Catagonus; species Catagonus wagneri. Next base: position 12,799,344 of record PVHT020003785.1, read on the forward strand.
CTCCATATGCCACGGGTGTAGCCCTAAAAAGCAAAAAGAAAAAAGACAATTTATCCTGAAAAAAGTGTTCCAATGAATGGAAAAAAAGCATTTTGTAAATACCAAAATTAATTTGACTGGAGGAAAAACTATTTTTATAAGAACAGCTAATCCTCCAAAGTGGGTTCAAAAAAAAAACAACAACACTCATGTTCTCTATACACAGAAATGTTTTTAAAAGGATTTTCAAAGTGATAGTGATATTAGCTACTGCTACCTGGCAATCATATGGCAATATATAAATGCATAAAATCAACATGTTGTATAACTCAAATATACACAATATTACACGTCATTTATGTTGCAATAAAAAACAATGAAATTGGAAGTTCCCTTGTGGTGCAGCAGGTTAAGGATCTGGTGTTGCTGAAGCTGTGGCACAGGCTGCAAACTGTGGAGCAGGTTTGATCCCTGCCCAGGAACTTCCACATGCCACGAATATAGCCAAAAAAAATTAAAGTTCACATTTTTTTAAAAAAAGGATGAAACTGAGAAAATTAATAACCTGAATAAATATATTAAATAAGCACAAAAAATAAATGAGAAGAATTTTCAAATATCCAGTCATATAAACTACAAACTAGGAAACATACCCCCCAAAAGAGGATTTCCAAAACTGTCACCATCCTACTATTCAGGGATGTGTTACCTGAGCTAAATTAAATTTCACAAATGAAAAACCTAAATTTCATAGAGACTAAAGCTAAATAGTTTCAATGGGGCTCCTTCATTGATAGGCTCCTCTTCTTCTACTTACTTTTTATTTACTTATTTATTATTGAAGTATAGCTGATTTACAATGTTGCATTTGTTTCAAGTGCCTCTATTTTACTAGTTCAGGCTAAAATGGAAAGAGATCTGAGAATTTCTCCAATCTCTACCCAACCCCTAATCTTGGTCAGTTGCAAAGATATATGTAAATCAAAAGTTACAGTACCACCTTAAAAATATCTAAATAGGTATCAAAAATAGTATTCAATTTTTTTTTTTTAAATGGAAAGGAAAGCTGGAGGACATGAGGACAGAATGCAAAGCAAAAAAAAGGAAAAAAGAAAAAAAGGTCCAGCACATCCTGGATCATATTTCATCATATGAGTTGCTTATTTTACATGAACTCGGCATTCTCGTGGTGCAGCAAGTTAAGGATGGATCAGGCATTGTCATTGAAGTGACCCAGGTCGCTGTTGTGTCCTGAGTTCCATCCCTGGACTGGGAACTTCTACATGGCACAGATGTGGCCAGAAAAAAAAAAAAAAATACACATGAACTCATGTCAGGAGCAAACCAATTCAAATAACTTTAGCAAAACACATTTCCTATCAAATCAATTCCTATCAATGGGAAAGAGAAATTTGAAGGGTTATCATTACCCACTATTGGCGAGAAAAAAGATATACAGAGAGTCTGATTTTTAGACAACGTGATCAATAAAGATCAAAAGAGAAGAATCTTTTGCCCCAGTAATTACGAATCAGTACTTAAGATGTGTGACTTTTCTCATAAGAGTAGGTAGTACGTCTTTCTTTGTTGAAAATTTAAATTATTGCCAAAAACATCCTGGAACATCTAAAATATCACCTAAAATCATGAATTACCTACTTTAAAGAAATTTCAGGTGAATTTCTACAAATTGTGTTGCAATTACTTGTGGTTAATAAATATAATAAATCCCTCTAGTTACACAGCATATGTCTTCAGAGTCAATACAAAACTGGAAAATTAAACAACTGTATACACAATAGTTAACCCATAAGGATGCTATTTCAAAAAAACAGTAAGTCCCAGAGAAACTGCTAATATACCAACTTCTCTCGTCTGATATTTTAAACGAATATACATACATCCCATACTATATGTCTAGTACGCTCCAGGAAACTTACATAATCTCGTATTTCATGATATGCTCTGTTTCTTCTTGGTTTTCTAACTATTATTTTCCCTGTGAGTTCAAAATGCCATCCCCAAGTCATTTTATACTCCTCCTCCCTTGACTCTTACAGATCCTAGTCTGCTCTCTTTTGTAACAGATCTTGATGAATCTTGTCATTAAACCAAAGGGAGTCTTATTATCTACACCACCTTGGGATCAAGGAAATAACAGTGTAATTGCTTATAGTCATTCAAAAATAAAGAATACCTGAAACAGCATTTCTTCAACCCACCAAACTTCTACTGCCGGTCAAACGTAACAGGAAAAATATTTTAAAACTGTTACGTTTGGTAGACTTCAGTCTATTTAGTGATATCAAGGGTTTTGTGTTGTTGTTTTAATTTAAAGGCATGACTGTCTTAGAGGAAAATTTTTAAAATTTGGAACACTGATTCTAAAATTATCCAAGTCTATCTTTATTAGTTTATAAACCCATTGTGATTTAAAAGTTTAATGAATTCACCACCTACAAAAGAAATAACTACTTGAAAAATTTAATCTAACTCATTAAAATGCAAGGTATGTCTCCCAATTTTAATATTCTAGAATTATAATTAAGCCTATATTCACATTATCACACTTATTTATTATTTCATACTTCAATCATCTCTCAGATAAGTAAACAACAGGAAATTGTAAACTAACTACTGTAGAAGGGAAGCGATGAGAACAAAAATAGGTGAACCCAAACTGATTTACAGATCCAAAATAAATCCTAACAAAATTTCAGCTGACACTTCTCTGCAGAAAGTGACAAGTTGATTCTAAAATTCATGTCAGGATGGAATTAGAGACCCTCATACTGAGTGAAGCAAGTCAGAAGGAGAAAGACAGATGTCATATGAAATCTCTTATAACTGGAGTCTAAAACACTGCACAAATGAACATCTCAACAGAAAAGAAAATCACGAACTTGGGGAACAGACTTGTGGTTGCCAAGGGGGCAGGG
>PVHT020003785.1:12803261-12825891 GCA_004024745.2 Catagonus wagneri
TGGGGGAGGGGTGGGAGGGAATGGGGATAACTACTGCTTTAATGATGGAATAGCAAGGAGCTCCAACTGTAATGCACGGGGAACTATATCTAATTACATGTGACAAATCCATATATGTACATGTAATCGGGTCACCACATGGTGCAGTTGGAAAATCTGACAGAAATCTGTAAACCAGCTATAATGCAAAAATAAAAAATAATAAATAAATAAATAAATAAATAAAATTCATGTCAGGTTGAAGGGACCAAGAATAGAAAAAAACAATCGTGGAGAAGAGCAACCAAGTTGGAAGTCTAACAATTCCTGGTTTCAAAATTCACTCCAAAGTTACATTAAATCAAGACAGAGTGGTTCTGAGAAAATATCTTCAATGAGCTACCACTTCATACCTGTTAGAATGGCCATTACTAAAAAGACAAAAAATAACAATAGAATTTGGAGAAAAGGGAACCTCTGAGTACTACTGGTAGGAATGTAAATTGGTGCAGCAACTATGGAAAACAGTATGGGAGTTCTGCGAAATCTTAAAAATATATAACACTAGAAACTATATCTAGTCACTTATGATGGAGCATGATAATGTGAGAAAAAAGAATGTATACATGTATGTGTAACTGGGTCACCTTGCTATATAGTACAAAATTGACAGAACACTGTAAACTGGCTATAATGAAAAAAATAAAAATCATTACAAAAAAAAATAGAACCACCATTATGATCCTGCAGCTGTACTTCTGGGTATATATTCAAGGAAATGGAAACAGGATTATCATGGATATATATATATATATATATATATATATGCACTCCCTGTTCAATACTAAATGAAATAAGCCAGCTAAATAAAGACAAATACTGCATAGTACCATTTACATATGGAATCCAAAAAAAAAAAAATTATAGAAAGTGTCTAACAAGGGAGGAAGTGGGGGAAATAGGAAGAGGTTGGTAAAAGAGTATAATCCTCCAGTTATAAGATGAATAAAGTCAGAAGATCTAATGTAAAACATGGTGACTAAATTGATAACACTATACTGCATAACTAAAATTCTGAGAGAACAGAACTTAAATGTTCTCACACACACAAATAAAAGATATTGTATGAGATGACAAATGTGTTAATTAATTAGATAAGGGAATCCTTTCACAACGTGTATGTATATCAAATCACCACAATGTACACTTTAATGTACACTTTAAACATCTTACAATTTCATGTCAATTATACCTCAATAAAGCTGAAGAAAAAAAAAAACAGTGTTGTTCAGGCATAAAGATAAACAATATGAATCAACAAAACAGAATTGAGAGACCAGAAATAAACTCCCCTATTACGGTCAATTTATTTTCAACAAGGGTGTCAAGAGCATTCAACGGGGGAAATAATGATCTTTTCAACAAATGGTAATGGGACAACTGGACATTCATAGGCAAAAAAATAGTGACCCCCTTCTTCAAACCACACCAAAAAACTAACTTAAAATGTACATATATCTCAGTGTAAGATTTTAAACTACAGAATAAAAATACGAGATCTTCACGACTTTAGGTTAGGCAATGGTGTCTTATTGACCAAGAAACCATTATGACACCTGGGCCCTTTCCTCCTGGAGTGCAGTTTTTGGCCGTGGCCTTCAAAACGAAAGAATGCTGACCGTGGATCTTTTGATCAAGGATCCTGGCCTATACTTTTTTCCTAACGCCAGCCAAGGCATACATTTTTGCCACAGCAGAAAAGGCATTCACAAAAGGGACAGGCACTCAGTGAGTACAGTAATGCAGTATAATTCCTCCCCCTTTTTAAGGCTAATATTTAAAATAATCATGTTGTGAGTTTCCGCTGTGGCACAAGAGGATCAATCAGTGGCATCTCTGCAGCACCAGGACACAGGTCCAATTCCCCACCTAGCACAGTGGGTTAAAAGCATCCAACGTTGCCACAGCTGCAATTCGGATCTGATCCCTGGCAGGGGAACTCCATATGACCCGGGGCTGGCCAGTGCATACTTACATACCAACCTAAATATATAATTAATTGATAGAAAAAGCAACATTGTCACCTCCAGGATGGCGCTGTCACCGCCAGGGTGACATGGGCGGGGGTGGCGGCAAATAAAATAATATACATTTTTTTTTTTATCTTTTTGCCTTTATGTAGAGCCGCACCCGCGGCATATGGAGGTTCCCAGGCTAGGGGTCTAACAGGAGCTGTAGCCGCCGGCCTTTGCCACAGCCACAGCAACATGGGATCCGAGCCGCGTCTGCAGCCTTCACCAGAGCTCACGGCAACGCCGGATCCTAAACCCACTGAGAAAGGCCAGGGATCGAACCCGCAACCTCATGGTTCTTAGACGGATTCGTTAACCACTGAGCCACAAAGGGAACTCCTAAAATAATATACATTAAAAAAAAGAGAGAGAGACTTGTCTGGGAGTTCCCACATTGGGTTAAAGATCCAGTTGCTGCAGCTGTGGCATAGGTTGCAGCTGCAGGCGCAGCTCAGATTCAAAAATCCCTGGCCCAGGAATTATGCAGCAGGTATGGCCAAAAAAAAAAAAAGAAGAGAGGAATGACTTTTATAATGGGACTCAGGAGAATAACTTTTATAATGGGAATTAAGATCAATAGGTCTGACGGAAGGCTCTGAGAGCTGACGGTATGGTGATGCCATTTATTGACACAGAGAATAATAAATATTTGCTGCTACTATTGTGGTTGTTATTTTGCAAGAGAGATGCGTGTGAGCTTTTTACATATAAATCCCAGATGTCTTCAAGTTATCCAAGTAAAATGTCTAATAGGCTGTTAGCTATATAGATTAGACCAAAGGAAAATCAGAGGCTAAAGATAAAAGTTTGAGAGTTACCAGTTTAAGTGAAACTAAACCAATGAAAACAAAAGACATTGCCGAAGAAGAAATAAAAGAGAGAGGCAGAAAAATAAAACTAAGCAGAATACCTCAATATTTAAAGAACAAATAGAAGGAAATGACCTAGCAAAGAAGACTGCAAAGTAGTCTTAGGAAAAAAAAAACAGGAAAGGATGTAGAACACAAAAAAGAATGTTTCGAGGAGAATCTAGTCAGTGCTGAAGGCTGCTTTTCAAAGTGAAGTAAGATGAGTAATTAAAAGTGCTATTTGGGGAGTTCCCTTCGTGGCTCAGTGGTTAACGAATCCGACTAAGAACCATGAGGTTGCGGGTTCGATCCCTGGCCTTGCTCAGTGGGTTAAGGATCCGGCGTTGCGTGAGCTGTGGTGTAGGTTGCAGACGCAGCTCGGATCCCGCGTTGCTGTGGCGAAGGCCGGCAGCTACAGCTCCTGTTAGACCCCTAGCCTGGGAACCTCCATATGCCACAGGTGCGGCTCTAGATAAAAAGGCAAAAAGACAAAAAAAAAAAAAAAGTGCCATTTGGATTTAGTGATATGGAGATGTCATTAGGGACCTTAGTGAAGAGCCAACTGAGTGGCATGATGGAGCTGAAGCCAGACTGGAATGGGCTGAAGAATACTGACGGGGGACGTAAGGCAACATAAACAACTATAATTAGTTTGGTTGTAAAGGGAGAAACAAGTTAATTCCACTGCTAGAAAGCAGAGCAAGATAAGGATGGGTTTTGATTTTTTTTAAATTGAGAGGGATTTGAACACGTATTAAACAAAAAAGGAAAAAAAAGTAAAGAGAGAAGCTGAAGATATAAAAAAGACAAGAGAATCAGCAGTATTAAGCTCCTGAAGAAATAGGAGCGAATGAGACCCAGAGGACATACGGAAGTGCTGTCCTTAGGAGGATGAAAAATTCCTCAACGTGACAGGAAAGAATAAAGAGGAAATGAAAGCACTTGCAGGTTAGGTATGTACATCTGTTGGCAGGAAATTAAAGGAAATCCTGTACAATGGCTTATTTTTTCTAAAGCAGAAGACAAAGTTATCGGCTAAAAGAGAGAAGAAAAGTGGGAGGGTGAAAGATTTGAAAACAGTAAACGTTTAAATAGCTGCCCAGTCAGATTCCTGTGGGATGTTTATTCCTTGTTTTCCCATTATTCTATTATCACTTTCCCCTTTACTATATACTCATATTTAACTAGAGTTTTCCAGAATGAAATAACTTATCAAAATTTCTTTGGTTTTATTTACAATCGGAATACCAAATTCAACTACGCTGTAATTATTATCACATTAATTCATTTATAATGCTTCCTATTAACTCTACTGTTTAAAACTCAGAAGGAAGACTATATATCATCTTACATGATGAATTTCAAAACTATTCATTATGCTTATATAGAAGCAATAATTTATTACATGCACAAATTTTACCTCCACACATGCAGAAGGCATACCATTTGTTTAGATTTTATTCTACGTTACTTAACTGTGGCATATTGTTTGCAAAGATAGCCTCAACATCCTTGTGCACGCTGCCATTTATACTGTGACTTTCCTACCCCCACCATCTGTTTCTCCTCCCTATCAGTATGGACTGGCCCTGTGATAGACTTCAACCTAATAAAACCCCATAGAAGTGACAGAAAATGACTTCCTAACCTAGATTTTATGAGCCCTTATAGCTCTCACTCTTGCCTTCCTAGAATGTAGTACATAAAAAAGCTCCAGTTAGCCTTCTGGATGTTAAGGGACCACATGAGAAAAGACCCAGCCAACAGCTGATATCTACTCCTAGACACAAAAGTGAGGTCATTTAGACCATCCAGCCCCCGCTGAGCCATCAGATGACTTGAAGCCACGAGAGGGGCCCTGGATGAGATCAGACTGCCCACCTGAGCCCAACTCAAATTGCCAATCCACAAATACATGAGCAAAGAAAACAATGGTTTTAAATCAGTCTGAAACATTGACCTAATTTTTAATTTCCACTTTCTGTTTTAAATATATAGCAAAATTACTGAATATAAACTTAGCACTTTTCTCATGGGAAAATCATAAATAATATCACATTCACACATGTTATTTTGCACCTAAACTTAAAACTTCTTTAAAACAAAATTACCAGAATCTGAGCCTTGAGGTTCAGCCATTCATTCATTTATTAATCATGTACTACGTATCAGAATAATTTCAGACACTGCCCATATGCCAGTAAACAAAAGAAATAAAAATCTCTGCCCACTTTGGGGAGTTACAGATAACTTAATTCCAAAATATATATGACATCTATAATATTCAAAAAAAGAACATGTAATGAGAAATGAGTATATTATACTAATAATTACTCTTACCCTCATGCCAAGCACCAAGAACCCAATCTCTTCCATTAATGGATACTTGCTGACCTGCTGCTGAATCTTCTCAGATGAAGCAAAAGGATCATAGCTTTTTCGCCCTATCTTTACATCCATTATACAGGGCTTATTAAATTTATGGGTAACATCTTCCAGTTTTAAGTATAAATCTGTTATTAAAGAAAAATTAGTAATAAGAAAACATATTACTACTCAAGTAATTGCCAAGGGAAAACAAAAATGAGAAAATCTTAAAAACTGAGAAAAAAAAATCCAGTCAAGGATTATTACTACTCCACCTAAAGAAAAACTGAACAACAAATTTATAACAGACATAACTATCACAGAGAAACTCTTGCAGGAGGTGGAATGAATAATATTCAACCATAAGCAAAAGGTATGAATTAGATACAAGGCATCCAAGGACATTAAAAAGGCAATGAAAATAGACCCACAAACACAGAAAAGCTTACGTTTACCAAAGGGAAAAGAGGGGCAGGAGGGATAAATGAGGAGTTTAGGATTAACATATACACAGTACTATATAAAACAGATAACCAACAAGAACTACTGTATAGCAATATTCTGTAATTTACAGTGGGAAAAGAATCTGAAAAAAAGTATGTATAACTAAATCACTTTGCTGTACACCCGAAAATAACACTGTAAATCAACTGTACTTCAATTAAAATAAAAAAGGCAATGAGATTATTTTAAAAGCTGTCTCATATACCTTCCTCTTTCTAATACAGTTTATGTCCCCCTATGCCTCGGCACATATATCTCAGTATTTTAATAATTTTTAAAATTCTTCACTGAAAATTAATAATAGGAATAAATCTTCCCACAAAGGATACAACACAACAAGTAGAGGTTAAGAAAGGTAAATAAATCCAAACAATGGTCACAAACAAATATGTTCTAGTCTTACTAATCCCAAAAGAAAACAAGTATCTTGCTTTTTAGAACACAAAAATTCCTCAGAGGTTCATTTGTAAATAACTTTGGCATCCTGTATATATCTTCCCCCAAAAACTATCATAAATGGATATTCGAGTAAAAAAATATAAATATCCCAGTTATCACACTCTGTAGCTGACCTACTTACAGTTTTAGCTTGAAAACAAGGGTCCACATTGGGAAAGAGGGAAAGAAAGAAGGAAAGAAATTCTGCCTCCCTTCCTGGTGAATGAATCTTCCCACACAAAGTTCTGAATGAGATCATAATTTTCATTTATGAATGTATTAAGAAGCATTTCACCTGAAAACTTTTCCTCAGAGACAGAAGTGATTATATTTTCTTTTAATCAAAGTAATAAGATTACTTTTTTATTTTTTTCTTATTTTTTGGCTGCCTCACAGCACGTGGAGTTCCCGGGCCAGTGATCAGATCCCAGCCGCAGTTGCAACCTAAGCCGCAGCCATGGCAACGCTGGATCCTTTAACCTGTTGTGCCAGACCAGGAATACAACAGAGACAATGATGCCCACCCCAATGTGCCACAGCAGAAACTACTACTTTTTTAAATAAATAAAATTTAAATAAATAAATTTATTTAAGTAAATTTTATCCCTAGTCAAGGGACGATGGGGAGTGGGAGGATTAGAACTGTGTAGAACTAGGTAAAGTTGAGTGACAAAAAATTAACTGCAGTCAAAAAAAAGCACTGGCAGAAACAAGGAGCATGCCACATTTTAAAGCAAGGTTCTCACGGACAGACATCTTCAACAGGATAACAGAAAATTAAAGGTCAGGACACAAACATGAAAGTGCTGACGGTGAAAGGCAGTGAGACAAGTGGAAATATCCTGAAAGAAGGGGAACCCACCCACTTCTGTGCTTTAAAAGATAACTATTGGAGGGGAGAGAACCTGCACAATCTCTCCTCTCATTTCCAACTACCTTGAGCAAAAGGGAAGGAAAAAGATCAGCCCTCCCCCTACAGCTGTATAAAAATTTCAGTAACAGGGTTTATATTTCAAATATAACAAAAGACTAATTATATCTCAAAACAGTAAATCATTAGCATTCATGAATTTATCATCAACTTCCATAATTCAAGAAACCCTAAAAGTCTTGCTGAGTAAGGCTAAATATTGGAGTACATAGTTAACTAGCTGTCACTGCACCTGTAGTTCAGTGTATGGTTATTTTTTTTTATCTTTTTTTTTGCCTTATCTAGGGCCACACTCGCGGCATATGGAGGTTCCCAGGCTAGGGGGTCTAACAGGAGCTGTGGCTGCCAGCCTTCGCCACAGCCACAGCAATGCGGGATCCGAGCCTCGTCTGCAACCTACACCACAGCTCACGGCAACGCCGGATCCTTAACCCACTGAGCAAGGCCAGGGATCGAACCCACAACCTCATGGTTCCTAGTCGGATTCGTTAACCACTGAGCCACAACAGGAACTCCGAGTGTACGGTTATTTTTTATTTACACTTGGTAAATAGTGTAAGTATTTTGGTAATGCTTAAAAACAAACAATAAACTTTTTTCTAACAAGATAGAAATGACAGAAGCAAGAGTAGAGACTTTGCAAATCTGAAATAAAACCGTTACTTCCTCCTTGTCTTGGGAACCAGAAAAATACAAATGCAAACTCTCTTTATGGTACCAACGCAATAACTGTTTGCTGAATGAATGAATTTGCCTTTCTCATTCCTACTGCCCAGGAGGACTTTGGTCTCGGCCTTCCTCACTCTGTAATAAACTGAGTTATTCCCTCAGTAAACAGACCTGAGGATCGTAGGTTCTCCCTGACATTTATTTTGACGAAGTAAATGTGTTCTTCTTTATTTTACTTTCAGGTTCTTGATACATTTTATATGATTGGAATTACCAAATAACTGCTAAATTATTGATTATTAGCCTTAAGTTAACAATCCTTAAAGGCCTACTGTAAGTTGGCTTAGTGTATGTTTTTAGTGTAGTTTTTCCTCTGTTTTTTTTTTTTTTTAAGGACGCACCCAAGGCATATGGAGGTTCCCAGGCTAGGGGTCGAATCGGAGCTACAGCTGCTGGCCTACGCCACAGCCACAGCAACAACAGATCTGAGCCGCATCTGCGACCTACACCACAGCTCATGGCAACGAGGGATCATTAACCTACTAAGCAAGGCCAGGGATCGAACCTACAACCTCATGGTTCCTAGTCAGATTCATTAACTGCTGCAGCACAACGGGAACTGCCTAATTTTTTTTTTAAGTGAAAAGATTTTGAGATTCTCATTTACCTTTCCCTCCAAGTTATTAAAAAAAAAAAAAAACTGCTTTAGAGATATAGCTTTAAAGAAAGAGGAGTTCCCTGGTAGCCTAGTGGTTAAGGATTTGGCAATGTCTCCCTGCTGTGGCTTTAGTTCAATCCCTGACTGGGGAACTTCCTCATGTCACAGGTAAGGCCAAAAAAGAAAACCCAAAACAAAAAAAGAATACGAAGTTATGTATCTAGCAGCTTCCCACGGAAAGGAAAATGAGCCATGACCTGAGCACTGAGATCTATACCAATATTTTTTTCTTTTTTGGCCACACCCAGGGCATGAGGAAGTTGCCAGGCCAGCAACTGAATGTCTATCACAGCAGTGACCGGAGCGGATGCAGTGACTCACCTGGATCCCTAACCTGCTGAGCCACAAGAGAACTCCTATACAAATTTTTTATAGGTTTATCATCACTAGAAATAAATCTTAATACTAAGTCTCTCTGAAAAAATGCTATTATCAAATTATTTCAGTAAAAGAGAGCTTAATTCAAAGTAGGTCAATCTCAAGATTTAATAACAAATAATCAAAGGCATTTCACTACAGAAGAGCCTCAATTATAAGGCAATGCTATAGACTGGATAACAGGGGCACTTTTTCAGCTAAGCTCCTCTGGGTATAGAGCGGAGCTGTTTTTCAATTTCTAGGTGAATAAAAAAAAATGTTCTAAAACTCACCCAAAAAATCTGATGGACTAAGAATAATAAAATGTTCTATCTGGAATAGTTTAGGTTCATTTTGACAAATGTCAAGGAAATAAACTACAGTAATATGATGTTTGGAAAATAACTATGACTATTTGATATAACTTGTAAGTAAAGACATATTTTTGCATATATACACATATCTATGCATATGTGTATTTGTGTGTACACATTACAGATACCAAAATTACTTTCTTAAAGCCTTAACAGTTGTATTTACGACAAAAAATTCTGATGAAGTCAGTCTATCAGAGGTCCAAAAACTGACATTTGTGAGCCTCAGATCCAAGACATATTCCATAAAGCTTAGTCTTGGTATTTGTATAATAAATAACTGGACATCTACTTTTTATAAATACATGGATCTCATTACAAGCAGTCACACTGACTAAAAATATAGTTTAGTTTAAGGGGCTATGGTCAATAAGAGAAAATTTATTTATTTATTTATTTATTTACTTTGCCTTTTGGCCTTTTCTAGGGCCACACTTGCAGCATATGGAGGTTCCCAGGCTAGGGGTCCAGTCGGAGCTGTAGCCACTGGCCTACACCGCAGCCACAGCAACGTGGGATCCGAGCCGTGTCTGCAACCTACACCACAGCTCACTGCAATGCTGGATCCTTAATCCACTGAGCAAGGCCAGGGATTGAACCTGCAACCTCATGAACCACGGATTCATTAACCACTGAGCCACGACAGGAACTCCAAATCTGTTATTTATTAATTTATAGAAAGTATATATAGAATTTCAATAGTTTCTTAATTTTTTGAGGTAAAAAACGTAAAAATAACTACCAGTTATTCCAAAATACACCACTTCATGCTGTGATAAGCAGACTACTAAGTAAGATTTTCCAGTGGCTACAAAAATGACTCAAAGTATTTATATACTTCATGTTGTTGATGATAGCATGTACAAGATTATACAAAGTTACTATGGATGAAAAAGCTTTTCTATTTTAAATATATTTTCTATTTAAATCTATACAATTAGTTACCTTAAATATAAACTGAATATTTATACTGTTTTCTACTACATTAAGCATAAAAAAAATTCTACTGCTAGAATATAGTCCTGAAACTCTAGGAAAAAACAAAAGAAAAAAAGAAAATTCCCTAGTATCAAAGGTGAAAATAAAAACATTTGAATTATTGTGGGAAAATTCAAAGACCTACAAGTAACTAAACAGTAAAGATAAGACTAGTTCTTTTAAAAGAAGAAAAGAGTGAGGACATTTAGAGAGTTGAAGGAAGACTTATTTAGAAACCCTTAATGAATATTATATCAATTGTATAAATCACTAGCATTTGGGTTCCAAGTTTCATCATTTTCTTCTCCACCATATCCAGGTACTGGCTATCATCTTCATTTCTCAATCTCCCCAAAGGAGAAAAGGCCTGGTGGTGAATCCCTGTGCATCTACAAAGACAAATGGAAAAACAGAGGAGGCTTTGCTTGTTTTTCACATTAATCACCAGCCATTTCTGAGAGCAGCAGAAGCTGAATGTAGAAGCAGTTATAGAGAACACAAGCCTCCAAATGTGGGGCAACTGGGGATTAAGGGAGCAGCTTATTTCAATCCATGCTTCCTAAAACTTGACTAGTAGCTAGATCCAGAAACCTACCAATTAATTAGATTGGAGATTACATTTGAAAACGTTCAATTTGCTTGAACCTACTTGAAGAAAAATTGACAGTACTTTCTACATTTTGCTACTTTGGATTATAAGTATACAAAAGCTGTATAAAACTCTACTTTGAGGAGTTCCCGTCATGGCTCAGTGGTTAACGAATCCGACTAGGAACGATGAAGTTGCGGGTGTGATCCCTGGCCTTGCTCACTGGGTTAAGGATCTGGCATTGCCGTGAGCTGTGGTGTAGGTTGCAGACGCGGCTCGGATCCTGCGTTGCTGTGGCTATGGTGAAGGCCGGCAGTTACAGCTCCTGTTAGACCCCTAGCCTGGGAACCTCCATATGCCGCGGGTGCGGCCCTAGATAAGGCAAAAAGACAAAAATAAATAAATAAATAAAAATAAAACTCTACTTTGAGCACATAAGAAAAGATGCTAAAATAAAAAGAGGAAAAAAAAAGGTTGGGGAGTTCCCGTCATGGCTGAGGGGAAACAAATCCGACTAAGAACCATGAGGTTGTGGGTTCGATTCCTGGCCTTGCTCAGTGGGTTAAGGATCTGGCGTTGCCGTGAGCTGTGGTGAAGGTCGCAGATGCGGCTCGGATCCCGCGTTGCTGTGGCTGTGGTGTAGGCCGGCAGCTGTAGCTCCGATTAGACCCCTAGCCTGGGAACCTCCACATGCCGGGGCTTCGGCCCTAAAATGACAAAAGCTAAAAGAAAAAAAAAAGTTGGGAAAGGAATTATGTCATTAGTTTAATACTATGTAAAGTACAGTAATGCAAACAACAGTATTCTACTAAAATTTAAGAAAATATTTGTCGTCAGGATACTGTGGGCTAAAGATGTCAAAAAGTTTCCCATCTTTTATTTATTTCACTTACAATCTAAGTGATAAAAGCAGAAAGATGATTCCATGAACTCTAGCAAAATCAAAGCTAAACAATCTATATGGTACAACAATTTTATCTAACTCCTTCCGGATCTAAAAAACTGGAAAGGCATAGGAAATACCCTGAGGTAATTGTTGGCATTACAAGACCACTCTAAACACTATACTTCTTATTCCCTGTTCGTATTTCCCCTTCTATTTGCATCTTCTCTTTTCTCATTTTCCACACCTCACCTTTTCATCTCAGTAGCACCAATAGTCCATTTACGTTCAAGTAAGACTAGTTTACAAAGCATTCTCACATAAAATAACATGCATCTTCACAACCCTATGCGATATTACTTTTAACTTATAGAAGAAAAGGTAGGAGCTCCCGTCGTGGCTCAGCAGTAACGAACCAACTAGTATCCATGAGGACGCTGGTTTGAGCCCTGACCCTGCTCAGTGGGTTAAGGACCAGGCATTGCTGGGAGCTGTGGTGTAGGTCGCAGATGTGGCTCAGACTTCGGCGTTGCTGTGGCTGTGGTGTAGGCAGAGCGGCTGTAGCTCTGATTTGACCCCTAGCCTAGTAATTTCCGTATGCTGCTGGTATGGCCCTAAAAAAAAAAAAAAAAAGGAAGAGCTCGAAAAGATTAGAGTTAGCCAAATTTACAATATTTGGAAACAACCAATGTAGAAGCCAAGTGTTTTGACTTCAAAGTTACTGCTCTTCGGGAGTCTTTAGTAGCACAGCAGGTTGCCACTGCTATGGCACAGGTTAGGTCCCTAGTTTGGGAACTTCTGCATGCCAAGGGTGTGGCCAAAAAAGAAAACAAAAACAAAAAACAAAGCTACTGCTGTTTACACATTAACACAGGTGTCCCTCAAGATTATTTGGTATTGAAGACCAAAAAGGTATTAACTGCTAGCAAGAGTTTTATTTTTAAATCATGTGCTAGAAATCCTAAACTATAAAAATGTTACTTTTAATTAAAATATTTCTTCTTTTTACCCAAATTCTTCCTGAATACTCTACTTTTCAAAATAATAATGCCATTTGCTCAGTTATTCTACTCCTTCTAAACAATTTTTTAAACAGAGCATTTAACTATCTAGATGTCTAATCTAGCCTCAGATAAACCTTTGTTAATCGTTCACTTTTCTGAGGAGTAATGATTTGCTCTAAATTAAAGAGCAATCAGCAAACTTAATTGGACTCTAGATGTCTTACATTACAATGGAAATTTTATGAAGCAAAAGTGATCATGATGACTTCTGAAATAATTTACACCACATGCCAATTCAGGCCAAATATCTGGATTCAAATCATATAGCTGGGGCTAAAAGACAACAAAAAAAAAAAAAAGAAAAGAAGGAAAGGGTAGGGAAAAAGAGTAGAGAAGAGCATACAACTGAAGTACAGAAGAATCCCCATACAACTAAAGCACAGAAGAATCCTAAATACCCTGGGAGCCACTGAGGATACCTAACTAAGGATACTCATGGGGAGATACCATGATTTCCTACTAATGAAACTTTGCACAGTAGTAAAGGAATAGAAGGAAGACAAAGAACTGAGGGAAAGAACAAGCTCAAACGGGAGGCCCCTTCTCTTCCTGTTCTCAAAATGTGGTTCAAGCACTACCTTCATCAAAAAAACTTGAAGCTTTTCTTTAACAAACATCACTAACCTCCAATAAAGATCTGCAGAGTCAAAATGTCTGGGAGTTGAGCCTATTAATTTTCATTTTAGGGAGTTCCTGATGTGGCGCAGCCGGAATGAATCCGACTAGGAACCATGAGGTTGCGGGTTAGTCCCCTGGCCTCACTCAGTGGGTTAAGGACCTGGCATTGCCGTGAGCTGTTGTGTAGGTTGCAGACATGGCTCGGATCTGGAGTTGCTGTGGCTGTGGTGTAGGCCGGCAGCTGTAGCTCCAACTGGACTCCTAGCCTGGGAACCTCCATATGCTGTGAGTGAGGCCCCAAAAAGTCAAAAGACAAAAAATAATAATAATAATTTTAATAAGCCTACTCGTTATCCTTAAACTCAGTCAAGTTTGAAACTCTTCCCTCATTCATAAACCTCTTCAATCGTAAAGTAGTCATGCTGCCAGTCTGAATTCTGTCTGCTCTGTCAAAGGTCTTGATGTGGCAAATACTGCTTCAAGTACTAATATTAAGAGAGAAATGCTGTGCCCTACATAGTCCACTTTGTTCTTCAACTATAAAACTTACCACTATTTTTTAAAAGGCTGCTATTTAAAGCATGGAGATGAGGGATGAAGGAGTGAAACAGAAGATAGGAAATTACACAAAGAAATTATGTTTGGAAAAAAGAACATTTGTAAATTAACACAAGATTAAGTACTTATATATGTATACTGTTTCATTCATTTATAAGAGATTACTCATTAATTTGTATACGCCATTTAGGAAAAACTGGTTATGAAACACAGAAGTATTAATAAGTTTTCTTTAATGAAGAGAAAGAGTAGAAAGAAAAATGCATATATTCTGTTTTTATAATACTAGGCTTATCTTAAGCCTTTTAAAAAGCAATTCTCATGAATTAAGACTAAAAAATGGATTTTAAAGAAAAGATTACCATTTGGTGCAGTGGGAGGTGACCAGATGCCGTAATATTTTGGCAAATATTTTCGTAGTTCTAAAAGAACACTGTCAGTACAATCAGCAGCATAAACCTAAAACAAAAAGAAATATAACATGTGTATATTACTTTCTTATAACGCTTTATAACTGCCCCATATATTTCTCAAATAAAACATTACTGCTAGGAGTCCCTTTCATGGCTCAGTGGGTTTCCATAAAGATGCAGGTTCAATTCTTGGCCTTGCTCATTGGGTTAAAGGATTCAGTGTTGCCACAAACTGTGGTGCAGATCACAGATACAGCTTGGATCTGGTGTTGCTGTGGCTGTGGTGTAAGCAGGCAGCTATGGCTCAGATTCCACCCCTAGCCTCCATATGCTGCGGGTGCAGCCCTAAAGACAAGACAAAAAGGAAAGTACTGCTGAATCATAATATATCTGGTATGAGCTTTCATTGGAAGCCAACCTAGAATAAGCAAAATAAATAAATTTTTAAAAATTACCGTGTTTCCAATGAAAAACTATGTATTACTTAGAGCACAGTCTTCTTAGTTATCTAAATCCTTGAAATATTTTACAACAAAGTAAATTACAGATAACTTAGCAAATACAAAAGAATTCTTATTGATAGACATGTAAATAAATTCTGGCCAAAGGAGGTTCAACTGACTTCCCTCCAACCTCCATGGAAGGGGAGAGTTTATAGTGTCGTCATATATTTCAACTCTCCTTATGCCATATAAATTTATACTTTTTGACTTCTCTTTTGAATCACTTTTAACATTGGCCCAGTTCCATATTAAATGAGTTTAACAAAATCTTTACCACATATTTATTTTATATCTGTAAGGAAACTGATTTTTTCCTTTGCAAAAAGTATTAGTTAATTCAATCGAAGTCTAACTATTGCTCATTTAACTTTTTGATTTATAACCAGTAATAATTCTTGCAAATTCTAGAAATGCCCAGATATCCTAGAACTAGATTCTCAATTCTTTTCCTAGAAGAAAATATTTTTGTTTAAGAAGCGTCTTACAGATATTTTATCCATTAACTCTCACCAAATATCTAATTATCCAAAACCATTTAAGCTTACTCATATAAAATGTTTATTAAATCTCAATATTAGAATTTTAATTATCTACATTAATCCATATTCATACCAAGTAGTTACTTACACACAACATACTTCTACAGAATAAACTCAAGTATGGCAGAAACTCACCAACTATCCATGTGACATATTGTATTTCCCGACTTTCCTTATTGAAATGTCAGCAGAAGTGATATTAGTCACTTCTGGGCCAAGGTAATTAAGAGCAGAGTGACCCTATCACCCCTCTCCTCCCGGCACAATGACAGTGAGGGCAAAGAGTGTTCATGATGACCTAACAAGATGGAGGAACCAAGTATATCTCTATGTACCAATCTGAAGAAGTCCATGATGTATTTATAAATATAAAGCTAAAAGAACTGGGAAAGTAGAAAGGTAAGTTTCTCTTCTTTTTAAAGTTTTTTTTAAGTAGAAGCCTGGTAATTACTGCAACATGCCAAACGAGAAAACCTAAAAAACTTTCTACCTAGAAATGTAAGATAAAATATAACAAATATTTTCCTAACTGCATAGCTGGGGTCCCAAGATTGAAAAGGAAATTCATAGGGATCTAAAATAAAGAGGAAACCCAAAGTGTTAAGCTGAGCAGTGATGTTTGGGCTCAGAGAAGTCCACTCTGAACACTTGAATCAAAGTATATCTGAACGTAGGAACCAGGCATAGATGAGGACAGAGCTCCTATACTGAAAGAGAGAGTAACAGAGAATGCTATTCGGAGTTCTCGTGGTGGCACAGCGGAAATGAATCCTACTAGGAACCAGTGGAGTCAATCCCTGGCCCCACTCAGTGGGTTAAGGATCCGGAGCTGACGTGAGCTGTGGTGTAGGTCACAGATGTGGCTCGGATCCCTCGCTGCTATGGCTGTAGGTCAGCGGCTACAGCTTCGATTCGATCCCTAGCCTGGGAACCTCCATATGCCATGGGTGCAGCCCTAAAAAGACAAAAGACAAATAAATAAATAAATAACAAAAAAGGACAATATGTGAAGAGAATAATAGTTCAATCTCATTTATGAGCATAGCTGGAAAAAATCCTAAATAAAACACCAGCAAACAAAATCTAGTAACATATATTACTCAAAAAAAAAAAGTCCAAATAAGTTTTATTTTGAAAATGAAAGGTAACACAATATTAGAAATTTATTATGGTATTTATCACATTAACAGTTTAAAAAAGAAAACTCTTATGACCATTTTAGTAGACATAGAAATGGGTGCTGAAAAATATCCAATACCCATTTGTATTTTGAATTGTTTCTTAAAAATAGAAAGGATATTGTATATCTTCCCCCTTCCCAAGAAGCTGATCTGAGTCATAACGGGTTCCCTGCGTTCTTGCCATTGTCTCTTACTGGCAAGAGAGAATGGAGGGCTGAAGAGCAGAGGTCAGCTTATTTACTTCTCTAGTTCCTTTCTTATCAGTTCAGGTCTTCTCATAAAGTTCCAGTAACCACACCCTCTCCTTGTCTGATCACACCCAGGGATGGTATCTCTGGGACGTTAACTCTGGCAGGTGGCCTTAAACTCTGACCACACCTTTGTAAACACTTTTATTAAACTGACAGTGTGCCATTTGTTCCTTGACAGAATCTTGACTCACACAGAAAGCAATTTCCTTAACCTGGGAAGAAGTACTTCTCAAAAACTTACAAAGTCATACTATAATGGAGTAATGTTAGAAGGACTTCGACTAAATGAAAGGAAGATGCCCCCACCATTGCTTCAACTCAGCACTGAACTAGAAGTCCCTGACAGAAGTATGTGGATTCAAAAGGGACAAACAGGAGTTACAGTAATGATGCAATGGGAGTGGCGTTTTGGGAGCACTGAGACACAGGTTCAATCCCTGGCCCAGCTGCACCTATGCGTTAGGTAGCAGCCACAGCTTGGATCTGATCCCTAGCTCAGGAACTCCATATGCTGCCAGACGGACAAAAAAAGAAGAAAAAAAGAAAGAGATAAACAAAACCTCTAATCCAGAAGATAAAACTATCTATAGAGAAAACTATTAGAATTGCTAGAGAATCTCAGATAAATATGATTAACAAGAGCCTGACAAAATTACTATATGTAAGAATATCACACAACTATCTATTTCATTCTTATGTATAAGAATCTTTTCTGGAGTTCCTATTGTGGCTCAGCAGTAACAAATCCAAATAGTATCCATGAAGGTGTGGGTTTGATCCCTGGCCTCCCTCAGTGGGTTAAGGAAAGCTGTGGTATATAGGTCGCAGACAAGGCCCAGATTCCATGTTGCTGTGGCTTTGGCGTAGGCTGGCAGTTACAGCTCTAATTCAACCTCTAGCCTGGGAACTTGCATATGCCATGGGTGCAGCCACTAAAAAAAAAAAAAAAATCATTTTATTTTTATACATTAGGACTCAAAAAATACAGTTTACAATAAGCAATAAGGTACCTAGAATAAATCCAATAAATTATGTGCAAGACTTTTACAGAATAACATAAAATACTTTCCTCAAAGAGGCAGTGTTAGCAGTTAAAATCATATTCTGGTCAGGCTGCCTATGTCCAAACCCTAGAGCCATCATTAATTACCTGAATGACCTTGGTCAAATTATTTAAACTAATTATGCCTTAGTGTGCACAAATATAAAATGAGGTTAATAACAGTACCCAGCTTACAGGTTGCTATTAAATGAGTTAATATTGGTAAAGTATTTAGAGTAGTACCAGCTGTTTTTTTGTTTTACTTGTACATAAATTCAAGAACCAGTTATGAAATTCTTAGAAGAAAACAAAAGCATTAACCTTCATGACCTTAAATATGACACCAAAAGTCTGTGCTTCAAAGGACACTAACAAGAAAAGTGAAAAGACAATCCAAAGAATGGAGAAAATATTTACATATCACATGTCTGATAAGGGATCTGTATCTAAAATATGGAAAAAATTCCTACCTCTAAATAAAAAAGAAAACCCAATGAAAAAAATAAGCAAAGGAGCTGAATAGACAGACATTACTCCAGAGAAGATATAAACATGGCCAGTAAGTACACGAAAAGATGCTCAACATCATTAGCCATTAGGGAAATAAAATCAAAACAAACCACAATGAGATTACCACAGTGAGACTGACACAATGAGATTAAACCACAACGAGATTCACACTCACTTGAATGCCCATTTTTTAAAAATAACCAAAAGTGTTGGTGAGGATGTGGAGAAACTGGAACCTTATACATTAGTGGTGATGACGTAAAACAGACACTTTGGGAAACACTTTGTCAGTTCAATTAGTTAAATGTAGAATTATTAAATGATTCAGGTATTCCGCCCCTAGGTATATATTTAAAAGAATTAGAAACAGGTACTCAAGCAAATACTTACACATGAATGTTCATAACAGCACTATCAACAAAAGTCAAAAGATGGAAACAACCCAAATGTCCTTCAAAAAGTGTTATCTAAGTATAATGGAATACTATTCAGCCGTAAAAATGAACAAAGTACTAATATAACTACGAACCTTAAATACATTATGCTCAACAAAAGAGGCTAGACACAAAAAGTCAGATATTCAAAAACTCCATCTGCATGAAATACCCTGAAGAGTAAGTCCACAGAAAGCACCTGGTGCTTGGCAGGGACTAGGGGGGAAGAGGAATAGGGCATCATAGCTTAACAGGTAAAGGGTTTTCTTTTGTGTGATGAAAATGTTTTGTATCTAGATGGAGGTGGTGGTTTGAAAACACTGTGAATGTTCTAAAAAGTATTTCTAAGTAACGTGTATAATTAGATGTTAAGGGTACCCTTCCCTGCTACCCTCCCTTTGGAGTTTCAGAGTACCCATCAGCACACTGAAGGCTCTAAGAAATCTGTGGTAAAAAAAAGAATACTTATTTAAATTCAGCATTTCTGAGAAATGCTAAGTCTCTCAGCCAAGTGTTTTTCAAAACGTAGGTCACAACCCATTAACTGAAATCAATTAAGTAGATCAAAACAAGGATCTTTTAAGGTAGAACAGAAAACATTAGACTGCATCAGTAAAGACGAGTGTTTTATGTCTTGAAGCTTTTGTTTCAGTCGTACACACAGTATACTAGGACATATGTATTTCCTTACTGAGTCACCACCAGAAAACTACGAAAAACACTGTGAATACAACAAAGTAAATCTTACCTCACTTACCATATTATAGAATTCCAGCTCTCTTGGACCCCTTGGAGGGGGCTGCAACTGTTTCAAAACCGTGCCATCTGGATGTTGCAGTATACCTACAGAACAATTGGATATTTTAAAATGCTTTTAATAATGGTGTATTTTGCATCACAGGATAGATTTGGTCCTAAAGTTACAGATAAATCACTTTCATAAATTTAAGGGTTTCTTTTTATTTATTTCAGAAAGTTTAACATTCAACCAAAACATTTCAGTGCTCGTGGCATGCAAAGTACCAGAACACAAATTCTAAATAGCTTAGGTTTATTGTCTCAAACCACTACTTCTCATATAGCCCCCTCAGACTTTCCAATAAATAGAATATACATATATAAAGTTTTACAGAAATTCTTCAGTAACAGACTTCACAGGAGATGGCAGTTTTTTTCTTTGGCCACACCCACGGCATGTGGAATTTCCCAGGCCAGGGATCAAACTCACGCCACAGCAGTGACCCAAGCCACTTCTGTGACAAGGCAGAGGCACTTTAGTGACTTAACCCACTTAGCCACATGGGAACTCCCAGGAGATGTTAATTTATAAACAAGAAGCAAGTGAAAAGCAGTAGCATAAACTGATCCCACTGTTATAAATGTATCAGCACTGGCCCTGTCTCTATACCATAAAGGCTCATTCCTAAGTTATATGTTAAAATCTTGAACTTTCAAACATTGAGATTTCATAAAACGATGCTAGTTAGAACACAACAGAGCTTAAATAAAGCTATTCACAACTGATAAAATATGCCACTTATTTCTATTTCTTTTGGCAAGTTTCAGGAATTTTTAATCATGACTAAAACACAGAATTTAATCAACAGAGGCAGAAAGTATTAACTTAAGAGAGACAGCAATTGAGTTTATTTGTTTTAAGACCGAGTTATAGAATAGAAGGAATGGAAACATTAATCCACATGAGTAACATTGGTTTGGTAAGCAGTCAAAAGCTTTGGGGACTTCAAGGAGTAGTCTAATATGGCTAAAAGTTACTGATGAAAAATTGTTTCCAAAGGTTGGAATGTTAGAGTGAGAAAGGCCTTCACTCCCATGGTAACAGACATTTTCTACAGGCTAATGAAGAATGTTAGATATAAAGAAGCCTTGATGATGAACTGAGTTCCAGGGGTGGAAATGGAATGTTCATAAGCGAGAAGAGAACCATGGAGCCTCCCTACCTTGGGACAGGCACCAAGTCTATTTACAGGTGAACCTGCCTTTAGACAAATACATTTTAGCAGGCAAGCAGAAATCAGTTAGACTACAGACAACAGTGTGGGCTAACAGGATGGATTAGAGACAATAGCCCTAACACAAAAACAGATTGCTTGGGCTAGCAATTCTCCCACACTACTCCATATGCAAAACACCCCCTCCAAGTTTTCAGAGAAAGTCATGAGGGAGAAGATGTTAATTCTAGGCACTGCCCTTGTTAATAAATTCCAGGATCGAAAGGTAAGCCAATAGTATCTTATACCACAGCCAAATCCCTCAAAGCTGAAAAACTGTTGTAAGAAAAGGAAACATTCTGGAAAGCTGAGTCAATACCAAATGAACTGAATCTGACACCGCAGCCCAGAAGCAGCTCAACTAAATTCTAGGGGGAATATTATTTATCAGCCCTTCACCCTAAACAGAGGAAAGGGCTTATACTCTATGTGGAGTACAACAAAGCAAAAAATAGCACACTTCACTCTCCACTGTTCTTTAAGATGCCCAAAATCCAATTTAAAAAATTGAGACATACCAAAAAAACAGGAAAATGTGATACATACTCAAGAGAAAACAGAGCCAATAGACGCTGACACACACATGACCAAGTAGCTATAATCATCAGCAAGCAAGGATGTTAAAATAATTATAACTAGGCAAAAAGAAGTTATAGGAAAATGGATATAAATGCTGAATACATGAGGTATTTCAGAAAAGAAACGAAAAGCTAAAAAGGAACCGAAAGAACTTCTAGAACTGAAAAAACACAATATCTGAAATAAAATTTTCAACTGATAGATTAAGAATAGGCAACCAAAAAGAGGAACAATGAACTTTAAGGAAGATCAATAGAAAATATCTAAATTAATGTAATGATAGAAAAAAGTATCTAAAAAGAATAAAGGAACAGAGCACTAGAAACTTGTAAGATAATATTAATTCTAACAAATGGGTAGTTGCGGTAGCACAAGGAGAAAAGAGAATGGGTTAGAAGAAAAATTCTGAGGGAATTCCCTTCGTGGCAGAGTGGAAGCGAATCCAACTAAGAACCATGAGGTTGCGGGTTCAATCCCTGGCCTCGCTCAGTGGGTTAAGGATCTGACATTGTCATGAGCTGTGGTAGGTCACAGACATGACTCGGATCGCATTGCTGTGGCTCTGGCGTAGGCCAGCAGGCCTGGGAACCTCCATATGCCATGGGTGCAGCCCTAAAAAGCAAAAAAAAAAAAAAAAAGCAAAAAAAATTCTGGGAGTTCCTGTAGTGGCGCAGCAGAAACGAATATGATTAGTATCCATGAGGATGGGGGTTCGATCCCTGGCCTTGCTCAGTGGGTCAGTTATCTGGTGTCGCTGTGAGCTGTGGTGTAGGTCACAAATGCAGCTCGCAGGGGAAGAGAGGTGAGAAGAAAGGTGAAAAAACATCATTCCCATCTAAAAAGCAAGGAAAAGCTAAATCATCTACAAAATCCTACCTTTTCTCAAAACCATCAGAGCACTAAGATTGTAAACAATAAACATGCAATCTAAGGAAAGATACAAACCACTATGGAAGGCAGGATGGGAGCACTTCCTTGCTCATGGCAGACCATGGCAAGATGTGCCCACCTTACAAGGAAGGCAGTAAGGATAATTCAGCTAATATTTTTAACAAACGGCTAAAGTGTATGTTAGGGAGAGGGTATAAAATTCCAAAGAAGTTGGAAACACTTGCAAGCATCTTTTCCAGCAACCCCTCTTCTACATCTCTAGGAGAAATCTTTGGGGTAAGGCAAAAAAACAAACAAAAAAAAACAAACAAATTAAAAATAAAAAGAG